>OZ026628.1:49913335-50513335 GCA_964020975.1 Hermodice carunculata | reverse complement strand
TACATCTCTGTTTACAAAATTATGTTTCAATTTCTTCAAGAACAATGACCTAAAAAAGAAAAAAAGTCGAATTCAGTGCAAAAACTTTCAGTACTTTGTTACAATTTGTTCTCCTAAATTTAAGGCATGCTTAGAACCATAATACGATCGTTAATGCAGCGCTAAGTGGTGTTCAACATGATTTAAGCAAATAAACCATATTAAGTGAGGTTTAAAATATGTACCTATATACATATTATTATATATATATATATATATATATATATATATATATATATATATATATATATATATATATATATACATACATATGTAAGTACACACGAAAACGAGAAAATAAGAGCAAGAGCAAATCATTCTGTGTGCATCCAATGCTTGCATAAGTCCAAATTCTACAATCTTGAGTTTGGTGTACATAGGCTGCACCTGCAGCAAAGCATATAATGTGACAATGACGCCAGTGGTCTTTTCAATGTGAACTTCATGCATAAAAATCCATTTGAAACAAAAAAAATAATTGTACATTGTTCAACAAATTTACGCAAATAAAGCCCTTAGCAGGCATTCAAAATACAGTATAATTTAAACGCAATCAGAGATTGCCAGATCTCCGGAGTGAGGCACGTGGTCTGACATTTGTCGAGTTCAGCAAAACACAGATATAGGTGGTGCTCTGTTGCCGTTTATTTTATAGTCGATTACATGAAAATTATTACAGGTCTTAAATTCAGCATTACCTCCATCATACTACCATTAAATTATTGAATCAAGAGTACCACTTTCGCGTAACTTCTGTGAACTCCAGCTTCCGACTTTCTCACATGTTTTGGTGTCGCTTCTTTTGACTCTTTATTTTTCTATGTCTGTATTGTCCAACTTTGCTTACTTTTTCCATACAATACTCAGCAGGTGCACTGTGACAGGCATCATTGTGAGACTCTGGTCAAGATCAGGGATCGGATAAGTAAACACACAAAGCCTCGGACACAGTACAACAATGTAAGACTTTTAACAGCGCAACGCTGGTATCACAGGGTCGCACTCCTGTTGGTAATTGTTGGTCTTGTGAGAAACGAAGTCTTATCAGGGTTCTGTTATTTCAGATCTTTTCAACCTCAACCGGTCAATACTGGATGTTCAAAGTGCAAATCACAAATCATAAGATCGTTTATTCTTGCTGGACGTCTTAGCATTGCATTCTGCCTCATGTTTGTTCATGTATGTGTAATATTCCTCATAACAGAGTTGCTGTTATCTCTATGTGGTGACATTCACCCCAACCCAGGACCGAATGCTAATTTCTTAAACATTCTACATTCAAATGTTAATAGTTTGGTCGCAAATAGCAAAGTAGATGAGATTGGAAGCTTAAGCATTCACCACAACATAGATATTATTTGCTCAAATGAAACCAAACTTGATGCTTCGGTGACCAACGAAGATATTGCAATACCAGGGTTTAACCCTGCAGTGAGACATGACAGAAACAGGCATGGCAGAGGACTTGCAATCTATGTCAGGGACTACTTAAGCGTCAAAGTCAGAAAAAAACTAGCCAGCCCTGATAGTGAATCGATGTGGGTTCAGTTAAATATTAATAAATTCAAAGTTTTCGTGGCTACTTTTTACAGACCACCTAACCAAGATTGAGCCACAAGTAAAAAGTTTCTAGATTCTTTTCGAAAATGTTACAGCTAAAGCTATTGTTGAATCTCCCTATGCCATTATTGTTACCGGTGATTTTAACCTACCAGGAATCTACTGGGTATCTAAGACTTGTATTACTGGCTTTGAGTGGGAATTCTTGAACTCTTGTCTCAGACTTAACCTACACCAAATTGTAACAGAACCAACCAGACAGCAGTCAGTGCTGGACCTTGTATTCATTATCAACGATACATTGAATAGTAATGTTTTGAATCTTGCGCCTGTATCAACCTGCGACCATGAACTTTTGTTAATATCTACGGACCGATAAGAAAAAAGCATACAAGATGGTGATATGGGATTATTCTAAAGTAGATGAAGATAAAATGCACAATTTACTATCTTCTGCGCCGTTGGATGCAGTGTTTATTGATGATAATGTAGATGATGAGTGTACGGAGTTAATAGGTTTTCTCAAAGAGGTTGCAGCGGAATGTATTCCCCATAAAACAGTTACTATAAGACCAAAAGACAAACCTTTTATGAAAAGTTTTTCAGAGAAAGTATGAGAGTAAGAGAAAGAGCATATAAAAAAGCTAAAAATGCGCGAAAAGAAAATCATGTAAATGCTGAATCCTATTGGGAAAGGTACCGCCAATTAAGGAACAATGTTGTAAAATTATTGAGGAATGCCAAACGGGATTATTCTTCGAAAGTTTATAACATTCTCTCCAACAAATCTACTGAAAGTAAAAAATGGTGGACTACATTAAAAAATGCATGTGGCTGGCGGTCAAGTAAACCTATCCCTCCCCTTATCGTTGATTGCTCAATTCTGTTTGACTCTACTTTAAAATGGTTAAAGGCCTATGTCCAGCTCACCTGAGTAATCTCCTTCCTGGGCAAACTGTTGACAGGCATAATTACCTGCTACGTAACGTAACCGGCAGGTATCTGCCACGATCCACAATAAATGTTTTTTCTCGCAGTTTCATTCCTTCTACGACTCTATTATGGAATTCCTTGCCTGCAAATGTGCGTGAGGCTACTTCCTTAAACTGTTTTAAAGCTTAGACCAAACAGTTATTATTCCCCGCCAAACTTGACCATCTCCGGCACGGACCACGTAAATTAAATATTTTCATGAATCGTTTAAGGGAGGGACTTCAGTTCTCTGAACGCTCACCTTTTCACTCGTCGCTTAAAACCCACCCAAGCTTGTAACTGCGGATTCCACTCTGAAACTACCTATCACTTTTTGCTACAGTGTCCTTCATATTTAGTACCAAGAAGTACTTTACTTTCTAGAGTCTCAGTCGTTCTTAGAGACAGTCATTCAGATATAGTTTTTGACGACTGATGTAACATCGAGAAAGACAATCTCTGTCTAATGGGTCACGCTAACCTATTATATGATACGAACTATAAATTAATGGATGCCAGCATGAAATATATTGGTCAAACCAAACGTTTTAGTAAAAACACAGGCATTACTTTAAGTGATAGTGACTCCGAGGACGAAGATTGAGTCTTGTATATACAGTTGGTTCCCATTTTCAAGCTTTACACCTGCTATTTACTGTGTTGTTACCATGTATACCTTTTTATATATATATTTTGTTCAATTTGTACGTGTACTTGTATGTCCGTCTTTTTTTCTCGCGTCTTTTTCCTCAATCATTTCTGTGAAATACGATTGGTGTAACTCATTATATACACAGTGGAGAGAACTTTGTATTAGCCCATTGGCTACTTGTTCAATCCACATTTACAACAATAAAGTATATCACAAAAAAAAAACAAATCCAGACACGCACGTGCTTTGAGATTTGATCAACTTGACTTGAGCCAAATCAACCAATGGCAAATATGTATACACGTGGTGTTTTGTGTGCCGTTTATTGTATGTTTTATTAAATTAGAACTATTACAGGTTTTTTCAGAATCACTGCCATCATGCTATGATTAAATTGATTGCACCGAGACTAGATGAGTGAATTCGTTTGCGGCCGAACATTTAACCTGCAGCATCGTTAGGTTGGGTGGAATATGACGATGCTCACCACAACAGCTTCAAAGACTTAATTTTACCGCTTGCATTTTGTTTTGACATCCGCTTACGCAGATTATCGTTGTTATCAACTGGGACGCTTCTGATCTATAAGCAGAAATAAAGTACTCAGCGGACTTATGAAACTGCACAGGTTTGTCTTTGAAACTTTACTGATTAGCCAACACAGCTAATCTGATTGGTATTTATGAAGTTGCTTTTTTAATAAAGTTATTGAACATAAATAAGAATAATGCGGCGAAAAATATATTTTATTTCCATGCACGTGTGCGTAAAAGAAAGATGAATTCCACGCACGGGAGCACGATCGTCTGGGGAAATCGTCGTGTATATTGGGAGATACTTCTGACGATGAGGCTGGACTGCTAGCAGGACGATTTCCAGTTATTATGGGGAGTCTCCAGTCTTGCATCACGAATGAAAAATGGAGGGACATGCATTTGACAGAGGAATACCAGAACACAATAATCAGGTTCTGTACTGCTGTTGGTTCACGCAAAAATAATGTAGCTACTCTTGCCATCTTGACATCTTTGACTCGCAATTGTCAGAGTAACAGGAGTATACTGTAAACATAAGCGCTTTGATTTCCATGGAATACACACTTGCAATGTGCTCACGCAAGTGTCTGGAACGTGACGTCTAACAGGACTCTGATTGGCTGCCGCGGAGCTCATTAATATTTAGAGGGCAATCAACCTGCCGGAGCCGGCAAAGACAAAGCGGTCATTGGCCACAGAGGCCCGTAGTAACGTTATCTTGCGAATGATAATTGCCCCTTGAAATGACTCTGGTGTGCAGTTTGGCAGACCATCCGTGGAGCGCAGTCCGCCACGCAGAACAATAGTCTGTTTGGCAGGCAACCGCGAAATAATTTGTACCCGAATGCAAACTACAAATGGCTGATTCAAGTGTGCACTTGCAAGATGTAGAGAGCGTATTTTAATTGGTCTCTTACAATTTACAATGAACTTGACATGGCGGAGCATGCAGATTAAGGTCAAGATAGTAAGTAATGTATTCAGAATATTATTGAGACCGTTCAGTTGTTTTTTATTCAAAACCAGGGCTCGGTAGTAGACGGCAGCACAAACACAAGGTGCCGGCCAGTTCAACTTCAACGCTAAAAACAAAGAACCCGGTATGTTCCAAGCTACAATGCACTTCACATCAATCCCGATTATTTGAAATAAAGTTTGTAACACAGGGCAATTGCGATAATTGAATGAATCACAGTTACATTTTGGTCGAAGGACTATCATGATGGGAAAAAAATCAGGGTTTGTCACTGTTTTCACATTCGAGAGTCTCGTCAAAAAGTGGTCGTTTGCGGCGTGTTTCGCAAAATGTTTCCTGTCGCAGGTCGCTTTCTGCAGGCGGTCGGTCACGAGAGTACACAAAAATAAACATCCGTGCATGGGAAAAATGGTCTTGTTGACCAGGTGGTCGTTAATGGTATGTACTACTGTATACACGATTGCTAACTACCGCTAGTGCAAATTACGCTTGTATAAAAACTCATTTAACCATCTGCATGCCAATCTTAATTGCCGCTCGCTGATTCTATAATTGCCGAGTTACAAAATGGAGGTAAAATAGAGTCACAGTCCCAGAGGTCAGTGCGGGCTAAAAGCTACTGACCAATCACAGGCTGCGAACATTTTCCGTCGCAGAAGGGTGAAAAACAGTCGGCCATAGCGCTTCGGCAGACTAAGTGGAGCGCCCACACAGTAACGATAGCGTAACTTAGTCTGTCTTAGCAGGCAAGATAGCTGCATCCAATGACCAAATGAACCAAACTGGCAGCAGTTATGATCTATCCAAATTAAGCAAAGAAGCAAAATTGACATCTTGAGTAGCTTCAAAACTATAATAGATTGAGTTGCCTTTCCAACTTCAATTAATAGGTTTTTGACATAGCCGCATGAAAAAAACTATTTGTTGCAAGAGTTAAATAATTGCTGAATAGGCAATCTTTAAAAGTTTTCTCGGCACACATGCTGATTTGCTGACAAGGATTTTTTTTCAGTTGATTCTATAACCTCTAGTTTAGTTTGCCATATTTTCCTATTATTACTCAATTAAGTAACATAGTTTACATTGGCTCTACTCATTTTTAGTATTTAACTTCAATATTACTTGGCATTTTGTGATAAGCTAGATGGTTAAAATGTATTTTTCATACATTTTTTTAATTTCTGTGAAAATATGCAGAATCTAGTGGTTATAATATGTGCTAGTATTTAACTTCAATCTTGAAAACATACATAAAAGCAAAGGTACACAAACATGTTTAGAATATATTGTGGATCTACACATGACAACTAAATTCTTAACATCAATCTAAATGTGGCAAATAGAATTTACAAGTATTTTGATGTTTTATTTGCACAGCAGGAGCTTTGAACTGCCATCTCGTAAATATCTTGGTCAAGTTTAATATTAGTCGCCCAACCTATACTATAGCATTATGTAATTTGTAATATTTGCGCAAGAAAACTTGGTAGGAATGTCAATTGGGCAAAGACAGACGAAAACATATAAAAAACAAAAGGACTGTGACAGTCCTGTGCTTAGATGACCAAGTCACCCTTTGACCTTGGAAATGAGGTCAAGGTCACCGACCTATTCTGAATCTAACTTACATAGAGGGCCATCCCATATGCAAAATCAAAGTCACAGTACAAATAGTTCTCAGGTTATCACGCGACCAGTAAAATTCTTGTTAGTGGCCCTGTGAACTTGAGAATGAGGTCCAGGTGACGAATGTACGGTCCCAATCTTTCCGAAATAGAAGGACCACCAACAAGTTCATCATCAACGTCCTACCTTCCACAGTTCTCAAGTTAAAATGTGAAAAGTAAAATTCACGTAAGTGCCTGGGTCCCAGTGACCTTGGGAATGAGGTTGCGGTCACCCATGTGCTGTCTACGTCTGGCCTTTGCTCGGGACAACCATCATGTTCAACATCAAGTTCCAAGTTTAAATAGCTCTAAAATTGTCAGGTAAACACTCAAATTTGAACAAATGACCCTATGACCTTGGGAATGAGGTGAAGGTCACTCATCTAATGTGTACGTCTGGCCCACATTGAGGATAACTAGCATGTGCAATACGAATGTCCTAGCCCTAAACATTCTCAAGTTAAATATATTAAAACAGAATTTCATGCACCTCGCCCTTTGACCTTGCAAATGAGGTCAAGGTCACTCACTTACCGTACATGTATCACCCTCATACCCAACAGTGTCCCTACGCAATTTCAAAGCAACTGGCTCAGTGTATACAAGGATAAAGACTTTTGAATATTTGGCCAAAAAGTGCCCCCCCCCCCCAAAAAAAAAATAATTGAAAAATCAAAAAATCATTCGACTGTGACCATTTGAATAAACTTGGTAGATACCCACCCAAGGAACACCCCCACCAAGTTTGAAGTGAATCTAGCTGATGGTTTCGCAGAAAAAGTAAAAAATTATCAATTAACATTGCAACCCTAATGACTCGGCAAGCCCCATTGACTTGCTTGGTAATCAATAGACATGTAAAATCAACAAGAAAAATTCCTAAAAAACAAAAAAAATCACTAGACCGTAACCTTTTTGAAAAAAACTTGGTACAGACCCACCCAAGACACGTGCCCACCAAGTTTGAAGTGAATCTGGCAAACGGTTTTTAGATGAGGTCGAAAATGTAAACTACCATTGCAATTCCCATTTAATTACATAGTAAACAATAATAACTTTATATATAGATATGAAGTGCTTAACACTACAACAAAGAGGCAGACATATAAAGCCTATTACCTTGTATAGGTATATTGTTGAGAGGTAACGTGTAGTGAAGCATATGGACAAATATTGTAGCCTGACAGCCTCACTCCGGGATGATCACAGGGAGTTGTTCTTTAGTTACACAAAAACATATTTTGCTGCTCATTCCACTAGGTGTTCTGCTACATAAGCAGCCGCACACCAGGGACCCCCCCCCCCCCCGTGACATTATTCTTAAAAGTGCAAAGTGGCAGAATACTCGCACATTTGAATGTTTCTACCACAGAGAACTTGGCTGCAGCATCAGGGCTTTTCCTGGCTGCTGTGCTACAGGCAGCAGAATAAGTTCTCATAATTATGCAGTTATTCTGATAGTTGACCCTGCTTTACTCAATTAGGTCCCATGTCATTCCATCTGATTTCTCGTGCCATCAAGGCTTTAAAGTACTATTGGGTCCCGAAGTGACCCATATTGATAACGAGACAGAATGTGAAGTTGAGCAAACTTAAACAAAGTGAAGCTCGGTGCAATTCTATGGAGTTACCAATCGGGAACGTAGGGGCCACATGCCCCCTTCATAACCTTTTTGCCCATCCGTGTTGTCACTTGATATACTGAGAAAATTTAAAGTGTAATATGCAGCTAGCTCTGGCGAACTAAGGTGATCCCTGCGTTCCCGATTGATAACTCCACAGAATCGCGTCAAGCTTCACTTCCAGGAAATGTTGCTCAACTTTCCATTAAGTCTCTGTGTGAACGCAGACTTCTTTATAAAAGTGTGTGTGTCAACATACACTTTTCTGTTTTCTAGGAATTCTTTCTTTCTTTCTTTCCTTACAGGCAAATTTGTCCGACATTTCATTTGAAAAGTAAAACACGTAGAAACTCCAAACCTGGCACAATTATACTTCTGTAGAAAAAGTTTGGCCTTTTTATAATGAGAGGTTATGCTTTTCAAAATTATGCAAATGAGGGCTAATTAAAGTTTTAAATCTTCAATATGTTATATACTATACAGTGCATTCCACCTAACTTGAGCTCTGGGGGCCGTCGCATTAGTTGTGACCACAGTGCTGGTGGGCCAAACAGCCTATCACTGACCTCTTTGCCCTGCCACTCAACCCTGCTGCTACAATTAGTGGTGTTTGTAAACAGGTCCACATGGGTGCTGCTGTAGACATTTATATGGGTTTTATTTTCACTTTTGTAGCGTCAAATAATTGGAATTTTTACAAAATAATCCCACTAAAGGGACACCATTTTACTGTGGAGCTGGCCCTGCTATGTGTCTGCCACCCCACCAAACACACATGACCAGTGACAGTGAATGATTGGTACCAAATGGCCAGCTTATTCCAAAGTCCTGGCAAGTGTAACCACATCAAAATAAACCATACCCTTTCCTCCTTAAGTTCATGTGTATTTTATTACCCCCAATAGATTTCACCCATAATCCACAGCCTTTATCAACATTGTAAGACCTGTGGGACATTTTTACAGGGGTGTCACATCTCAATTAAACTGCAAACAAGCCATAATCCTGGTACATATTTTACAAGATGTGACTTCAAATGACCCTTTGAAAATCAGGCATCCCTTGACTCATTCAGGACAGAAGTCTTCATTTACTGTCAGTAAAATTTGTATCAAAGGGATATACTTAGTATTCTTATCTTTTAAATTAGGGGGTTCTGATTTTAAATTTCTGACAATCGTAATAGAATATAATATCTGCTCATGATTTGTGATATTCTGACCTTTTTCATTTGTTTCACACATTGTATAAGCAATGCAAATTTGAAAGAATTAGCAAGGAGCCTACCTTTGGGTTCATCACTGAATGAGTTAATTTTGTCATTTAAACATTGGCTGCATTGATTGAATAGCTATGTCTGTTTGGTAATTTAATTATAAGTTAATGTTTTCTTTCTGGACACCAGTCAGTTCAGTGGCTCTTAAAGAAAACATGTTGGGCTACATTATTTAGATACAATTACACAGTCCAGGAAGTGCTCAAGATCCGTGCTCATGAATTCTATCATTAAAGAACACACACTTTTCTTTCTTTCTTTCTTTCTTTCTTTCTTTCTTTCTTTCTTTCTTTCTTTCTTTCTTTCTTTCTTTCTTTCGTTCGTTCGTTCGTTCTTTCTGAATTTGAAATTTTCAATCTTGAATATCTTCAACAGTATAATAGAGATGTCTTTCCAACTTCCACTCGGGGGTTGTTGACCATTGGCACCTAATCACCTAATGAATTAAAAATAAATGTTGTAGCAATTTAAATTATGAATTAAAAATAAAAGTTGTAGCAATTTAAATTATGTTCATCATTAGAAATTTTAAATCTTGAATAACTTCAAAGCTATGATAGATAGAGGTGCCATTCCAACTACTACTCCGGTTTTATGGAATAGTTGTACATTGCCATACCAATATGCTTTGAAGACACACACACTGATCTGCTATGCAGCAAATCATCTTTCCTAGTTTCTTTATATACTTTCTGTTTTTCTTTTATCTATTCATTCACTCATTAATGTTTTTAATAAGTCTGTGTGAAATATGTGTTTTACCTCAAAGACCTTCTTTTCCATCTATCTATCTATCTATCTATCTATCTATCTATCTATCTATCTATCTATCTATCTATCTATCTATCTATCTATTCATCCAAACATACATCCATTTATCCATCCATCCATCAGTATATTTACTTATTTATTTATTTCCCTTTAAGCTCTGTGGTAAGTTTTTTCTCTTGGACACAATTGTTCCGAAAAGTACCAAGCTTGACATGGCGATAGACCTAGTTATGAAGTTGTGTTTATTGTTCGGAACAGTCATGATGTTAAAAATAATACAAATTAGGCACAATTGAAATTTTAAAAGCTCCATATCTTGCAACCTATTACAGATATACACAAAATTTAAAGAAATACATGCAGATTTGTGACACCCCCCCCCCCCCAATTTAATAGACATTGAACAAAAACGGTAGTATTTTAATGCTAACTATGAGCATGTGAAATATATAAAAGTTGAAAACCTCCAAAGCTATTATAACTAGAAGTGCCAAGCCAACTTAAGTTTAAAGGTTTGTGACATACCCCCAGCCAATGAATCATGAACCAAAGTTGAAGCTTCAAAATAGATTCAAAACTATAATAGATTGAGGTGCCTTTCAAACTTCAGTATGTACATTTTGACATAGCCGCATGAAAAAATTATTGTTGCATGAGTTAAATAAACATTGAATATGCAATCTTTAAAAGTTTTCTAGGCACACAGACTTATTTGCTGACAAGCAAATCAAATTTTTCTAGTTATTATTATTATTATTATCATTATCATTATCATTATCATTATCATTATCATTATCATTATCATTATCATTATTATTATTATTATTATTATTATTATTATTATTATTATTATTATTATATTTATGGGCGTGGCTACTGAACCGGGTCCCTATTCGGTTGTTGAAACGACCTGGGAGCCAGACCCGGCACCGCGGACAATATGCACAGGAAAGCTGGATTCATAAGTGTATCCAATACTATGAGAAATCAATGGAGTGCCGGGTCCCGGATCACAGCCAAATACAGTTTGAGGACCGGGTGGAGTACTGTAACTAATACTGTAAGAAAGCGCTGGAATGTTGGGCTCTGTGCATGTAGAAATCGGGACCCGGCAGCCAAGAAATACATGTGTATTAGGGGATGCTGTAGAATACTAGCCCAACTCTGTCGCTTGTGTAAACGGAATGACGCTTAACTTTAAGCGCTGACCTGTGTGCTGCAAAAGATATACATTTTAAAATGCTGCAGATGGAGTGTGGATGGAGTATCGCGAGACGATAATGACGTCACGACGGTAGCCAATCACGGGCCCCCCGGTTCTGCAGCAGGAAAATTACCCGCAACTTGACCTGGCTCTGTAAACACTTCGTTATATTATTGTTCCAGGAGGTCTTTCACCGAACACTAAAAAGACGATATTTAACAGTTTTCTTGACACACAGACTGATTTATTTACTGATATGCTGTCCCAACTTGCCAACAAGCAACACCTTCCCTTCACGATTCATAGGCTTCTCTAGCACTCTGTAAGCTTTCAACAAGAAAATAAGATTTCCTTCAAAGCAAATCTGTCTATTTGCCTTCAACAGTTGGAAATATGGCTACATGAAAATTACAAAGGTGCAAAACCTTAACTTTTGACCTCCAGAGCTTACATGTAACCTACAAAAATGTGCAGTGATGCACTACCCATAATGTGAACCCAACGTGAATGAAATTGGATGAAAATAGACCAAATTATGGCTATATGAAAACTTCAAAGGCCTGAGTGACATTTATATTTAACCTTGAGAGGTTACATGCTAGTTACAAAAATATACAGGATTGCAATACCTACAAGTTGAGTGCAACATGATTAACATCGGATGAAATTTTCAATAAATCTGTTTAAACCAAAATCGGATGAAAATTGACCAACTTATGGCTCGATGAAAATTTCAAAGGTCCAAATGACATTGACCTTTGACCTTAAGAGGTTACATGTTAGTTACAAAAATATGCAGGGTTGCAATTCCTACAAGTTGAGTCCAAGAGGATTAGCATCGGTTGAAATGTCCAATCAAATATGTTAAAAGCAAAATTGGATGAAAATTGCCCAAGTTATGGCTAGCTGAAACTTTCTAAGGTCCAATTGACTTTGACCTTTCACCTTTAGAGGTAACATGTAAAAATATATGAAGTGTGACAAACCTATAAATTGAAGTTAGATTGGTTAGCTTCACCTATAATAGTTTTGAGATATTCAAGATTTAAAATTTTAATGGTTTTCATTTGCATAATCTTGAACATTTTTTCTCCTCATCACTTAAAGACACAAATTCCGAAAAAGACCTATGATCATGCCAAGTTTGAAGTTTCTGAGTGTAACAATGTTCGAGATAACTGGCCAACAACATTTTGTAGTAAAGAAAGAAAGAAAGAAAGAAAGAAAGAAAGAAAGAAAGAAAGAAAGAGACAACGAAAGAAAGAAAGAAAGAAAGAAAGAAAGAAAGAAAGAAAGAAAGAAAGAAAGAAAGAAAGAAACAAACAAACAAACAAACAAACACACAAACAAAGAAACAAGGAAAGAAAAAAGAAAGAAAAAAGAAAAAGAGAAAGAAAGAAAGAAAGAAAGAAAGAAAGAAAGAAAGAAAGAAAGAAAGAAAGAAAGAAAGAAAGAAAGAAAGAAAAGAAGAAACAAAGAACATAATGTCTGTGTTGGCACACAGACATTATGTTGTAACTTTGCTTTTGTTTTTGTTTTTCTTCGCTTCGGCTGGGTAGGAGGAGAGGTTCCGGCAGCTGACATGTGCTACTGTCACAAAAAGACGAACAATGTTGATGTCCGCTGCAAGAGCTGTCGGTACGACATATGCGTCATGGTTTTCCCCAACGTGTCCCCGTGATAAATGGTCCCCGGAGACAACTTCCTCGTTTGGGACCTGGATTCATGTGATCAGGTCCGTTTTTATACGATATAAAACAGCGCGACCTCTGGCGTGCAAACCAGCATTCCACAAAGCGGTTATTTGGAAGCTCATTGTAAATGCAAACGCGGGTGAGAACTAGAAAAGAAGATTTGCTTCATGGAAAATCTGTCTATGTGCCTTCAAAATGAGAACAGTTCAAGATTTTAATTTTGTGTATTGCCATACTTTGCATAGATTAAAATGCTACCACTTTGTTTCACGGTTCATTGGAGGCGGCTATGTCACTAATCTGTGAATTGAAATCGGAATGGCACCTGTATCTACAATAATTTTGGAGATGTTCAAGAATTCAACTTTGTGTATTCACTTAATTTGCATTAACTAAAACGCTAGACCTTTGGGTCATGGTCATGTCACAAACCAAAGTTGAAGTTGGAATGGCGCCTCTATATATAATAGTTTTGGAGATATAGAACTTGAAAATTTTCAAGAGCCCATAGTTAGCATAATTCAACTTTAACTTTTGTTCACTGTCTATGTGTAAGTAAGACGTTTGTGTCTATCTATAATATTTTTGAAGATATAGAGCTTTTAAAACTTTAATTGCCCCTAATTTATATAAATATAGACATCATGACTATTCCAAATGATATGTACAATTTCACTGGTAGATCTGTCACCATGGCAAGCTTGCTGGTTTTTGGAATAATATATGGGCTTTATGGTTCCACCTCCGTGTTTTGCATTTGACGAAAGAGACACTGTTGTTTCAAAATTTTACATAAACCCCAAATCCAACGACAGTACTGCCAAGCTCCTGTCATGGCTCCACATACATGATTCATTGAAGGTGCTAACTGTCATGGCACCACACACATGACTCTTCCAAGGTGTTAACTGTCATGGCACCACACACATGACTCTTTCAAGGTGCTAACTGTCATGGCACCACGTACATTCAAGGTTCTGCCTGCCATGGTACTGCATACATGACCTTTTAAGGTGCTGTCTGTCATGACACACATAAACTTAATACTTTCAAGTTGATGTCTGCCACGGCACCACATAGATGATTCATTCAAGGTGCTGCCTGCCATGGCGCCACACGTGATTCTTTCAAGTTCTACAAAGAGCCATCCTTTGTGGGCATGTGACACTGTACACTATGGTAACCCCTTTTAGCATTTATTCCATAATTATGCATATGCAAAAATATTTTTCACTTTTCCATACGTATAAAACTGTTTCCGTATGTTAAATCATTTTAAAGTACTCTACATAATGTTATAATCTTTCGCACACATGTGAAATTAATTGCACATATGTGCAAAGGATTTTCACATATATCTAATTATGAAATTAATGGTTAAACAGCTTGCCATAGTACACTGACATATAACTTTTTAAGTGTAAGATGTTATTTATAAATATTCATGCATATCACTCTATCTCTATTGAATCGAGTAAATACTTTAGGCCTATACGAATAATACTTGCTCAGGAAAATAAAACATCAGCGACTGATTGTCCGTGGAACTTGTCCACTTGCATGGTTACAGGGACTGCGTCACTGGTTCCAAGGCTATAATGCCCAAGCCTCCGACCCCAGCAAAGCAGAATAATCGGTTTATACTTCGAGTTTAAGATCAGCGTGTACACTGAAATACTTTCAAAGGAGCGTAGAATGAATAAAATACGATGTCTTATTTCAAAATATATTTTGGTTTGTCTCAAATTATGTTCAACTTTAAAAGTTTTTCTTTGTGACAATTGACCTCGAAATACGCGCATTTGTCCAATTCTAAGGAAGTGTACATCTTTGTGGGAATATCACATCGACATACCCTGGAAGACGTTCCTAACGGCGTGCAAGGTATTATTTACGACATATTGTTCTGAAATAAATGTTACTTTATCTCAACTGACATTTAATTCTAAAATTAATTTTATTCTGTGGCAGTTAACCAACCAGAGGCCGACATACCCAAAATACAACGTGCATGCAGCCAACCCAGATCTAACGGCGGAGTAGTCTCAGGGAATATTGCATTTACGTGTACCATTGATTTTATTTCAAAATGTATATTACCAGTCTCATTTTGACCAAATATACGGTTATGTGGTTGTTGTCTTTTTTTTTTTTTTTTTTTTTTTTTTTTTGTTTGTTTGTTTGTTTTTGTTTCTTTTTGTTTGTTTGTTTGTTTCCCCCTGGAGAAAACCGAATATCTCAATGAATAATCGTAAACTGTAAAATTGTGGATTTGCCTGATCCTCACACCTAGGCTGGCCACTTCCAGGGCAGCGCAGTCCCTTCAGGGAATATCACAAAGGCATGTACACTGACATACTTTCCTGAAAGTGTAAAGGTATTAGATATGATATGTTGTCCCCAATTACCTTACATATTGTGCCATTGGATCACATATGCATTGATAGAGGTTTGGAAAGATCAAACATTACAGACTAATCGTCTGTTATCAGGGATGCTGATACTCAGGATGTCATTTCAAGGACAAGACTATCAGGGGCAGTCCTTTCTGCCAAATCACACCGGCATGTACACTAACATACGTTCACAAGGATGTAGACGGTATTAAAACGATATTTTATTTCAAAAACATATTTTCATTTTCTGCCTGTTGCCAAATATATTTATATATTCCTATAAAGCGTAACTGTGCCAATTTCATGAAAGCACAGTCCTTTCCGGAAATATCACCTTGCCATGTTCACCACATTAACAAAGGCCCACGTGCGTTTTTCCTAAATGCGTAAAAGCCATCTGATGTAATTCTTTATTTCGAAATATATTTCACCTTGTCTTTATTGACCCAGTCTACATTAACAGGCAAACCAAGGATCAGCTGCTAATCGCTTACTGTCTTGTCATACATGATTCTAATAACGCACAACTGTCCAATTTCGAAAAAGTGCGGTTCTTTCTTGGAATATCATTTCGGCATGTGTACCGACATACATTTATAAAAGTGCAAAATGTATTTTTACCGGTTTTATTCCACTTAGATATTTCACTTTGTCTCAATGAATCAAACAAAGCATACAGTAAAACCTGGGAAAAATTCAAACAAGTTCCTCTCTATTTTTGTCTTCAGAAAGCAAAAACGTTTAGGAGTTGATCACCTAACACCATGCTAAACGATTTGTATTGGTGTACATCTCAGTTCGAGTAAAAATATTTGTACTCTTGGATTTATTCATATTAATTCAAAGGTACAAGTTTAAGATTACAAATACCCAAAGTCATATTCATGTAGTGCTTTCCAAATTGGATACAAGAATAAATGTCCATTTGCCTGTACTAAATATTTTTTATTTCCAAAATACTAGTGATATCCCGCTTGCCCGCACAGGCAGCTGTCCGTATCTTGCCAGGCAAGACTATGGTTATAGAGACAAACAGGTGCGTAGTTGTGGCGAGGCATTAATGTGCATGCCTCGCAATATAATCTCCTGCTGAGAGCCTATATTTCATGCCATAATATGGAATCCAAAATGCAGTCAAGTAATAAGGTATAGTCGACGCAGAGATTATGGTAAAAATTATGACATCCTAGTTATATATGTGGTTTTTGAAAAGGTAAGAATACTAAGACGCAGGTCTTTAGGGATTTTGATGCTATGAAAACTCTTACTTCCGGAATTAGATATACACGATTTTACGTGGATTTTTTTATGTTTATGTTTGTGTATGTGTGTGTGTGTGTGTGTGTGTGTGTGTGTGTGTGTGTGTGTGTGTGTGTGATTGTTTTTTTTTTGAGGGGGCGTGGGGGGTGCTTCTTGGGGGTTGTTTTTTTACATCATATTTTTATAAAGAATAAAAGCCTATGAAAGTGTCTAACCACAAACTTTACAATGTGCTTCAATTCGTTTACATCTTCAAGTATTTATAAAGTATCAATAATGTCTTGAAATCTGATTCCTAAATATCAGAAGGAATTTTTGATTTCGTGAAACACAAGGGCACAGCTTTGAGGTAGTCAACAGAATAAACGGATATATGGATCGGAATATCAATGAAGTAACATCTAATGATCACAATATTGCAACCAGGTAATGCCGCCATTTTAAGAGCGTGTATCCACTGGGTTTTAGAACGTCAAAATGTTAAGCGTTTTTTGGACAGCCTTTGATGACCGAAGATTGGGCATCCTCTTAGCTGGATGATTAATAGATAAGCTAAAATACTTCAACAGTATCAATCACGGAAAATTAAACACGCGGACGAAAAGCCCACCCTTTTCATGATATGGTACTGATTTCTTTATGAATGTGAGGGTTTTTTTACGGAGAGAAAAATCTCAAAAATATAATAATCCTATTAGCATTAATGATAATGATCATAATTATCATTGTTGTTGTAGTTGTTGTTGTTGGATACGGAAACGACGAGAATGGATGCTAGTATAGGCCACACACATTTATTGGTTGTCCACAACAGGAATACAACAAGGACGCCAGTAGAAGTTACATGACAGGTTACAGACGGGCACCTTCACCGGAACATACTGGACACACTGGACATAACGGACATACCATAACTGCAATAGAAGTTTATGCACATTCAAACAGTTCGATTTATACTTCAACTCTTTCCATTGATGACAATTTCTTTGCGTCTAAAATATAAATCTTACGCTTATAACTTTACAACAATTCTTTCGTTTACAAAATACACATTTTACGCTTATAAATTTACCTCTGTGTTATACCGCATTAGTTATACAGTATTAATTTTAGTTCATGCTCAAGAAGGATACAGTTAACATATATACGCCCATAACGCTTTGCATTGAACGATACACTTACTACCCTGAATCTTATTTTACTGGTTTCCTACGCCTTACAGCGAAAACACATCAAGCCACAGCTACAACGTAACTATTTAAGCTTGAAAGACGCTAAGCAAGAGTTTTATAAGAAACCTGAATTTATAATATTTCAATTGTTTTAGCGCGAATTTGAACTGCTTGTAGCAAGCGCTTGAACGGTAAAATATACATATATACATACATACATACATACATACATACATACATACATACATACATACATAAATATATATATGTATATATATATGTATATATATACATATATATATGTGTATATATAATGCTTACGCGAAGTTAATGGACCTACATCCTGTGACATCCTAGTTTCCAACGCCACCTGGATTATAGCTACAAATAAAAATAATTGATACGTTGATCATAAAAACTCCAGTAAAATACAATAAAATTGAAAATTCCAAAGCTTTACGGAAATTGTACAAACTTACAACTTTCGAGTTCCCTTGTGGCGTTTCCTGACCGGGCTCTATGCTTAACTCTGCCCCAATGATTCCTGTCGGGACGACGTCAAAGCCCCGGTACACACAAAAGGAATACTGGAATATATATAGGGAACGTCCTTCCGATGCGCACGTACACCCAATTAGCAGCGACCAATAGCACTTGACAAAGCTACTAAGGCATTGGATCAATTCCCGCGCAAAAATTTAACTGGCGGCTCCACTACCAGCGATGCACGGAACAACCCCACATTGTACAACAATTGTATACCTGTCGCTATAAATTCGTAGATTTGCTCCTGTAATAATACATTCTTACATGGGAAATGACACGTGGATCTTTCAAGGTGCTACCTGCCATGACACCACATACATGATTCTTTCAAGGTGCTGTCAGCCATAGCATCACATGCATGATTCATTAAAGGTGCTGCCTACCATGACACCACATACATGATTCTGTCAAAGTACTGCCTGCAATGGCAACACTTATATGATTCTTTCAAGGTTTTGCCTGCCATGGCACCACAATCATGACTCTGTCTAGGTGGTGCATGCCATGGCACCACATACGTGATTCTTCAAAGGTGCTGGCCGTCATATGCATGCCACCACACCTGATTCTTTCTAGTTGTAGATAGGATCCAGGGAATTCTTAATCTTTTAATGTTTTTTTTTCTCTTGATCATTTGGGGGGGTGGTGTTGTTTTTTGTTTGTTTGTTTTTGTTGTTTTTTTTTTGTTTGTTTTTTGGGGGGGGTGTTTTTTGTTGGTTTTTTTTTTTGGTAAAGTGTTGAACAATCTTCTCTGAAACCAAGTGGCAATCTATCAACCAGATTCACTTAAAACCTGGTGCGGATATTGTGCGGTCAATTTGTTGATGTTTTACTTTCTCCTGGCTTGACCCTGTGGCAGTGGATACAGTATGATAGGGAAACATCAGATTTTAGTGCAACCTGTTCTGCTCACTGAATATGAAATTCTGTTAAGTTCGTGACTTTCTTGCTAAAGCCGCCCTGAACATCCGGCTAGGTGTCTCTTAATAACTAATAATTATTTATTAGAAAAACTTCCCTTTTACAGCGGGAGCACCAACGGAACGGGGAAAATTCTATGATGCGTCCACAATATATACAAATAATCAGGTATCCTTATTATCAAGCAAATAATCTTCGTATGTTAAGATAACTACAGTATCTATAAGTGATAATTTATTTCCTCCACACCAAAACTACAGATAAACCACTCATTGGGACAAAACTCTTGAAAGCGTAAGGACATGACAGAGTAAAATCGATAACAAGTTACGAACATTTATAAAGGACGTACCGGATAAGGTCAATAAAACTTGGGCAGAAGTAGTTGGGGATAATCAAAAGGTAAATACACAAACAAGACACGAAGAAGATTGTTAAGGACACCATGCCAGAACACAAAATGGATGAAAAGTCAAGAGAGCGGACCGAAGAAAATACAGTAATTCCCAGGGTTAGGGAAAGTGAAGAGAATAGTCGACAGGATAGAAAACAACACGACACCAACTATTTCAAATCGCTATGTGCTGAAGCTTTGGAAATTCATGACATTGAAATTAATAATGTAATCAGAATTGGAAAAAGAAACGATGACGTAGAAGGCCTAGGCCATTGAAGATGACGCTAAAGGATAAGGAGGATAAATAAAGGATTATGAAAAGACTAAATAAACTAAAAGATGCTGAGCCAAAGTTTAAGTACATCAGCGTGATGGATGATTTAACACAAGAAGAGCAAAAAAGAATCAAAGCAAGGGTCATGGAGGCAAAGGAGAAAGAGAGGAAAGAATCTGATGGAGGCCAGAGGGCCTTCAAAGTGAGGGGCCCTCCATGGGACCTGCGCATAGTGACAGTGAAGAAAGACCGACGGGAGTAGTGCCAATAAACCTTGATAATCACAAAAATGTTGAACAAACTAGTAATTACACACCAAATCAGGAAGAAAGCAACAAAAAAGCAATAAAATGTATATTCACAAATGCAGACGTGTTGACCAGTAAAACGGTAAAGCTGAAATAAGGAATTAAGGACGATATGCCAGCCAGCCAAGCCTAAAAACATGAGGGAATTTGATGTAACCACATTAAAAATACCCACGTGCGAAATAATTTACATTGAAAGCATACATCATGGCAGAACGAGGTACCACCATGTACATCCACAAGGACTATAGAAATATTGTGAACCAATTACATCTACCCTTGAGAGATAGTGTCTTGATAGAGGTGAAACCAGACAATAAAAATGTATATACAGGCACCATGACAATTCAGAAGAAGAGGATAAACACCTTCAACAATCTTTAGGAAATATTACAAGGAAAAAATATACAAATATAATACTTGCAGGTGATTTTAATCACCCAAAGATTGATTGGACAAATTGGCACACAAAATCAGACAAGGATTCAAATTTTGTTGAATGTATAAGAGATTGGTTTTTTTTTTACATGAACATGTTACAGAAGTAACCAGAGGAAGGGGCACTGATAAACCGACCCTGCTCGATTTAGTATTAAGTGAAAACGAGATTCTAGTTGAAAACTTGAATATTCACCCACCCCTTGCGAAGAGTGACCACTCTGTATTATCCTTCAATTTAGACCTAAACATAGAACTTAAGGAAAAGAGACAAAATAAATACCTGTATGACAGGGGAAACTACACCGCAATGAGAACTGATCTGGATAACATTAACTGGACACTAAAGATGGACCAATGTACTAATGTGCAGGGGAAATGGAGCTTTTTCACGAGGACTATAGCAAACCTTATGGAACAACATATACCCAAGTGAAAAGAATAAAAAAAACCGTCCTACAGGAACAAAGATAATAAACTTTGAAAAGAAAGTTCTTCGGATTTTTAAAAAGAAACACAAATTGTGGAAAAGATATCTCAACACAAAAATGGAAAAATTTATCAAGAATATTGCAGAGTCAGAAACCAGGTTGGGCAAATCACAAGAAAAGCAGTTCGCAACAGAGAAAAAGAAATAGCAAAACAGTGTAAGAGGAATCCAAAGATTTTTTGGCAAGATGTGAGGTTCAAACTTGAGATGAAAAGGGGTATTCCTGATTTAAACATACCAGGAACGGGGAATGAGACGGATGAGCCGTTTCAAACAAGATCTGATGAAGTTTTAAACGATTATTTTGCTAGTGTTTTTACTAAGTAAGGTGAGGCTAACATAGAGATAGGGGATATGGACAAAGGAAATTCCTTGCAACCGTTTATAATGACACCATCTATGGTGGAAAAGAAGTTAAGAAATTTGGAAGGGAGTAAATCTCCAGGTCCAGATATACTTCACTCAAGAGTATCGAAAGAAATTTGTAAGGAAATTGCAGCACCCCTAAGTATAATATCAACGAATCAATTAGGACAGTATGTCTGCCTTAAGAATGGAGATTGAGTCACATTACAGCAATTTTCAAGAAAGGAGACAAAAGTGAGCCCAAAAACTATAAGCCAGTCAGCTTCACCAGTGTTCCTTGTAAAATTCTGGAACCAATTATAAGAGATCACATTATGGAGTACATGAAGGAAAGCGATTTATTTAGTACATAACAGTTTGGATTCCTTCAGGGCAGATCAACCACGCTACAATTGTTGAAAGTCATAAGTGAATGGACAGAGATTATAGATGGTGGGGATACCTTGGATGCTATATTTTGTGACTTTCAAAAGGCGTTTGACACAGTACCACACAATCGACTCTTGAAGAAAATTGAGCATACGATCTATCAGATAAAATATTAAATTGGACCAGAGCTTTTGTAAGCGGTCGTCAACAAAAAGTTGAGGTAAATGATTCCATATCAAAAGAAAGAGAGGTCTGTAGCGGAATACCACAAGGAAGTGTACTGGGACCCATCCTGTTTGTAGTATACATAAATGACCTACCTAATGTAATCAGCCATGATTCTAAAATATATCTGTTTGCTGATGATACGAAAATATACGGCAGAGTGAAAATAGAAGATGATTCTGAAGCAGGATCTAAGATCTTTACAAAAGTGGAATGACAAGTGGCAGTAGTATATGTACTTGGGGGTACTGGAACACGGGGGATGAAGACCGCAAAAAGCCTTTAAAACCTCGGAGCGTCCTCACATCAGTTGCCGTAGGTTGTCATCCCAGTATACACTTGGGGGTACTGGAACACGGGGATGGAGACCGCAAAAAAACTTTAAAACCTCGGGGCGTCCTCCCATCAGTTGCCGTAGGTTGTCATCCCAGTACCTGCTAAGGGTTTTATGTAGTCGAGTGGTCAATCTCGTGGGGCCCAAAATAAGTTCCCTTAACTGATGAATTTATGGAAGTATCACCACCAGTTATCAGGGAATTATGTATGACCTTCCTCGAGCGTGTCTTGAAGTGCCTCAGCCCGCCTGCTTTCACGCGTGTGGCGACCCAACACTCAAGTCCGGATCCCCCGGTATTTTCATATAATAAAAATTGGTTATATATATAAGTAGCAAAAAGCAGGGAGAATCAGTAATATTTTGTACTATTCTGCTATTATGTGTCCTTGGGGATGTGTAGACACATGGAGGACCGGTTATTGTAACTCTTGTGAATAAAGATTATTTTCAATAAATGTTGTATACAGTAAAACGCAAGATTCCTCACTATAAAACACTTGTGAAAAGTTCACTTTTGAATTCATGATCTAAACATGAACGTTAACATCAGAAGCTGCTGGTCACATATTTAAGATGAGTCCACCGGTGTGACACAAATAAAATTATTGACCACAATTTTAACAATAAAAACAGTTGTATACTTCAATTTAAAGGTCTGGAATAACGACAATTCCCTTAATGTTCACAATATTAATGGCAGGTAGACAACCTGCGTTAGCTTTGCAGGCAAAACTGATGTGGAAGACTATATTTAACACGCTCTGTCCTCATATCACCTTGCCAAAAAATGTGGAAGACTATATTTAACACGCTCTGTCCTCATATCACCTTGCCAAAAATGTATCTCCTTGGTGCTTCGTACGGTACAAGTTCCTGGTCTTGTCAGTCGCAATGAAAATAAGGTTGAACTTGTCTTCACCTTGATCATATTTCTTACCTCCACTTGTATACGCATTACATTTAGCGACTTCACGGGTCACCTAAGTGCTTTTTATGACGCATGCTCGTGGTTGCTTCAATTGGCAAGTTCCTGGTCTTGTAAGTCGCAATGAAAATAAGGTTGAATTTTTCTCCACCTTGATCACATTTCTTACTTCTAGTTGTATACACATTGCATTTAGCGACTTCAAGACTATTTCTGGACCACCACAAATTTTGGTATCCAGTACATTGTCAGCTTTGTTTAACACAGAAAAAATCCATTGAGGTAACACCTGGTAGACTAAAATTTATACTGCATTGTGTCAAGCAGAGTTGATCGCGACGCGATAGGAAACTGATGATCGGCAATAAACAATGTGCATTTAATTGTTCAAATTCAATGCTAAATGCACAATCCGATTGAGACAAAAAGCATGTCTTGCGGATTGACATATATATATGTATACATTCTCTCCCGTATCATGCAAAGTTCATACCCGTCTTTTCACGACGATAACGTTTAAATAAAAGATAACAAAAATGATGTAAAATGCTCAATCCTATTGAGACATAAAGCATGTCTTGCGGATTGACATATATATATATATATATATATATATATATATATATATATATATATATATATATATATATATATATATATACATACATATATATGTATACATTCTCTCCCGTATCATGCAAAGTTCATACCCGTCGTTTCACGATGATAACGTTTAAATAAAAGATACAAAAATAATGTAAAATGCACAATCCGATTGAGACATAAAGCACGTCTTGCGGATTCATATATATATATATATATATATATATATATATATATATATATATATATATATATATATATGTATACAAATGACTTTTGGCCAGTCTGCTTTAGCTTTGCAGGCAAAACTGATGTGGAAGACTATATTTAACACGCTCTGTCCTCATATCACCTTGCCAAAAATGTATCTCCTTGGTGCTTCGTACGGTACAAGTTCCTGGTGTTGTCAGTCGCAATAAAAATAAGGTTGAACTTTACCTTGATCACATTTCTTACCTCCACCTGCATACGCATTACATTTAACGACTTCACGAGTCGCCTTAGTGCTTTTTATAGTGTGTGCTCATGGTTGCTTCCTAAATTGGCAAGTCCTTGGTCTTGAAAGTCACAATCAAAATAAGGCTGAATTTTTCTCCACCTTGATCATGTTTCTTACTTGCATTTAGCGACTTCAAGACTATTTCTGGACCACCACAAAATTTGGCATCTAGTACATTGTCACCTTGGTTTAACACATTTTTGCATTTTTGTCTTTTGGATATATATAACATGCAGAGATAGATACAGTATTGACAACACAATACATGAAATATAACTGCGGTAACAATATTAAATTGTCAGGTCAATGGTTTTTTTGCAGGTAATTTCCACGATAATTATCATACAAGCTTGTTTGTTTTTCACTTATTCTGTTTAACATTCATTGTTTTTACGGGTCGCACGGTATGTAGATTTTTTTTAAAATCTGTTTCACCAAAAAAAAAAAAAAAGCTTTGCAGTGGCGTTATATTAGTAGCTGTTGTGAATGTAAGAAGGCACACGAACGTCGTGGTGGATGTGTCGAGGGGTCTTGGGGAACTATAGCGGGGACGAGTCAGTTATGTCGTCCCCTCGATTAACAACGCTGACTCCGCCCTAAGTTCCTTACCAGTTTTCACCACGCACAATTCTCAACTTTTGCCACAATTTTCTCATGTGTATGTAAGAAACGGCTAGTCTCAGGAAAATTGGAAGTTCAAATGCACAACTCGCATTACCTAGCGCTTATTCATAATCGTTTACTTGGAAATAGTTAGCGCAGATATATGTAGACGGGGATCGAAAACGAAGTATTGTGGAGCTCCCATTTACTGTTTTATATTTTTAATTTTTTCTTTTCTGAATTTCTTAGCAAATTTTTAGAGGTGGATACAACATCTTCTTGGGTGGAGTTTGTTAGAGGCGCGTACAATCCCAACATTTGCTATAGTTGTATCGTGTGTATGTACATAAGAAACGGCTAGTCTCAGGAAAATTTAACGTTCAAATTCATAAGTCGTATTACCCAGGGATTATTGGTAATTTTCATCATTTACTTGGAAATAGTTAGCTCAGATATATGTGGGCGCGGATTGAAAACGAAAGATTTGAGAAGCTGGCAGATTTTGGGTCTTTTTTCGTTTCTCTTCTGCATTCCTTCCAAAATTTGGCAGAGCCGGATACGTCATCTTATTGGTGGGACTTGCCAGAGGGGTGCAAGGTAAGTGTGATTTCATTGGATCATGTACTGACTGTGGAGCCCAACAACCACTTTTCGTCCCTTTACTTTCATTTTGAAATGTTCCAGATACATTATAAAAGACGGCGCACTTCGAAGCGCCTTCACTTGTTGAACAGTTGACAACACAAGAAGAACGAACTTTCCGAAATATGTACAGTCGACTTGCATCAGTCGTTGCAGTAACTTGGTAAGTTTGCACGTTGTAAAAGTTTTGAATTAATTTATCTCTGAGTGTGCATGGCAGGCTTTTTTTTGTGAGCATGTTATGTAAATTCGATTCCACTTTGTTTCAGATATTTGATGGACCAGCGAATGAATTGCGTGGTGCACACGGCTATGGCTGAATAGTGTATGTATACTTTAACACATTATTTGCCGAATTACTTCATTGTATTGGCTAGGTAAATTTCATATCATTTTGTTCTGATTTAACAGTATTGTGGCACTTACTTTTAGGTTTCTGTCTTTGTTTTAGGTTGGGGGATCCGTTGAATCTCGTTCAATAAGCAAATGTAATATGTATAATCTTCTGGATGTTTTCTGAGATTTAAATGCAGGTTTCATGTTAAGTACCAACTTGGTGATAATTAGAGGGAGATTGCTTGATAGTCAAGGAAAACATTTCAATGTGAACATATCAAAGTTCACAGGACCCGGTCAAAATTCGTTGGCGAACAAATACATTACTTTGCTGAATGGTTGGATAGATTTTTTCCATTTTGGTAATAAGTTTAGCCTCACTAAACGTGGTAATTTCGTTTTTTATTTGACTAAAGAAATTTAAAAAACTTTGCTTGATATTCACATTTTGTTGCAAAGACTAGCCGTTGTTGTTGAATTGTTCATGAAAGAAAAAGTTTGGAAAGTTGTGTATGGAATAAATAACGTACAATTGAGTGGCGCTGGTATCAAGCGCGGTTGGGAGCTATTAAAACAAGTGTGTAGCACATTTTTAAGAAAGTTCAAGGAGTTTGAATTATGTCAGTTTAGTAATGATCTGGTTAAAGTTTTTACTGATATTTCTGTCACCAATACACAATATTCATATATAAGATTAAAACTACCTACTAGAGGGCTACTCAAGATAATACCTAGTGGGAAATACACCGTGATAACTTCATCTATAGCAAATATTCCTTTTTGGGAGGATTTGATCAAAGAACTGAAATGATTTCCAAAATATTAGATTGTTTTGTTTCAATGCTTGAAAAAAATTACATACATAGAACAAATTACGCGCTCACAACAAAATTAGGAAAAAGAAAATTAGTGGACATCATTGGACAGACTGAAGCATCTTCAAAATGTCAAGAATTACTAAAAGTAAATTTAACTACATTCTTAAAACTCATGAATTCAGAATTTCGTAAGATATTATATAACAAAGGCAGCTTTACTGAACACCAGCTAAACTCGGTCTGCTCAACCTTAAGTGCCTACTTGCAAGTCGGGATACGAATTCAGTACGATGCTAAATCGCCAATATATTTTGGCGTCGAAAACCCAGAAGTAACTGTTATGTTAATTTTAAAAAGTCTGAAATTAGCTGATTGGTCAGTTAAAGATCTGGTACCGGCTAGTCCAAGAAAACGACTTTCAACCGAGAGCATTAGCGAAGATGACGACGTTTTTCTGTCGGACAGTGCACCAGCCAAAAGGCCGCGAAAAAACACGGCAGAACCGGCGCAATGTTTGTCCATGCCGGCAACCTTGCCAGCGGCTGTTCCCACTTCAATTGAAGCCGCTGATCCGTCTTCGTCTAAAGAAGCTATAAATAACTCAGCGCATCGTGTCCATGAAACCGATTGCAATTCTGCTGAGATTAAGCGGCAAATCAACAAAATATTGATGACTCATGTAGGCTGGTTACACAAACAAAATAAAATGTTATTGGCGAACATAGATTGGCTGCAAAAACATATAGACTGGGTAGAAAAACAGGACGAGCGGCTCCAAAAGCTGGATAACTCACTTTTTAAACAGACGACTGATTGTCTGTTATGTCCGAGACACTGTCTCAGTATTTTGTCAAAAAGCACAGTAGCCCCTGTAGGAAGGAAAACCAAGCCAAAAGAATAAACATAATTACATTGGTTGTTGTACAAGAAATGATAACGGGCATCAATTAACAAGATATAGAAAGGTAAGTAATATCGATTTGTGTCTTATTCAGATATTGTTGCTTGTCTCGTGTTTCCGTGTGTTAATCAGCCTTTTTTAATTTGCAGAATGGAAACTAAGAAACTTGAAAACACAGTGGAAAGTACCCAATTCAGGCTTGCCTCGCACTAGGAAAAAGGTCAGTAAATTTGCATACGCTATATCGCTCAATTATTTATGTTTGTCGTGCTGAATTAGTTGATGGTGTAGACGAACGGGAATGTTGCTGTGACACAGGAGTATCCAGCTCGGGGAAGGTCTTCTGCGCTTGGATGTGTTTGTAAATACGACTTTGTGACACGTTGTGTAATTGGTGTTCGAGTTATTTCCGTCAGTAGACATGCGCTGGAGGGGATATAAGACTGCTTTGAAAGAGTCGGTGCTTGATTACTGCTATGTGCCGCCGAAATCTCTTAGACGCGATTTAGACCTATTTTTGAGTCATACGTTCAAGCCAATATTTAAAACTGTAAGGAATATGTTGCTGAAGTGTCCCTCCTTAAAATGTCAACTTAGTGTCTTGGTTAAACTGGGTAAGGTGGTCTACCCGGACCTAAAATTCATTACAATTGAACCATGGTTTACCACTTCTATTGTTCACATCCTCTCGAGAAATCGGTTAAGGCTGACAGCGAGCATAAAGACATTGATGCGACAAATAATAGCGTCGTATGATTCATTTATTCAAAGAGGTTCAGGGTTGGTTTTAACTCGCATATTGGAGCTGAGACTAAAATTGAATAAGACTATTCTATTCAGTGGCGGCTGCTGCGAAATGTCTCTACCCAAGTACATAGCTGATAAAAAGGCATGCGTCAGTGTAAACGCGACAGATAAAAAATGTTTCATTAGTTCCGTTCTGGCAGCGGTATTTCCTGTGAAGGATAATCCTCACAGATGGCGTCACTATTCAAAGCATTCAGACAAACTAAATTTAAAAGGCATCACTTTTCCCGTGAATGTGCGTGGTATAAGACGTTTTGAAATGCAGAATGACATTTCAATTAATGTGTTTGCTTATGATAAAATAGTGTACCCATATTACGTGACCGAGTACAGAGACAAGAGATTTCATGTTAATTTACTGCTTTATAAAAGTCATTTCTATTGTATTAAGAACTTATCGGCCTTGATATGTCGCCAAGGTCGAAAGAATAAGCGCAATAAAGTTCACATATGTAGCTTCTGCCTTTGTACATTCTGCACTTCGGAAAGACTCCAGTTACATAGTCAGCTATGTTCCGCGCAAGGCCAGGTCTATGAACTTCCCGTCAAAGGGACACAATTGATGTTTTCAAATTATTCTAAGCAAATTATGTCTCCTTTCGTGATATATGCAGATTTCGAAGCTGTCAATTCCAAGTCGATACGACCATTTCGGCAGGCTACAAAAACTTTAAGCCAAAGATCTCATCACCCTGCCAGTTTTTGCTTGTTGAGAGTCAGCGTAGCAGACGAGCTGAATAGTAGGCTTATATTATACCGTGGTAAAGACTGCGTTAAGCGGTTTTATAAATGCTTGAGAGATCAGGAGCGTTATATATTCAAAACTTTGTGTACGCGTTACAAACCAATGCTCTGGGACGCGGCAGCTAAACATAAATTTGCTTTAGAATATAAATGTTACATTTGCGGGAAGCATTTAAAGTCGGGCTGCAGGGATCATTGTCATTTGACGAGAATTTACCGTAGCTTAACATGCAATGCATGCAATCTTACCTACGCCAGTTTAAATAACATAAAAATTCCTGTAGTGATTCATAATGCATCAAATTACGATTTGCACTTTCTGATTCGTGAAATGGAGCGATTGTGCGAAAAACAGATCAAAGTAATTCCGAAAAATTCTGAAAAATACTTAGCATTACAAATAGGAGACTTCCTATTTATTGACTCTTACCAGTTTATGGATGCCAGTCTGGGGGAGCTGGCGAAAAACCTTATGGATAAAGGAGTAAATGCCTTCAGACTAACCAGAAAGTATTTTCCAAATGTGGAACAAATGAAATTAATTACGAAAAAGGGAATATTTTGTTACGATTATTTAGATTGTTTTGAAAAGTTAAACGAAAATTCCCTACCACCGAAAGAACAATTTTTCAATAAATTAACAAACAGTCATATTTCCGAAGATGATTACACCCACGCAAAAACAGTTTGGAGTACTTTTAATTGCAAAACCTTGGGAGATTATCATGATGTCTACCTGAAATCTGATGTACTGTTGTTGTCTGATATTTTTGAGAACTTTAGGGAAACCTGCATGCGGTATTATGGATTAGACCCGTCAAAGTACTTTAGTTCACCACAGTTGAGTTGGGATGCGTGTCTTAAAATGACAAAAGTAAAATTAGATCTTCTGTGCGATATTGATCAATACAACTTGGTGGAATCTGCAATAAAGGGGGGTATTTCTTCTGTGACAACTAGGTATAGTGAAGCCAATAATCCCTACAGCGAAAAATATGACCCGTCAAAAGAAAATAGTTACATATTGTATACCGACTGTACTGCCTTGTATAGCTACTGCATGAAGCAGCCGTTGGGTGTTGGGAACTTCCGATGGCTGTCGAAGAAAGAGATCGAACAATTGAATTTAATTAAGGTCCCCGACGAGTCTAAAATAGGATATATTCTGGAAGTAGATCTCGAATATCCACCATCACTGCACGATGCGCGTAACTGCTATCCTTTGGCGCCAGAAAAAATACGAGTGTCTACTGACATGCTTTTTTCCAGAATATGTGCCAAATTAAAATTGAAATTAAGCACAAATTCTCTGAAATTAATTCCCAACTTGCACGATAAAACGAAGTACGTCGTTCATTATCGTAATTTGAAATTGTATCTTGAATTAGGACTCCGACTCAAGACTATCTACAGAGTACTCGCGTTTCATCAAAGTCCTTGGATGCGTCCTTATATAGATTTTAATATGCTCATGAGGCAGAAATCAACGAATGATTTTGAATCTAATTTCTTTAAGCTCATGTCGAATAGTACTTACGGGAAAACCTTAGAGAATGTCAAAAAGAGAATAAATGTGCGCCTGGTGAACAGTCCAGCGACATTTAAAACCTTGTCATCAAAACCAACGTTTCATTCCAGCAAAATAATTAACAAAAATTTAGTAGGAGTCCAAATGAAACATTCTGAAGTCTGTTTAAGCAAACCTATTTATGTTGGATTGTGCATACTGGAGTTAAGCAAGCTCAAAATGTACGAATTCCATTACAAATGCATATACCCCAAATATGGCAATCGCGTAAAATTGTTGTATACCGATACGGATTCTCTTATGTACCACATCAAAACACACGATATCTATCGAGATCTCACAGAAATGAAAAGATATTTCGACTTTTCGAACTACCCTAAAGATCATTTTTTATATGATGACCGCCATAGAAAGAAGCCGGGATTGTTTAAAGACGAAACAGCAGGTGTTCCGCTAATCGAGTTTTGTGGTTTGAAGTCAAAGATGTACTCATTTAAAACTTTTGATGATAAACTAACGAAAAAAGCCAAAGGTGTACCACAATCTACTATGAAACAAATATCCCATGAAAACTACATAAATTGTTTGAAGACTGTGATGTTGATGGAACACGAATTTCATGCCATTCAGAGTAAAAATCACCATTTATATACCGTCCACAGAAAGAAATTGACCTTAAGTGCTTTTGATGACAAAAGATATTTGTTAGACGACAATATAAATACGCTAGCCTATGGTCATTATAGAATAAGGAGAAAAAGAGCTTTTGATGAAAAAGATAATGCGTCACGGAAGGAAAGGAAAATTGACATCTTGACATGATGAATGGAGAGAGATTATATTGCCTGTGGAAACCTTCCTGTGAATGCGGCTGCACAGCGTCCCAGAGGAGCAGCTGGCAGCCAACCCTCATATTTTGCTGTGAATAAGACACTAACGTGTAGGTGTGTGGGTAAACCGTGTTGGATACACAACCGTACCATACCATGGGCAAGTCTTCAAAACAAGGCGCAAGTGCTAGGAAATCTGGTAAAAGACTGAGAATGAAAATTGGAAAGCGGTATAGGGTTGACGTCTCGGCTTTTAACGGTCAAGTTTATCTTCACTTAACAGATTCAAATAAGGGTGAAAATTAGCTTGTCGAAAAAAAATTTTGTCAGGTTTTTGAAACAAGTTGATCAATTACAAACTCTGATTCATTCTTGCGAAAACAAAATAAGTTACAAAAACTTAATGCGCGTGACTCTTCTTCAGAGAATACCTCCGATTCTGGTTCTGACACAGGAACTGATAACGAAGAAAAATGAGCTTATATGTTGCCGTCGAGGGCGTAGTAGCTGCAGGGAAAACTACTTTGCTAAGGCAGTTATCATCGAAATTAAATTCATCAGGAAATATGTATTACATACTAGAACCGGTATCATCATTTATGTCTTATAAAACGCATAATCCGCTCCAACTCCTCTATGCAAATCCAGGAAAATATGCGGCTATTGTTCGGGCATATTTTTCCAGAACCGTGAAAGAATATTACCAAAAAGAGTTTCAAAAAGCAAAACATGCTAATATAATAATTTCAGAACGTTCTCCCGACTCGGGTATTGTGTTTGTACGCACTTTATACGAGTCAGGTCACATTACCGACTTTGCCCATGATTTTTTATTAGACGAATATTCCCGCCAAGAACTTAGGAAACCGGATAGGGAGTTCTATATTAATACTCCTCTACACGTGTGTGAACAGCGTATACAAAATAGAGCCAGACCCGGTGAACTGTCTTGTGATCGGGAACACCTGAGAGTACTCGCAAGAAATTATTTAGACTATACCCACTCAATTCAGCTGGCAAAAAGCCACCAGGCAGTTCATATCACTGACAAGACAAGCTTAGGTGAGCTTGAGTATGAACTAACGAAATTTATTAATTTCCTGTGATGCCACAAACAGGGTGTCACTCTTGCTCCGAAGCAGGAAGACAAGCTTAAGTAGAGACTAGCAAAGCTTGTAAATCTCCTATGATGAGATGAACTCTAATAGCGGTAGCGACGCAAGTTCTGACAGTTGGAGCACGACCAGGAAAGTTTGCATCTGGTGCCAAAGGTACTCTGACCTAGTGCCAAACAAAAAATATTGTATTAGTTGCAAAGCTAAATGTTTTAGGGAGTGTGTTCGCTGCCATAGACCATTTCCTGACGCTAAGTATTTCTCGGAAAACAAAACGAGGTGCAATTCTTGTTCAAAAAAATACGTTAAAGAACGGGTCAAACGGAACAGCAAAGTTACTTCCAATATGGTAGATCTTATCAGTAAAGATCTGGAGTTGAGCGACGTTTCTAGCGAAGACTCCTTTGCGTCAGAGCCACAGAGAAAACGAAATAAGAACACTGCTGTTGGCGAAACCACAGATGTAGAGGAAGATACACAGCCAAAAGATAAAAGCGGAAATATGATAGTAGTGCCAGGAAAGAAACGCTCCGCCAAACCGAAAGGAGTTAAAAATGGCGATGCTCCTTCCCCCAAGAAGCAACAGCGGGGGCGACCTCGCAAAGCTGCTGTGAAAAGCTTAGACGAACGGATACAGGATCTCCTCACAGAATGGCTGGCCTTGAAACGCGAAGAAGGCGGTAATGATAGGAATAGGGTCGGGTTTATGCCGGTATTTTTTCGTTAACTGTGCTAAATGGGTCAAACAACAAACGTCGAAAATTTTCAGTGTCAGGTTTATTGTTGCATCATCCCTGATGATTTACCAGACAATTCGGTTAAGGTAAAAAGAAGAAAATGCTGTTTTCCTTGGCTTGCCTCTTGTTTTGCAAAAAACAATAACGATGGTAAGACGTCAAGCACCACCTGCAAGGTTAGAAAGAATTCTAAAACAAATATACTATGATCCCTCGCACCCAGCTAGTTTTAGCACTGCACGCGACTTGTACACTTACGTAATAAGAAAAAGGGCCACATTTCACGACGTTCAAGATTGGCTTTATAAGCAAAACCCTTACACGTTACATCGACGAATTGTTAAACGCTTTCCTAGACGAAAGGTGCTTTCTAGGGGTATTGATTATCAGTGGCAGACCGACTTGGTAGTTTTGGATCAAATTTCAAAGGAAAATAGCGGAGTGAAGTATTTGCTGACCGCAATTGATACATTTTCAAGGTTTGCTTTTGCCGTTCCTATAAAAAGCAAGACAGGAAAAGCTGTTGTTAAAGCATTTGAACAAATATTCAAATACAGTAAGCGTAAACCAATTAAGATTTCTTCAGATTCAGACACTGAATTTTTGTCAACCGATTTCCAAAATTTCTGTAAGAAAAACAGGATTGTACATTTTGTCACTTATCAGGATGTCAAGCAACAAATAGTTGAAAGATGGCATCGCACTTTGAAAGAAAGCATGTGGAAATATTTCACAGCCAATAATACACTTAGGTATGTGGACGTCCTTCCACTTTTAGTATTCAGGTATAACACGAGAAAGCACCGTATCTTAGGCTGTTCGCCACAAAGTGTCAACAAATCTAATGAAAAACTGATTTGGGAAAGACTGTATGAGACATACTTACACGAAGCCCAGAAGGCATTTAAATTTGACATTAACGATACCGTCAGAATTCAAAAAAAGAAAAACATATTTGAAAAAGGCTACGTTCAATCCTGGAGTAAAGAGATTTTCGTCATCGCTGACCGGTTATTTACAAATCCTCCTACGTACATTTTAAAAGATAGAAATCAAGAGATCATCAAAGGCACGTTTTATGAACCAGAACTAACTAAAGTAATTATCAATGACTAGTCAAGATATGATGGAGCATCCCGTGACCTCGTTTGATGCGCGTTTACAACATCCCTTTAATATGATTGTAGCAGGGCCTTCGCAATGTGGTAAGAGCACTTTTGTTTTAAATCTAGTAAAACAGTCCGAAAGATTGATAAGCTGTAATTATGATTATATCGTGGTGTTTAGCGGATCAACAGAAACGCTATTTCAACAACTGGTTGGGACGTTGCCAAATACAAATATAAAATTTGTGCAAGGGCTACCCGATGATATAGATGAATATATCCTGCCAAATCATGCGGGCTTGTTTTTATTCGATGATCTCCAAAGGCAAGCCTCTACTGAGGATATAATAGGCGACATTTTTACCAAGAGAGGGCACCACGAAAACCTGAGTGTGTGTCTGATTCTTCAAAACCTGTTTCACGAAGGTAAAGAAAGACGCACATGCCAAAGGTCTTGTCATTATATGATACTCTTCCAAAATCCGTTGGATAACAGTATCACTTACATAATAGCGTCGCGCCTAGATCCCGTCAGAAAAAAAGCGTTAGCCACTCTCTTAACTAGCGTTTTGCGCACACATCGTTATATCTTAATCGACGGAAAGCAAGACACTCCTCCTCAGGCTAGGTTAAGAACTGACATCTTTAATAACTACCAGAGGTGTTTCTATCTTTCATAATCGTAACAAACCCGCTGTGATGGGTCGGAGAAATCGGGTAGACGAAACAGGCATGATGACAGGCAAGTCTGTTTTAAAGAGGAAAGATTTTTTGGGTTTACTTGTTCGCAACAAAACAATAAAAAGCGCAGGAATGCTCTTGTAGACATTGCAGACACCTCTGAAATTAAGGCTGTGTGTGAAATCATATTGAATCTTCTTCACGGCAACGTTCCCATAACCAAATGTGTTCACAAACAATGTAAAAGGTACAGAACTGTTTTGAGAAGCTTAGCCGACACCAAAACGTGCTTAGCTGTAAAGAAACAAATTCTTAAAAAACAGTCTGGCGGATTTTGGGGGGCTTTGATTCCTGTCATAGGAGCGGCTTTATCGACCCTGCTGAACTAAATAAGAACCGTAATGGTCGATTTCAAAGAGTCTATCATTATACCATTAGCTGTCTTTAAACAACTAAATTTCAAAGACTTTGTGGCACAGACTGAGGCTGAACAAGCAAAAAACAAACACGCAGAAGAAAAATCACCAACCGACATCTTACACGATACGCGATTGCCTGTCGACACTAAAATGAAATTATATGCCCAACAAAAGAAATTTTATTCGGAAAAGAGAAAAAAGCCATACCCAGTGACCTTAGATACTTCCAATCTTTTAAAAAGTAAACCCAGCGTTAGTAAAAAGAGCGATATATCGTCTATAAGGGCATTGTTCAAAGACATTGATCAGCCTGCAGTCAATAGTATTTTAGAAACTATATTAGAACATCCCGCTAATATTTCATGGGACGAAAAGCTTCAAGTTGTCATTAACGGTACAACCATTGTCGGATCAAACTTGATTGACCTGTTAAAATATATCAGAAACGATGCTGTGGTGACAAGCGAGAGCGATATACCGCCAGGTATCGAAAGCCTCTTGCAGATTTTACTAGAAATTGGTGTCCCCCGTGCCTGGATCAAAGCACCTGCACGTAAGAGTCGTCGTAATCAAGTAGCTAGTTGGATAAGTTACAGATAATGGAGCATACTTCAAATTTCTACATGGTATTACCAAGTAATGTAAAAACAACGGGCGAATTTGAAAAGAACAAGATTAGTCATTATCATACCCCCATGCCGCGACCCGTTCAACAAACGGGTGGTCAATGGGAGTGTGCCTTGAGTGAAATATTTTATCCGCACAGCTGGTATAATATAAAGGGACCGCTGACACGTTTTGAGGTGAAATGTGGTCACGGTCTAAGACGAAGCTATAAAGTAGCCGTGAGCATTGCAAAAGGCTTCTACACGCCCAAAAGCTTAGCAGATGAAATGAACTCTAGATTTAAAGCAATTACTACTGCCCCTTTTTACGGACGTGTAAAATTCCTCGAGTCAGTAGGAATCATGAAAATTACTCTGCGACATGGAGAGACGTTAACTGTGCATTCCCATTTAGCACAACTAATGGGTTTCGATAGAAAGGTTTTCAGATACAAGGCGGGGACGCAGGTTTCTGCTAACGACTATGTTTTCAGAAGTAACAGAGCGAGTGATTTAAACGCAAATCTGCACCAGATTTATGTTTATTCAGACTTAGTCAAAGAAACTTTGGTAGGCGACTCTTATGTTCCTTTGCTTGCGGTTCTCAATGTGAGGGGGTGGCTCGGGGACAATATGCATGAAGTGTTTCAAAACCCTCACTACACGGAAAGGAGCGGCTCGACCATCAACTCCATTGAGATTGCTTTGTGCGACGACCAGGGTGAACTAGTGCCTTTCCTATACGGAAAAGTTATTGTGAAGCTCCATTTCAGACGGAAAAAGAAAGATATCTTTTTGAACTAATGAAATGAAAGTTCCATACAAGTGTGATTCGAGGTCATACTGCTGTCATTATGCAAATCAAGCAGGCGGCAAACTTCCGTATTTCTCTGGAGACTTAACGCAATCCGGATACGGCTTAGGTAACTTCTTCGGGGGGTTAGCCAAAAAAGCATTACCTTTTCTAAAAACTGCTGGCAAGGAACTGCTAAAAACGGGTGTTCAAGTGGTCGGCGACGTGCTGTCAAACAAAAACGTAGGCGAGTCCATACGAGACAGAGGCAAAGAAAGGCTGATTGCCATGCATCGGAAAGTTTCTGAGATAGTAGACGATAGTGATCCTCGAGATAACGCTCAGGTCTATCGCTCGAGCCAGCCAAAAAAGCACAAACGCGAGAGAATTGCAGCGGAGCCAACCCAAGGAATTCCCATCAAAAGACGAAAAAAACAAACACTTAAATCGCACGACATATTCGTTTAAGAAAGGTAACAACATGTCCCTGTTACACGAACGCTCTTGCGACTGTCTAAAGTCAGAACTGGAATTATTCAATGTCCCACCCACTCAAACTAGCATCGAAAGTGGTTTTTTCTCGAAGTATTACCCCGTCACAACTTTAGACCGGGGTGGTCCCATTGAATTTAAAATAACAGTCGACAGCGAACACTACGTCGACCCAGCTCACATTTTTCTGTATACAAAATCACGTATTTTAGCTCAAGACGGAAGCCCCATCCCTGGAGAAATTGAAGTATCTGGAGCTAAAGCATTTAATGACGATGCAGTTGTGTTTCCGATCAATTATTTTCACGCGAGCAGGTATAAAAATGTGGAGATATTCCTTAGTAATAAAATGATTAACCAAAGTGATAACCTCTATCCTTATAAAGCATTTTTTGAGTGTCTCCTATCCCATGGAGCCGACTCGAAGAGAAACCAATTAAAAATGGGGCTTTTCAGTAAGGATACAATAGCAATGGACAACAACTTCAGCGATTTCGACAAGCCTGTTGCAAATGTAAACAAGGAAACGCACAACATGGGAGCCAGATGGCGCTACGAAACTTCCAAATTCAGCCGAATGTTTGAAATGTTTGGGCGCATACATTCAGAGCTTTTCTCTCAAGGCAAATTGCTCCCTGGTAATTCGACGATCAGAATTAGGCTGCACAGGGCCGATCCTTCTTTCTCACTAATGGCAAAATCTGCTTCAAAAAAGTATGCAATAGCCATGGAATCTGCGATTTTGTATGTCAGGCGAGAAAAAATTAGTGCTAGCGTCTTGGAAGCACATCAATTAGCTCTCCAAAAAGGACGATTTAAATATCCAATGAGACGAATTGAAATGAAATTTTTCACAAAAGGAGCTGGTCGACAAGACATTTCTGAAAATAACCTTTTAGAGGGTGTTCTACCTCGCAAAGTGATTATCGGTTTGGTAAAGTCAGAAGGCTTCCACGGTAGTTATCAATCATCCCCATTTAATTTTGCGCATTTTAATGTTTCACAGATGACACTGCGTGTTAACGGACAAGCTTTGCCGTACGATAGCTTAGAAATGAACTATAGCAAAAAGCACTATCTTCAGGCCTATTTTTCCATGCTGATGGCTTCAAATAAACTCTTTCGAGATGACGATCTGGACATTTGTCCTGAGAAAGATTTTCCAAACGGCTATGCAATTTATGGCTTCGACTTAACGCCAGACTTGAGCAATGACTGTCACTTCCAGTTGGTGCATGAAGGAAAGTTAAGTCTCGAAATTAAACTGGATCACTCCTCTACATCTAGCATTACCGTGGTTTGCTATTTCGAGTATGACAGCATTCTGTCTATAGATTCTGACGGTACAGTTTACTACAATGAATAATGTGGCAATTACGCGGATACTCACTGGTCACAAAACCACACAAAATATATTTAAAGGTGTATTTCCTTCTGATCAAATTTCTTTGTCGAGGCCAAAATTTAAACCCGTATGTTACGTTGCCAATATCGACCCCGCGCGCTTTGCGGGCAGTCATTGGGTCGCCCTGTACTTGACCCCTGAAGGCGAAAATGAATACTTTGACAGTTATGGTCTCCCCCCCCCCCCCCCCCATTCTCCCCAGGTTCTTAAAACTGCTAAGATTCGATTATCGTTATAACGCAACCCAACTGCAAAGTTTGAAATTGACAGTTTGTGGACAATATTGTGTATTTTATGTCTGGAGAAAAAGTTTGGGAGAAAGTTTAGAAAGAATAATAAACTATTTTACAGATGAAAGACACGAGAACGATTTAATAGTAAACCGAATTGTGGAAGACGAATTTAACGTAGATTTAGATGTCGTCAGTCCTGATTTTATTTACAGCCAGATGGCGTCGACATTGCACAGATTCCAGCTTCATCTTAATTTTGCAGGGCTTCGCCGCTATTAACAATGGATGAAGTGGAACATATAAAACTATTTGCTTCAGACTCAGAGGAGGAGGAAGAGGAGGGAGAATGTCCGCCAACGCCGCCTGCAGCAAACAGCACGAGCAACCACGAAGAATTCGTATGCATTAAAAAAACCCATAAGGACGCCCGGATCCCAACCCGGGGTAGTCCAGGCGCTGCAGGTTTCGATTTGTATTCCTTGTCTGAAGTTTATATAAACCCTTACAATATTGCCAAAGTTCAAACTGGTATAGCAATCGTCAAATTTCCAGAAACTTGTTACGGTCCCATTGCTGCGCGTTCCGGATTGAGTGTTGTGTACGGACTGCACGTGTTAGCCGGAGTTATCGATCCTGACTATAGAGGTGCAATTTGTGTGGTACTGCACAATCTGGGCAAACACCCAATCTACTTGCCCCCCCCCCCCCCCCCCCACAGCAGGGTGGCCCAAATTATTTTTGAAAAATTCATGACGCCCACCGTTCTTCTGGAAACTGAACATCCGGACCCTGGTACAGAGAGTGCCAGAGGAAGTGCTGCGTTTGGCGAAGCCAGTGGTCTATTTTAACTTTCGACACCAAATAGCCAAGATGAAAACATTGGGAGGCTTGACTTATAATATAATGACAATGTTAATACTGACTTTACAAGGAGAGCTGCCATGTGACATTATTTTATCCTGTTTATAACGTTAAGAAACATTTTAATTATGCTTGTGTTAAATTGCTCGTTGTTCTGCTGTCGGGGATACGGTAAAACCTGCACGTCGTGTTCCGGCAGGTACAAGGCGGTTGGGCTGCACTTAATTGTGTTGGCTTTTAATCCCTCCGTGACAGCAGAACAACGAGTTTGTGTAAATCAAATGTAAATGTTTAGGTATAGGTAAATGCGTTAGCGAGGAACACCTTCGACATCGAGAAGCCACGTCGAAAACATTGGGAGGCTTGACTATAATATGACAATGTTAATACTGACTTTATAAGGAAAGCTGTCACCTGACTCTATGTAGTTTTTTATGCTGTTTATAACGTTAAGTGTTAAATTGCTCGTTGTTCTGCTATCGGGGATACGGTAAAACCTGCACGTCGTGTTCCGGCAGGTACAAGGCGGTTGGGCTGCACTTAATTGTGTTGGCCTTTAATCCCTCCGTGATAACAGAACAACGGGTTTGTGTACCTCAAATTTAAATGATCAAGTATAGGTAAATGCGATATAGTTTACCCTACTATTCATAAGTTAATTATTGTGGTAACCATAAACACGGGCCCCAGTGTGCTATTCATTAATGGTTTGAATTTTTCCCGTTCACTATGGAAAGCATCAATGACATAAGAAAGTTGTATATTTCCGAGGCACGCTTGCATAATTTATGCAAGGTGAGTGGCTACTTCCAAAACATTGCCAGCAGCCTGCCGCGTGTTGCTGACCGTGTTTTTGAGGTGCAGGTTCCCCCACTCCCTGGGGCCTTACCATTTGAAACGTTCACCACGGGAACCTTAATCTCCGTTATTTACCATCTAGGCTATTACGACCAGCCTCGACAGGTGGCGAACGAGATACCTCTGCTCGAGGTGTTACACGCGGCAGTATTTTTATCCGCGGATAGTTGGTTGATTTCCACATTAGATGCTAGGTTAAATAAAAATAATATATCCGAGATCTTTGATTCATTTTATAAAACATATGGTGTGGACCACATAGCTACAAAATATCTGTTTAACAAATTTGATATTTGGTTCGGGTATAAAAAAGATAAAACACTTTCGCTTGTACGTCCAGAAAAAAAGATCAAAAAACGCAAAAGACAACATCGCTCCAGGTCTGTTGTTCGCTACCTGACGGACCGCCAATTGGAAACGCTAGCTCAAAATTCCACACATTTTAGTGCTTACAAGCATTTCACAAATTGTTACCAAAATATGATATCATATAAAATTCCCGTTGGTCTGTTTATCCCCTTCAGACCGTCTGCCTTTATTACTTGTTTAGATTTTCTGTTAAACCCACAGAGCATTCCCGATATGGGAGATATTCCCATCTGGGAATTTTATTTTGTAGCTATGTATCTTGATTCACCATTACTTGATATTCTTTTATATCATCACTTTTTAAACTTCCGCAATGTAGTAGATCTGTTAATAACTGTCGAGCGTGATGTTGGATTGTTTTCAACCGCAGGACAAATTATATTTGCACACCTAAATTTTCACTTTGGGCTATATCCCGACCTAATTGTCTGGTTGTTTTATGCAGAAATTTATGATTGCGGCGAGCAAACCCTAACAAATTTCATTAAAAAATACAATTCCGGACTCACTATGTATTTGACCCGTCCACCTAAAAACGGAGCTTGTGCTTTTTGTTCGGGCAAAATAAGTTTTGTTGAACATTCCTTTATTGGATTCACAAAAACGCTTCAACTTACCCCATGCTGTTTCCATCCTGTGCACGCTGAGTGCTTCAATAATAGGACCAAAGGGACACAGTGTCTCTCTTGCCGAAACTTGTATTTTATATAGGGTGCATGCCAATTTAAGTATGAAACATATCCATGAATAATCAAAATGATTTCCCCGGGTGTTGTTGTATCACTAATATATTGTCACAAACGAGCTTACGTTAAAATGACTTCTTTGATTTTTTTTGACAACAACACAGTTACACATTTTGTGTAAACTAAGCGACTATATTCAGGCTATGAGTAGTCATTTACCACGGAGTGACGACTATTTCGTACTTCGAGTGCCCACGCTTCCGGGGGTTAATCATCCGGGCACATTTAAGAGCGTCCTAAATTATCTGACCTCGCCAAGTATAGAACCTGTCCCCTCAATAGCAAGCAACTTGCGCGAAGTCATACACGTGGGTATTTATATATTAGCAGACCCGCTTTTAGATAACATCCTTGACTATTACCTAAATTACCGCACCGCGCACACCATTTTTGTGTCCTTTTTAGAATTGCTTGGACCCGATAACCCCAGGGTACAATATTTATTCACATTTCTTTACAACCACTACGGTCTCCCCCCATCCAAAGTCTTAGAGTTGGTAACCGCCCGCACTCATTTGCGCACGCGTTTGTTAGGGAATTTTATTCGAAATTATCACAGAAAGTGTTGTCATTTTTGGTCTTTCCATCCAAACGGCGCAACCTGTTCAATTTGTAAGACAGCTATCCCAAAACACAGTGCTTTCGAGGGGCTGCAAGCCACAGTCAGATTCATGCCGTGCTGTTTTACTTTAGTTCACATTTCGTGCTTCAACTCAAAAATCTCTGACTATCCAACAAATTATTGCCCAGAGTGTTTTACAATGTTTAAATTTGGTTTAGTTGATGAATCTGTCAGTGCCCGATTATACTTTGGAGAAAATTTCCAACGTGAATGCCGCAGGGAAAGGAACGTCGAACCTACGGCTGTATATCCTCATCCTGGCCATAGGAATCCTAGACTTTTTCCCATTTAAACAGATGTGATGGTTGAAAACACTGCAATATCACCAAAATTGGATTGTTGTATTTTGACATTATTGTTGTATTTAATTGAAATAAAGAGATACAGTGAAAACACGTTATAGACACAATCTGTTAACGCCCTATGAAATGCGTCAGATAAGTGCATTATGTCAGACATCTGAATGTCTTTATAACGTGGTCTCACTGTATAATTAAAATCTTGTACATCTGACTTTTTGTTTTTTATTGCCACCACGGTTTTCCTGATGGAATGTGAAACTTTCCTTCAAGGAAATCAACGAAAACCGGACGACAATGAGGTGGTTGGTAGCCACTGATACCCAACGTGTAAGATCTGTTCCTCGCTTTATATCGAGCAAATCTTACATAAATGCGGTAGTTTGTAATGGAAACGGTTAACCTTACCATCTTCTACCTTGTCAGGTTGATAGATGGGGAGGGGTCAACCCGAGTCGTTTCCATGATACAAAATACCGGGGGATCCGGACTGTGTATAAACACACACACACACACACACACACACACACACTTTCTGTTATTTATATGTCTTGTTTCCATGATATGAAATACCGGTCGCCACACACGCACAAATGCGGGCGGAGTGCGGCACTTCGAGACACGCTCGAGGAAGGCCATACATAATTCCCTGATAACTGGTGGTGATACTTTCATAAATTCATCAGTTAAGGGAACTTATTTTGGGCTCCACGAGATTAACCACTCGACTACATAAAACCCTTAGCAGGTACTGGGATGACAACCTACGGCAACTGATGGGAGGACCCCCGAGGTTTTAAAGTTTTTTTGCGGTCTCCATCCCCGTGTTCCAGTACCCCCAAGTGTATACTGGGATGACAACCTACGGCAACTGATGTGAGGACGCCCCGAGGTTTTAAAGGCTTTTTGCGGTCTTCATCCCCCGTGTTCCAGTACCCCCAAGTACATATACTACTAGTGGCTTCTGAGATTTCATCCAGACAAGTGTGTAGTTACGAGAGTTGGTAGATCTGATATCTCTAAGGCCAATTACAAGATGGGTGCAGACAATAATTTTACACTGAAGGAAACATTAGCAGAAAAATACTTGGGGGTTAACTTTGACAGCGATCTGAAATTTGAAAAACACATGCACGAAAAAAATAAACAAAGCATATAAAATGATGGGAATCATAAGAATGTCTTTCGAATACTTAGACGAAGAATCATTTTTATTGCTGTTCAGATCAATGTTTCGATCACATGTTGAATATGCAAACCAAGTGTGGTGTCCACATGAAGAAACACATCGATGCATTGGAAAATGTGCAAAGGCGTGCCACAAAATTGATCCCAGGATTGCAAGACTTGAGTTACCCTGAAAGACTGAAAAAACTGGACCTGCCAACCCTAGCTTATAGAAGACTTAGGGGGGATATGATCGAGGCATTTAAAATCCTGAGAAGTAATTTGGGTTACGACCAGGCGGTGGTAACTGGTCTATTGAACAGGAGCTTAGACTCTAATGCACGGGGGAACGTATACAAATTAGAGACTCAACGAGCTGAGCGTGATAGTAGGAAATACAGTTATTCTTTCCGGGTTGTTAGACCGTGGAACAGTTTGCCAGATGACGTGGTGTTATCACCGACAGTCAACACATTTAAACATAGATTAGATAGACACTGGAAAGATCAACTCATCAAATTTGACTACACAGAACAACTATAAGTAAACAGTAACCTGAAGTCTTCATACCCATTTTAATCAATTTGCCTTTTATCTTAGCAACAACAAATTTAATACTATGAGAGAGTATTTCCTCTTTCATAATTTAAGTATTATCTATCAGGAGCTGCACATAGAGGTCTCCTGACCTGAGTGCAGTATTATCACTTATGGACTTATTGACTTATGGTTTATTTGCGGTCACTCACGCGGAAGCTCAGTTCTCGCACGGCAATGGCAGCGGTAACGATTTGAGGGTCGAACTCTATCAGCGACGCAGAAAACGCAGTCAATATCTTATTCCTTATGTCATGAAACTTCACCCATGGACCTACTGTCAGATAGTAAGTCCATGGTTAAAGCATGGACCGACTATCTGATAGTACGTCCATGATTAAAGCAACACCGTCGATGCCTCAGAAATGGGGCTATGGTTACACCTGCTCTGTCGCCCTCACTCTCCTCCACCACAGTCCTGCCCCCATCGTAAATTGCCAAACTAGATCAGCTGTTTGGATTCTTGACATGAAGTTTCCCCGTTTTTAAAGCACCTTTTGCCTGCTAAACAGACTGTTGTTCCGCGTGTCTGACTGCGCTCCACGGATACGTGGAGCGCCACACGTACAGTAACGATAGCGTACGTAACTTAGTCTGTCTTAGCAGGCAAAAGCACCCTTCAAAATCATTGATCACCGTTGCTTGATGAAATAAGCATACTGACATTACAGTTACAAACTTACCTTGTGATGCAATTAAAATAAAATAGAAAAGTTTTTCTGACGACACCATGGTGACGGCGTCCGTGTTTTATCACGGCGTTGTTTTCGTTTCGGCTGTGTCGGGGGAGAGGCTTCCGGAGACTGACATTATGCTGTCGTACGTCACAAAAAACCAACAATGTTGCGTTAATGTCGACTGTGAGACCTGTCGGAACCTAATATGCGTATTGGTTTGTCGGTCCTGCCCCCGTGATAAGTGGTCCCCGAAGACAACTTCCTCGTTTGGAACATGTAAATGTGAATAGGCATTTTTTTACGCCATGTAAAACGACGCGACCTCTGGCGACTCAAACGGCATTCCTCCAAAGTTGATGATTTGGAAGCTCATTGTAAAGGCAAAAGTAGTTGAGAACTAAAAAAGAAGATTTACATCACAGCAAGTCTGGGTGCTTCAAAATGAGAACAGTTTTGGAGATATTCAAGATTTCAATTTCCTGTATTCACCCAATTTGCATGAACTAAAATGCTACAACTTTCGTCCATGGTTCATTGGATGCAGCTATGTCACAAACCTATGAATATAAATTGGAATGATACCTCCATCTGCAATAGTTTTGGAGACATATTTAAGAATTAAATTTTGCATATTCACCCAATTTACATCAATTGAAGTGCTAGAACTTTTGATCATAGTGTATTGGGTGCGGCTATGCCACAAACCAAAATGGAAGTTGGAATAGTACCTCTATCCATAATGGTTTTGAAGATATAAAACTTTAGAATTGTTCAAGTGCCCCCTAATTAGCAAAATTTAAAATTCTACAACTCCTGTTTACTCTTCATTATTTTGCCAGATGTCCCAATCTTACGATTTGCGAAAATTAGAACTTCGTGTCTATTCACAATATTTTTGAAGATATAGAAATTTTGAATCTTTAATAACCCCTAATTTGCATAATTTTAAATACCATGACTATTACAAAAGACATGCAAGATTTCAATGGTAGGTCAGTCACCATAGCACGTTTGGTGGTTTTCAAAATAATAGTGTCCGAGAAAAAGAAAGCAAAAAGGAAAAAAATCGGAAAAACAAAATAAGACATAAAATAATAGAACATCAGTAGGGTTGAAAATTTTTTATGCCACTCGCTTAAGCAATTTAGTCTGCAGGCAGAAGGAAAGAAAGAAGGACAGAAAGAAAAAGATAGAGAGATAGATAGATAGATAGATAGATAGATAGATAGATAGATAGATAGATAGATAGATAGATAGATAGATAGATAGATAGATAGATGGATGGATGGATAGATGGATGGATAGATAGATGGATGGATAGATGGATGGATAGATAGATAGATAGATAGATAGATAGATAGATAGATAGATAGATAGATAGATAGATAGATAGATAGATAGAAAGGGAGGAAGAGGGAAGAAAGAAAGAGAGAAAGAAAGAAAGAAAGAAAGACAGACAGACAGACAGACAGACAGAAAGAAAAAAAGAAAGAAAGAAAGAAAGAAAGAAAGAAAGAAAGAAAGAAAGAAAGAAAGGATTTGAGAGAAAACAAAAAAGTCTTTGTATGTACACAGACTTAATTTATTTACACACACACACACACACACACACACATCCTATTTTCCGAAATAGATTTTTGTCAGAATTTTATCACAAAATATTTCCTATGATTACAGTGTGTCCTGTCCTGAAATTTGCATTGTATATGAGATGTCAAATGTAAAACGAATAATGAATGCATCTGTTCCGCGCAGTCTGGGAATCTGATTCCGAAATTGCCCTGCCCATTTTAGGAATTCTCACGTCGCCTCTCATTGTATGGATTCCAAATTACGCGCCGCTGTGCCATTCTAGAATTGTCCGTGCTTATTTGGGAAATTTGGACGTGTTGAGAATGTAATCCACAAATATATAGTTTTTAATTTTCTGTGTTTTATTCGGCATGGATTGACTTCTGAACAAAGAAGACGCCAAACTGTGTGAGTTAGGGCCAGAACGTTACTCGGTGGCCATATCAAATGTGATGCCACCTACATGGAGCTGGTCACCAGAGTACGTCAGTACGGTATTTTTTTCCGGTTTTATTTGAAGACCGACCTGATGACATCCAAAATGGTTTAATAAGTGAATTCAGCGGGGGAAGGGGTGTTAATTCCTCAACTGGTGTGCAGTCGCAGGGCTGTAACGTAAGGAACGTTATGTCCAACATAGGAAAGTGACTTCACTTTTAGGCCAAATTCATAGGCCTGTATTCAAGAAACATACATTTCTGACATATACTCAATAAACAGAGCTTGCACGAAATGAGAAATCAAAATCCAAAGTATAAACACAAACGTTCAGGGTTAATATGTCTTTTTTTTTTTTTTTTTTTTTTTTTTTTTTTGTTTTGTTTTGTTTTGTTTTTGTTTTTTTTTTTTTTTTTTTGGTGAAAAATGAAAATAAAAGAAATATATTAATATTAACTATTGAACTAAAAATGGTCAAATTTGTGCCATTATATAATCTCAACCAATGTATCTGTAAAATATATCTGGGATTGTTCATATCCATATCTGCCTGATTACAATTGTGGTATAAAAATAGGAAAATTGTTTTTTTGTAATTGATAAAGTTGGAAGGTCTCTTCAGATTTGATAATGATTTTTTAAAAAATGAACACGGTTCGATAATCCATGCTACATTTTCGCACAGACTAGAATTTTTAGAGCAAGTTTTTATATGATTAAAATGAGAAAATTCGTTTCAGAGAAACGGACAGTTAGTGCAGATACCTATTGTCAGCAATGAAAATTTAAAAGTTGACACAGTCCGTGGACTTCCATGTTCACATTGACAGAGTTTTGTTTATGTCTTCAGATCGCGTTGGGGATAGAACTAGAAAACTTGGACATGTGATAGACAGCAGACATGTCTACCAAAATGTGCCGGAATCTAAAAATGAATAAAATTATCAAAACCGGTTGGATATTGCCTTAACAAGTGAACAGCGCTCTGGGTCAAAACCATACAAATGATGCGCTCTAGCTGTGCTTGCTTTGCGTGACTAGGTCACTTGAGCAAGCATTTCTTGGTTCAATGTCACGCACATGTTAAAAATAGAATTTAGTCTTAAATTTCCTAATATTAAGGCATATCATACTGTTTTTTTTTTTTTTTTTTTTTTTTTTTTTGTTTTTTTTTTTTTTTTTTTTTTTGTCGGGGGTGAGTGGGTGCATCGTAAAACCGTTCACATAAGGGCTTTGTGATTCCACCCTGTGTTTTGCATAAGACGAAAGAGACACTGTTGTTTCAACATTTCACCCATAAATCCCAAATCAACCTATGATTATACATATGCGAATATTTTTCACGTATCTAAAAACTATTTTACATATGCGAAAATCTTAAATCATATGTGAAATAACCATTTATATCACATACGTAAAATGATTTACACATTATCATCATTATATTTCAATATATAGTCTTAATGCCACTGGTACATTTATAGAATCTGTTTGACTGAGCTTTTATATTATTAACTTCGTTATGGACAATGCCAACTGTGTCTTTGGACCGGAACAGGGTCTCTTATCCTGTACTTTTAAGAAAACAATTTGAATAAAAGTCGCAAAGAGATTTTAAGAGAATAATTAAACGCTAGTCAACAGCTTTCCTTCGTGCACTTTGAGTATGAAGCATCCTGAGTGTGCTAAGGAAAGCTGTTGGTTGATATAGAGCCACAAGTGTGGTCTATGGTAAGTCGTGGACCACACTTGTGGCTGTGTTATTTCATGAAAACAAATGAAAATGAAAATGAAAGTGTTGTCAGGATCATGGGTGCACCCATGGTTTGACAGACAGTTCTTCCATCTGGTAATAATGCGGTAAATCATTTGTTTAGGTGAAGAGCATTCCCAATCAGTTACCTAAGTGAATGGGACTGTTCACTGAAGGGGCCATATCACTTGTCACGCTTAACGGCATTTGACGTCAGACCTTTCTACCCCCCACCCCACACCTCCCCTAAACGTCAAAAGTGATCTTCCGTGACACGCATCAGATCTTTTCCTTGTGCATCACGATTCTGCTCTTGACCATTATAGAGCACCTATTAATACAAAGGCCTAGGACTGGTCTTCTATTAAATTTGGTATCGGGCCTTTTTATCATAAAGCCCGACAACGAGTTCATATATTTACTCTAATAATCATTGTTTATTTATATATATTGTGCAACATTTCACCTCCAATCTTTATGATGCAATCGCGGGGTTTTGTCTCTGGCCTTAGCCAGAGAGCAAACGTTGGTCATGTAGTCGTGTTTTTTGCTGAATCTAGGTAAGCGAACCATACATATTAATGTGGATTCAAGGATACCAGAGGGTAATTCATCGCGCAACTTCAAACGCATAAATTTGCAGCTGGTCATGTGGACCTAAATATTTACCGGCATAGAAAGTCTGTGTAGGCATATGCAATTAAGATAAAAAAAAAAATAAAAGTCTCTGCATACTATAAAGCGAGGATCTAGGAGGAGGTCTTAGCAGACTCTAATCTAAATATCTGGCACTTGAGTATAAAGAAAAACGTTATATATAGTTTAACCACAAGAACAAAAATGTCAAGTTCTCTTTTATTTGGACTGAGTCAACAGCTTAGCCTAGTACACTTTGCGCACTGGGCAAAAAGTGCGCCGAGAAAAGCTGTAAACTGAGATTATGATTTCTGAAACTGAATTTAGACTATAGGCTTCCTGGTACTTGAATGAATGGTCTTTCTACGTAGAAATATATCTCGTGGGTTAAAATTATCTGCACTACCAAAGTCGCTTATGGGGAAAAGAGATATGATTAACAGTTTTGTTACTGTGTTTAAAATACATCTTTAAACTTAATTATTTAACATCCTTACACTGAACATTTACGACCAGGCGGAAATACACCTACAGCCCTCTTAGAAATCTTGGCTTGTGTTTAGGCGTCTGGAATGCATAGAATGCACGACTCCACAGCCATTTACCATAGCTAGAATAAGATAAATAAAAGTTGGAAATACTTGTCAAAGGGTGTTGATGAAGAGTTAATTCATTTGAACCCTTAGATTGTCATTTTATATATTAATCAACAGCTTTCCTGAGCACGCTGAGGATGCTTAATGCTCAGAGTGCCTCAAGGAAAGCTCTGCAACTGTATTTTGATGAGTCGGTGTACCTTGCCCGGCGGCTATATTGAATACTGTATTACATAATCAATACAGCTTTTCAGGAGTGGTCTCATCTTTTGCATATTCCCCGAAATTCTCAACAGTAACGCACGGTCATCAACTGGGTTCTCGAATGGGACTATCTGGACCACCAGAGTTTGCAAAGAAAGAAAACTTTATCCTCTGGGTCCAGGTTCAGACCCACGACTCCCCCCCCCCCCCCCCGCACACACACACACACCTGACTATTGTGAAAATTGAGGAAATAAGCACAACTGTCCACTTTCTAGGAAATCGTACTTCTTTCTGGGGATATCACATCGACATACGCTGGAAAACTTTCATAACGGTGTCCAAGGTATAAAGTATAAGGTATGATACATTATTCCCAAGTAAATTTTGCTTATCTCAACTGATATTCAAATCTTAAATGAATTTTACTGTTTGCCGATTAACCAAACATAGGCCGACACACTGAAAAACACAAAGTGCATGCAACCATGCCAAATCTGAAAGCCCAGTCTTGTCAAATAATATAACATTTATGCGTACACTGACAGGGGGGTATTTTATTTCAAAATGTATCTTGGTAAAACCTAGGTTGGGATTGTATTTTGTCTCATTTTGACCAAATATACGGATTTGGGTTTTATTTTGGCCTTTTTTTTCTCCGTCGCAAACCAAATTTCGGCGAATTATGGTCAAGTGTAAACCTGTGGATTTGCCAGATCCTCGCAACGTGCAACGCAACTGGCCACTTGCAGGGCAGCGCAGTCCCTTCAGGGAATGTCACACAGGTATGTACACTGACATACTTTCCTGAAGCTTTAAAGGTATTAGATATGATAAGTTATCCCCAAATATATTACATTTTGCGCCAATTGACCAAATATGCCTTGATACCAGTTCAAAACATAAAACATCACCAGCAAATTGATTTGCTTTGAATCCAATCTTCTTTCCTAGTTTGAACTGTATTCATTGATATAATCATTGGGTACATGTACACGAAAAACAGCCATACAAAAATGAAAAATCGAGTTAAAAAGAACTAAATCTTTGGTGGCACAAAAGTGCCAACTAAAATTTTTTTCTCTCTCCATAAAAATGCGAAGGCGAAAACAAGAAAATAAGAAAACAGAACAGCGAATACAAGAAAACACTAATGAGAAAACACTAAAATATAAAACACGAAGGCGAAAATGCGAAAACAGAACCACGAAAACACGACAGAAAATATGTCGTGTTTTCGCACTCGCATTTTCGTGTTCTCGTATTAGGGTTTTCTCGTTTTCTTGTTTACTGTCTTCTTGCCTTGGTCGAAAACAAGAAAACACGAATGCGAAAACACTAAAGTAAAAACCACGAAGACGACAATGCGAAAACACAACCGCGAAAATACGACATCAATTATGTCGTGTTTTCGCACTCGCATTTTCGTGTTTTTGTATTAGCGTTTTCTCCTTTTACTGTTTTCGTTCCTCGATCAAAAACTTCACAACTTGAAAAAGAAGTAATTTGGGATTTTCAGAATTTCACGAGCAAGTTTTCTCAAGATGAGAATAATAAGGGTGCTAGATTCATATTCCTTGTGAAAAGACCTTTCATTCCACTAGCAACATGCCTATAATAACATAGAAGATAATATGCTGGTCAACAGCTTCCCATAAGCACACTTTGGATGAAGCGTGCCCAAAGCGGCCAGAAGAAAACTGTTGACCCAATCCAAAATGTCTGTGAGCAACTGTGGCAGTTTGTCCAGGGTAGCCGCAGGTTCTTCGTACTCATTCCTTACTCAACAGCCAAGCACATCCCTTAAAGATTCAATGGGGTCAAGTCAGGAGATCGGGCTGGCCATGCCAACATTCGGATGCTGTGCTACTGGATATATTCCGTGCTGAATAGTGCAGAAAGACAGACAGACAGACAGACTGATAGAATTCATTTATTCGACCTTAACAAATACGATTATAGTCCATATGATACAATGTTTGATAAAAATGGAACTAAACTTTGCTGGAAGACTTACATTAAGGCCCGATTGTGCCGCTAACATGTGAGCCACCCTAAAAAAATCTGTTTGAAAGTTAAGACAGTCATATAGTTAGAAGTTGGTACTAAAGAAATCACCTCTGTTAAAAAATGGCCCAAAGACAGGCAAGTAATAAAAGAGAATGATGATTCATAATAAATTATTTAGAAAGAAGAGAAGGAGGTGGCAATCAAAGTGAAGCGATCTGAATAAAATTATTGTTTTTGCAAATATAACAGTTTACAATTGAACAGTTCATTTGATACCTATTAATGAAGTAGTTTTTACATAGTTTGAAACTCCTTGCAGATTATGAGTAGAAAGTGTGTCCGACATAGAAGTTGGCATATTGTTTATTAATTTGAGGAGGTCAAAGTTCAAGGTCTGTTCATCCAAAGTAGTGTTCATTCTGTTACTAAAGAACTTTCCACTACACCTTGGGCCCTGTTTATGGTTTCTTTTTTCAGCGGATAAGGAGTCACATGAGTGCATCCGGGATTTTTTTATTCATGAATTTATGAGCGAATGTTAGTTTTGGTAACCTGAAAATATCAATAATTTAGAGCAGCTTGAACTCTTTGAATAGTGACTCTGAATGAGCATTGTATTTGCTGCAAGTTATACAGCGGAAGACCCCTTCTGTATTTTTTTTTTCACATTTAAGGCCCCAAGCAAGTAGTCCATAATTGATGTGAGGCAATACAAGTTGTACATTGTGATTTTTGTATACAGAGAAAGGAAGTGTATCAGTTTATTTAAAATCACCATACTTTGTGATTTTTGTATGCAGAGGAAGTGTTTAAGTTTATTTAAAATCCCCATACTTTGTGATCTTTTACTTGAAACTTTTGCTAAATGGTTATTCCAAGTCATGTGTTCATCTATGATCATGTTACAAAAATTAAAATTCTCTGTATATTTGACACAAACTTCAAAAAATTTGATATATGGCAAGTTAATTTTCTTCTGTTTATGATGGGAAACCACAACGTTTTATTTGTTAACCTTAATTGATAGCTATTAACTTTAAGCCAGGAATTTATTTTTTATTCTGTATATGTGGCCATGCATTGTCTTGCTGAAACAGTAGCACACGACGTTCCTGGAACCATTGCGTGACACTTGGCAGTATCTCATCCGCGTTGCAATGGCTTGTCGGAGCCCCATTTACCCTGACAAGTTCTGTTCTTCCTGTCACCGTGTTTGCCCCACCCCAACCTCACAATGATGCTGTCCTCCCATAGCGTCATGCTCGACCTTGCATCCATCCACAAATCTCAGAGAAGGCATACGTCTAACCCGTATCATCCCATCATGGACATTTAGACAACATCGTGACAAGTTTGCATGATCACTTTACACTCGGCCCCGACTGATCCCTGGTGTCGTCATCATGCTCCTGACAGCACTGTATCCATGTAGCCTTATGTGCAGGACTGAGATTGACGTGGATGGCAGGGTAATAATGACCTCTGATTGGCCGACATCAGTCTCCCGCTGATTCTATGCCATTGTGCCGCAATGTCGCAGCCCTGGTGCCACTGCTGATGAAACATCTCTATCAAAAAGAACCTGTGTCTACACCAGGAGTAACAGTCGTCCCTCCCATCTCAAGGTGATGTTCTTCTGGATCCAGCTTTCTTCTTGCATATATTTGTTTCTGTGCATATTCGTCCAGGAACATCACACTGGATAAGACCAGCCTCCAACATGGCAAAGATAGTGCCTATTGATGTCAAATTCAGACAAATATGAGTAACCTAAAAGCTGTAGCACTATGGATTAACATTGTTCCCCTTTTGCCAGGGACCCCTCATCAAGCCCATAGGCACCCCAATAAGAGAAAGACTTCCTCTGAAAAATTGTTAACAGCTCAATTGGATTGAAACAAACTTTTGCCACCAACCAGTAAAACCATTTAATGAATCATGGACATAAGAACTGCAACTGCAGTGTGATTAGGGTCTTACCAGACCATCTTGTGAAATCACCAGAAATGGGCAAAACTGGCCGTAGAGCAGTCACCAAGTATCTGCAACTGAAAGGGCAAAACTCCAACACATAAGCATACCAACATGGCGTCCATTTTGATGATGTCCATGCCCTTCTTCATTGTTAAGAACAGGGCTGTGGAATTCAAGCGTGGCAGAAAAACCCTCATGATGAGGCACGTCCAAGGAGGCCTTCAACAGCAGCAATATCCGAAAACATTACCCTAGTGCATGGTGATGGCAGGTCAGCTATTGACAAACTCGACATATTGCCAGTGTTCTAGGAATCTCTCATAAGAGGGTTAAGCATATTATCACCAAGGAGTTCGGAATGACAAAATTTTCTGCATTGTAGCTGCTAACGCTCTTGACAGCGAATCAAAAACGTGACAAATTCCTGGCGTCCCGTGACATTTTATGCCATTTTGAAGCAGATACCGATACAAATACTTGTAATACTTCGACTACGATCAGAAAATGCAACTTAGATCCTCAAATCAGTCTATAATCATGTTATAAGCCCACCATTAACGAAAATGGGATAATTTTGGGAGGTCCTAGGTTTTTGTTTAGTTGGAGTTTTGAGGCCTTTTGTTCTTGTTTTGTTCTGTTTTGAGGAAATTAGAAATACATACACTGGTACGGCCATTAAAAGGCAAAAGATCACAGCATTTTCTATAAAAGGCTAGTTCTTGCTCAGGCATATAATTCTTATCAGCTATTCTGACTGCTTTAAACAGAAATATCTCTAGATTGTTTCGCGTTGTGTGATCATGGGTTGTGGACAGACAATGTGGCATTTTCTAGTCACAACCCACGATCACATTATGTGTGAATACTTGAGTGAAGATTGTCATTTAATATTCTTAATTACCCTCATATTCAAACTGGAGACTTATGATGTCTATATTATTCAGCCAATATTCAAGTGCATGGCAATAATTTTAGAAGACAAAACACAGACTGTGAATACGAGGTAAATGTAGAACGGATAGGAATTGTGAAGTGTAAATATGGTTCTATGGTAAGAATATTATCTACTCGCCCAATCTTATCTTTGATTTATAAAAGTAGTCACATTGGCATGGAGTCGAAATGAATAAAAAGTGCAAGCTCATAAAATGCCATGTTAAAACATGGTTATATACGGATTATGTAAAATAATGTTCTGGTTGATTCAGCTGCTATTACTAAACTCATTAACTGTAAATATAACAGCACAGTTTTAAAAATTACATGTTTCATTGCGCTGGAAACTCCCAATTTAGGATTCAGTACAGAGCACAGTACCTTATTCAGCAGTGGTTTTTGAGGTTCACGGATAAACCCCATCAAATTTTACCTATAATTAGTCAGGTGTTACTCTGTGAGTGGGGGGGTGAGAAAGAGAGAGAGAGAGAGAGAGTATTGAACAACTTGGAGGAGTCATAGGGTGATATAGAGGTCCACCTGTCGTTCTAGCAAATGAACTTCTCATGACATAATTTGTCAGACACTTTATTTTGCTTTTTAAAATGAAAGCTGTAAATATCTTAATGACAACATTTTGGAGATGATCCTCTTATCTTGCGACTGGTGCGACCAAGAAGAAGCACTGTAGCTCCAATGCAACAGCATGATCCACAATGACAGTTTAAGAGAATAAAATAATATCCTATTATGTATATGGTGCCACATTAAAATTACAAATAATGCCCCTTGCGTACAAGAGCTTTAAAGAGGAAATACCATATATTTTATTGTCATTTAGCGTTCCTGCGATCATGAGAATTTATCAACTTTCTCATGCAGACAGACACACACACACATGCATGCATGCATGCATACATACATACATACATACATACATACATACATACATACATACATACATACATACATACATACACACACACATGCAGCCCGGAAGTGGAACCAGGCATTTAATGTTGCACCTACATGCAATATAGTAACCTAAGCTAAAATTAACAATAGCATTTGCAGAGACTTCATGTATTGCTAGCAAGTTTCTTCAAGAAGCGATAGCGGAAACTCACAGGAAGATATCCTGCTTTTACTTTGATTGTGGACAGCTAGATGACTCTGCAATCAATTTCTGCTAGAGTAGAGTCAGGTATGACTGGGGAATTAGTACTCCTACATACAAAGCAGGTTGCTTTTTCATAGATTTTCAAATTATAAGCTGTACAATAGTCATCACCTGACTTAAAGACAAGGACTTTTTTCATATGCAAGATTGAGACTCAGTTAGAGGTCCCCACTAGAGAGCGTGGCAAGTATGCTGATGGTGGTGGAGTAAATGCTTCATTTGCCAAGAACCAAGAGTTACTGGACCAAAAAAAGACACAAACGTGACTTAGCAAGGCAACTAAAGACGTATTTTCCTTTCTTAGGTCACATGTGTCTGCCAGGCAAAAATATCATGATGTGGATTATTATCATGTCATTGATACGCTGGAGTTCAATGCAGGAACATTTACCATCCAGAACGTAAGGTGTTATAAAGCATTTTACAAAAGATCACCCACAGCACAAACATTGACAGTTTAAGAAAACATTTTGAAAAAGTTGCTCCAAATTCCCAATTAAGTTTTGATGAAAACGAAAATGGCCATTCTCCTTGCCTTTCCCAACCTCAGATTCCCTGTGTTTGTTTTGTTAACATGGTCGTTCAAAAAATGCACTCCACAATGTAATTGCCTTGATACATCAAACAAAATTTCAGTATGGTACAATGAGGTGCAGGTTGCCAGGGATTAAAGATCTCAAAACCTTTAAAGGTAACTGTTATGTCAAATATATGCACGTTTTCTTTACTTAAACATGCAACCAAAGGAAATGTCGATCTTGATTCTAAAAGTTGTAACTGGCTCTACAGGGTGGCAGTAAAGGTGCATACAGATACCAGAGGTGTTCCCAGTCATGGTTATATATTTGTGGCATTACAGTGCTATTGATAGTGCAGAACAGACTATACCCTAATCATTAGCCAAAAACTTATCTGACCTGTCCTGCACTCAACGGGAAGCAGATTACAAGGTCTGCATGTTGCTCATGGTCATGCAGGTGGATATGATAGGTCATTGTTACAGCCAAGATACTGATGGGTTGGTTCTCTTTGATGTACATGTTTGCTAGCCCCACTTGAGCACAGAGGTTTGGATGAAAACTGGAACAGCCAGGGAGAGGGGATATGTAGCCGCTCACAATATTGATTGTCCCAAAGCTATTCGACACTGCCTTTATGCATTTCATGCAATAACAGGATATGATCGTAGAAGTCAGTTCTCTTCTAATTCTTCCTCTTGTGCTGGTCGCTTTAGAAACTGTTGTCCCCAGGGGACCTTGTATCATGTGGCTGTACTGCATCAGGTCGCCAATGCGGGAATAGACAGTGCATATGCACAAAAGGAGGGCTGTGCTACAGTCCTGCAAACATTATGGAAGTGGTTCGTATTGGAATCGCCACAACACTGAAACAGACAATACCTCAGACTGAATCATTACCACATGGGTGTAAGCAGAATTTTAAAGTTGAAAACTGGATCACTGCACAACATTTCTTCACGGACCATTGATTTGAAATGAACAGTGTATATAGAATATCAGGAATGGTTCATTTTTGACAACAAAATGTTATAAATGTAAACAAAGAAGAATCATTGATTTACAATGGAACTACTCTTTCTATAAACCACGCAGAAACGTTCAATAACAATTAACCCTTTATTTTTAAAATCACGAAAAAAATGATTTGCCATGAATTGCTTGTTTTTATATATCACAAAGATATCATGGATTTACGAAGAATTATTCCGTTTAATAGCCCACGAATTGTGGATTCACAATGAATTGTTTATTATATAAGCCACGAAGAGCTGCTGATTTACAATGAACTGTTTTTGTTAGGTGATGAATGCACAATGTTCTGGTTTCAAATTTTTTAAACCATGAATTATGTCCAAATGTTGAATCCCTTAACCTTTTTTAATTTTGTTGCTAACTTTTTTATTTTCTTTCAGCCTTAGCTGACAATACAGTGATACTTGCTCCAAAGGCAGAATATATTATAAGCCCACATGCAGCTCACAGCTGAGCATGCTCAGTTTTCTTCTTATTTCGGGATATCAATCAAGACACAGCTATCTGTACTTCCTATGAGAACCACCTCTCTTCACAGACCATTTTCTGTTTCTATAGACGTGTTGTATACAATTCTTGTGGACTCTTACACTCTGTTTCACCACTCATATCCCTTTAGACCTTTGCTGACAAAAACATCACAGTTTTGACAATATTTGTCCAATCTACTACATTTAAGTGCATTATCATAAAAAAATAGTTTTCTTTTTAATACAGATTGTAAATCCACAAAAATGTCCATTTGCACAATTATGTGATGGAGGTTTGCATATAAACTCTGTAAATTTTAAAAAGAGGAAAAAATGTAATTACATAACATTGTATTATCCATTAACATTCTATATGAAAATAAATTTTTGAAAAATACTAAATTTTACCTCAAAATGTTTACAGAAGAAAGATCTGACTATATGAAATAGTTTTAAGTTAAGATGTCAAACGCAACATATTTTAGCACATTTCACCTCTTTTGACCTCACTGCTCATTTTCAAGATAGCTTTGCTTGTGCTAAAGCTTCTAAACATAATTGTGAACCATAATGATGGTGTTACTGTAATTGCAATGCAGATCCGTATTTATGGGTCATCTTGCTTTTCCTTGCTTACTATAGACCCGTTAATAGGTATATTCTCACTCATGCATCATTGTATCTCACTATTACCTGTACTGGAAATTTACACTCAGCTACAATTTAAAGTGGACTTTTGATTTATAACTAATACATAACACATTACCTAGAATTTTAAAACACAAACATGTCAAAATCCCCTACAAGGAGGGTGCTCTGTAAGCTGCAAGCCTTCAAATTATTTCCCTTGTCATGATTTTTTTTTTCGAAATTTTAGAAGGGAGAGTGTTATAAAAATGTTATGCTCACTTGAACATTAGTCTCGATACACATTCCAGCAACACTCAGCAATGCAATATTTTACCCTTTCCCAGTGTGAAAAGACGAAATGGGATCAAGAAAAGCTTTTCATCAGGTTATACCATAATAGAAGATTTTATCTACAATTGTCCGCAAAAATGGTTTCTATAAGCACTAAATTTAAGTAAAACTACAAGTTAAAATATTAAAGTGGACAATTTTATTTTCCATCATCCATGTTTGATCACCACTTTTTTTACAGACAACCACATGTCATTACATCACAGTTGCTATATCAGCAGCATCCCTGCACTGTAGATGTATGTAAGCATCATCTGCTTTCAACTTTCGTTGGAACACTGAAAAATCAACAGTAATGAATGTATTTTCCAAGAATATCCACATCCATATATGTACAAAAAGTACCATAACTGGAACACCTCACATGTGGACCATATGATGATAATAAAATGATTACCTTCTGACATCAAAACAATTATGGCATCAAATGTAAGAAGATATCAGCATTGCACTTCAATATTATTAAAACCTGCATATACATTCATCTCATAGTACCAGAAAACTTTGCATGGGTTAGTTTATTTAGAATTGTGTCTGATTCTAAAGACTTTCATACCTAAAGGCCGGAATTAAAGAAGGGCAAAATACATAGATTGATTTATATCAGAAAGTCTTTATATTCTTATTGCTAGGCCTATCTAAAGATTAGATGCTTTTTCCATGGCTTGTTAGCTTTGTTTACAATCTACCAAAACCGATGGTTTGGTCCAGCCTTTCTCTCATTTTGCCCTCTCCACACAAGGTGCTAACTTTAACTACATGTGGGGTCTTGAATAACATTTGATTTGCTACAGTGATATTGTGTTCAAGTGTGCTAGTTCACGGGCGTGTGTCTCGACTGTGGCAGGTGCTGTGGCAGATTCTGAACTTATTCCCCCAATGGGACTGCAATATTCTAGCATACAATTAAGCTACCCGTAGTGTACCACATTGACATCACAGACTGCCTACAAATAGCAAACACAAAGTAGGGACTTATACATGTATATCACTGCTTCTGCACGGGACTGCAACATTGTTCTATACTCAGTGCTTAGGAATGTTACATTAATGATCATATCTATTTTCAACATCATTGACACAAGTGATTGACATATCTATGCTCAGCCCAACAAGGCCCTCCCCCAATGAAAAAAAATATATATCAACGATGTCAAGTGTTGCATACATGTTACCACCATTACCACAGACAGTCTACTTGTAGTTTCTCAAGGCAACCCCGTCCCTCAACCATGTAATTACATTATAGTACCTTGCCAAATCATAGACAGGTTCTTTGCTTCAATACACTTCCACCTAGACTATACAAATCAGTTATCCAGCTCTGCTGCTGATGTCATTAAGCGAGAAATACAACCGATACTTGTTGTATGTGAGTGCATTACACCATAGAGAGTCACTTGTGTACTTGACAATAAATGTCATGTCAATTTACAGAATGCCCTGATTCATCTTTGCTTGAATTAGCCCCATTGAATGTTCCACCATTGATTAATCTTAATCCCAAGTGGAATGTTAGGCGAAATGGACGTACTATGTAGGCACAAGAGAAAAAGAAATTCAATGTTATCATATCAGGTTGCAACTTGTGAAAATTTTTCTGTATACTCACTGGCTTATTTGCTCACACTGGCTTTCTGCTGCTGGTCTAGCATCATTTCCTAACTCTTGATATGTGTGTGTGGCATCTGCTTTTGTCAACACTGCCTGGCCACTGTTGATATTATAGTAAGTTGTGGCATTGGACTTCTTTTGATCACTGAAAAATTAAAAAATGTACTTCCCTAGGAAAATCCACAGATATAAATACAAACAATAAAATCGGGATAATACACATGTGTAGTGTATAAAGCCTTTAAAATAAGCTTCTGAAGGCAAATGGATCATGTGCACAAAAGGGAAAGGGTATCAGCATGTCACTTCAAAACACGCCTCGTGCTGGCAGTATAAGAAATCTTCATAAAGATTTGACAATACGGTCTATGCATAAGTTCACCAAGCGGGAAATCCCCGGCAGTTGTCCCATTACGAAAGCAAGGAATGCGGGCTGATTTTTTGCCACCAGATGGCGCGCTGTGCACCTTGTCAAAAGTGTTCACGATAATGCATGATGGCGGATATTAATTGTGTTCGTGTCAACATGAACAGAAAAGCAGGAAATGGACCAAATACAGGAGGTGTATAGAAGTTTACCATTGTAGATCGTTGGCGGAGGGAGTAAGGAAAGCATCGAAAATTAGAACGTTGAGTGACAAGTCGAATTATCATGGTAAACCACCACTGACTGTAGTGGGCTGTAACGTTGATACCAGGAAGAAACGTCAAACTGACAAATATCAAAACTAACATTAACACTTTATTCCTTCCATCAACTGATATCCCTTTGTCTTTCAAATACTTTTTCAGCCACCCTAGATTCTATTTTTGAAGAAATCCTGGTCCGTGTTTCACTCCTCGTTACTTGCTGTATTAAGTAGCACTGTAGCCTGTGCGGTAAGACTGAGTGGCCCACAAATTACCCAGAAACCTGTGCGCGCTTGACTCTGACATCAGAATCTCCGCTCGGGTTTCCCCGCTTGGTGAACTTATGTATAGACCCTATTGAGAATTGCTGTATAATCTAAAGATTGTCACCCCCGATGACCAAAATGAAAACAGAAGAGAAAATTATATAGATGTAGATTGATTCGAGACAGCAAATTTTTGCATGTTAAGTGGCAGGCCTTTACTAAAGATAGCACTCTTCTTGTGACAACATATTTAGCAAACCGTCTTCAGGCACCCCAGCAGTTTTTGGACTTTTCATGTTAGTGAAGTTTGCCGCACTTAGAAAGTTAATGATAACTTGCTCGTGTAAAGTTATGCACTTGTTACCCTGAGACATTAGTGATACGAAACATCTTTTATTCTCCTTAATTCTCATTCGAGCTCTGCCATCTTGTGTCTCCACCAATATAAAGAGCTTGGGGACCCGGGAATTCTGCTATTATATGTATAATTTTCGCACATTTTATCTCTGAACATAATACTGCCCAATCTATATTTGCTGAGGTAAAATGTACATACGCATTGCCTGTTGACAATATACCAAGCATTTATTTGCTTCCAGTGAGGAAACAATAATTTTCTTTCATCCTTCATACTAAACCGTACCTTGAGGTTGATGGCTCAAACATCTCCCCATTCTGGTTAGCATCCCATGTTTTCTCCGCAGAGACGTTGCGTGGCAGTTCCAAATTATTGTGCTGTTGTTGCTTAAGTCTAAATGCCAAAGCATTAAGAAGATTACCTACCACAAATTGTCATCATGGCTGCTATATGGATTATGAAGTAGTAAAAATATGACAACAGCCAACGTTAAACACCCAACCACAAATAGTTTGGAATAATTGACCTTCGTAAAACATATTGACAACAATGGAGTCAGGTGAACTGAACGGGTATAAATTTGGGCCAAATATGAAAAATGTCCACTGAAAATATGCAAATAACTGTTCACATGCTGAATCAATCATTTATTTCTCTAGTTATTTTGCATTATTGCAAATATTTAATGTGTACCAATGGGGCTTCAAAAGTCGTCAAGGATTTTTTTCATCAGTGTTCGTTTTTAGCCCTTCAGTCCATAGGTCGCTGAGCTCATTGTGTCACTTAAATCTGTCTGTCTGCCCATCCTCTTATCATTCCGTCCATCTGTAAACTTTATGCTTGTAACCGCAATAGAGTCCACATTTTTTAAGAAGCCCCCAACGTCTGTCAGGCCTTATGGGGTGTATAAAGATCTAGGTCGATTTCTATATTGGTGGCACCACCTAGAGTTTGATGTAATGTATGGGTCAAAATATGAAGATATTGTGACCACTTTAGCATCGTTAGTGTTTATTAGATCTTCATGAAATTTATTGGGATTGTGAAAGTGGTCAAAATCTGACTTGCGTATGATGTTAGGGGTGCCACCTCTTATTCCGCTCAAATGATTTAAAAAGTGTGTACAGATATGAAACCCCATATCTCCAAAAATAATTGAATTTGACATGCCAATTTATAGGATATATACATCATGTCCAATTCCAGTAGGTTACGCAGTATCAGTGACTTTCACTTGTTATTTTCAGGTGACCAGGCCTGCTAAGTTGAAAAAATGTGATTTTTGTAATGCCAGGGTGTAGCTTGGGGATCAATGGTAACGAGAAGGCCACAGACCACAGTTATATATCCTTCTATTTTTCATATTAGCATTTTTCAGTCTAAAAAATCAGCATCTTGGTATCTTAAAATTTCGTGAACGGTATTTAACAGATAAAAATGCCAGAAGAACATGGATGGAATGTTTATTAAGGATATATATCAGATTACAATGGGTTAAACCATCATTTTTGCTATTTTCACACGTTATGCACTTTTCCTTTAAGTTTTGTATGCCGGAATCCGATTTCAGGTTGTGCAAAGGAAAATTGTGAATTTTGGCAAAAGTATGGAGCTTGGTTCTAACTGTTTGGTGTGGCTTCGGCTGGGGACTAGCTAAGCTTCTAAGAAAAACTCCGGACCAATCTGGTTAGAAAGAAACAAAGAAAAAAAGAAAGAAAGAATTCTTTGATAAACAAAATATCTGGGCTGGCATCTAGACATCAATTTACCACTCATACCTTCTATCAACTGTGATGGACCCATAATTACATAAGGACGCAACAAGCCATATATATATATATATATATATATATATATATATATATATATATATATATATATATATATATATATATATATATATATACATATATATACATATATATATATATAATGTCAACGCCATGTCTGTCCATCTGTTTGTTACCCTTGCGGATGCAATACGTTCTTCACAAATTGAGCTACCACTAAGATGTCAGTGTTTGTATCCCTTCTGATCTTCTAATATATATGCTTGAGTGGGTACACATTGCTGTTACCCAGTTCAGATGACAAAGGTGTTGGATGAATGAACTTGTAATCCCTATATGAAGTCACATGTAACATTGATCGTTTATCCACGAATGCAGCGGGAAGAAAAACTGCCTATTGTATCACTTCTAATCTTCCAATTTATATGCTTGAGTGGGTACACATTGCTGTTTGCCAGTTCAGATGACAAAGGTTTTGGAAGAAAGAACTTGTAAGCCCTATATAAAGTCAAATACAACATCTTTAGTCTATCCACGAATGCTATGGGAAGAAAAACTGCCTATGGTATCTTTACACACCTATCTAAAAATTTATCATAAGTAGCATACATATAATTAAAACCTGACATCCACAGGCACAAACAATATAACGTCATGAATTTGGCAAAGTGAATCGTGGATATAAGATTAGGTGCATACTTATGTGCAACGTATTTTCTTAACTGGACCTGCAGTGTACTTAATACATAAGTGTCTGCTAATAACATTCTAATTGTGCTACTCAGCCATCTAACAATCTGTCAATTACCCCAAGAAGACCTTACTGCATCTTACTTTCATATTGCCAAGTAATTGAGTTTCTGCTCCCATCCTGTTACATAACAAGCATGCCTTACTATCTCTTAAGGAATTTAATTACCTCTAGCCCTGTCTTAAGTACATTTTACTCCCTCTTACCACTTTCTTCTTGTCTAGCAGCTTCTTCACCCCACAAAGTGTAATTTCCGTACCATTTCAAACAGTGCAGTGCAGGCCAGCCATCCAGCTAGCATGTATATTCAAAGCATAGCAGTGTTCTAATCTAAAACTGATTCCTTTGACACCTTTGTGGACCAACACCAGGATTAGGTTATAAAAGGGAGAGACTTAACAGCTGACCTGTCTGAAACAATAAGTGTGTGTAATGTTATGTAACTTGGTTGGTTAATCCCACTATTCAACTGTTGGCAGGGATCTCAATTGTCTGTTAATGGATGTCAGGGTTGGTGCCTCTATGATGCTTGGATGAAGCTTGTTCTGGGGCTTGGCATTTCTGTTGGAGAGAAACTTCTTTCTAGTATCAATTTGAGCTCTTGGCTGGAACAGTTTGTTACTATGACATACTGTCCATCGCTTCAAGCACCTTGTCTGCATTTTCTCTAGTAAGTGTTTATCCGTTTGTGCCACGGATTCCAGACTGGGGTCTTGTATTCCAAACTTGGTCTAATAAGACAAAGTAAGTACTTTCTTATCTGTAAAACACTTTTCATCAGGCCCACACGCAGATTCCTCCTTTTCACAATATCTGTCACATGTTTGTGAGGTAATAAATCCTGGGTGTTATGAATGTGGATACTACATTTTTCTTAGAGAGAGAGAGAGAGAGAGGTGTCACTGTATTCATTGAATGTGTGCCAGCTCACTAAGTTGACCTGCTTTGTTGGGGTGACTCTCGCGTAGCTTATGAACAATAGACTGAAATATTGATCCATATTCATATGGGTATGACTTGTTTCATTGTAAACACAGGAAAAGCCTGATGTGGTCGAAACAGGTGTCAGTGAATTGGGATGTCTGACTAATTGGAAAACTCTGGAATACTGGTGAAAGTTCTCAGCATGGATATAAAGACCAGCTCCCTTCATGACTGAGAGAGGAGAATTCAGAGATTTGACAGAAGCTGTGATACTTCAAGCCGGTGAGACTGTGAGCCATTGCAAGCGCTAAACAGATGCTCATTTATACATTGTAACTGTGGAGTGTGGACAGTGCCTTTGAGTGGACTGGTATATTTGGTCTTTAATTCCACCACATTGGAACCAACTTATGCCTCTGTGGGATTTGGACAGGCACTGTGTTCTGTGCTCCACATTGGAAGAAAACTGCATCTCTGTGGGCTCTGGACTAGACTAACTGGCACCTACCATAGGACTTGGAACTTTATGTTACCAACGATTAGGACTTACCTGCAGTCTGTTAACTATTGGACTATCAGCATAGCATAAATTTCTGTAAGAGCTATATAGATTAGCAGTTGAATGTTTTATATGACTGTGGATTAGGGGAGCCTAATAATTGATATTTGTAAAGATTGTCACATGAATGTTTTCATGTTCTTGTAAATACTGAAACTCGAACACACTTACTTATTAATACATGTATGTGTATATCAATGTATACACGTTTCACTTGTTACAGCCATTTTATGACCAGGATTTACAAAGCATAGCAATTTGGTGTTAATGTGGTAATTTTTACTTCATTGTATAAATGGGTTTAGCATCATATCTAAAGGTCATGCTAAAATAATGCACATTGGGGAAAATTAAGCATTTAAAACCTCTGTATCTTTAAACCCTGAATAGATAAACACAAAATGTAAAATAGCACATACATGATTGTCATACCTGTCAATATAATTAACAGTAAACAAAAACTGTAGCATTATGACATAGGCACATCCAACAAAACACGGACCAAAGTTGTAACACTCTTATCTATAAATGCAAATTGGGTGAATACACAAAATACAAATCTTGAATAACGTCAAAACTATTATAGACTGAGGTGTCCTTCAAACTTCGGTTGAGAGATTTGTGGGATAGTTGCATCCAATTATCTATGAATCAAAGTTGTAGCAGTTTGATTTATCCAAATTAGGCAAATCCACAAAATTTAAATCTTTAATACCTTCAAAACGAAAAACAATTGAAGTGCTTTTTCAACTTCGATTTATAGGTTTTTATATAACCGCATGAAAAAACAGTTGTTTCAGGAGTTAAAGAAATGCTGAGTAGGCAATCCTTAAAAGTTTTTTTTTAGGCACACAGACTGATTTGCTGACAAGCAAATATATTTTTCTAGTTCTCAAGGTGTCTTATGTTTAGCTCGTTGTAGCAGCATATGAGCACAAAGTCAATATTGAAGGATTTTAATCTGCACTTTGGGACAGAACTGTAGTCCTGGGTCTTCTATGATCTCTAAAACTGGAGATTGAAAACGATGTCTGGTAGGCAAAGACATCATTAAAATAGGAGTATGTAAACAGATCGCAATACTTCTCTATTTACAAAATTATATATCAATTTCTTCAAAAACATTGACCTGAAAAAGAAAAAAAGTCTAATTCAGTGCAAAAACTTTCAGTATTTTGTTACAATTTTTCTCCTGAATTTCAGGCATGCTGAGAACCATAATACGATTTTTAATACAGTGCTTAGTGGTGTGCAACATGATTTAAGCAAATTAACCATATTAAGTGATGTTTAAAATATATATATATATATATATATATATATATATTTCTCCTTAATTTAAGGCATGTATAGCACCGTAATACGCTTTTTAATGCTGCCCTAAGTGGTGTTCAACATGATTTAAGCAAATTACCCTTATTTGGTGAGGTTTGAAATATGTACCTATATATATATTATTCATATATATATATATGTATATATATATATATATATATATATATATATATATATATATATATATATATATATATATATATATACATTATGTAAGTACACACGAAAACGAGAAAATGAGAGCAAGAGCATATCATTCTGTGTACATCCAATTCTTGCATAAGTCCAAATTCTACAATCTCGTGTTTGGTGTATATAGGTTGCACCTGCAGCAAAGCATATCATGTGACAATGACGTCAGTGGTCTTTTCAGTGTGAACTTCATGCATAAAAATCCATTTGAAACAAACAAAAATACTTGTACATTGTTCAACAAATTTATGCAAAGAAAGCCCTTAGCAGGTATTCAAAATACAGTATAATTTAAACGCAATCAGAGACTGCCTGATCTCCGGAGTGACGCACGTGGTCTGACATTTGTCGAGTTCAGCGAAAACACAGATATAGGTGGTGCTCTGTTGCCGTTTATTTTATATTCGATTGCATGAAAAATACTACAGGTCTTAAATTCAGCATTACCTCCATCATACAACGATTAAATTATTGAATCAAGAGTACCACTTGCGCATAATTTCTGCGACCTCCAGACACGCACGTGCTTTGAGATTTGATCAACTTCGACTTGAGCCAAGTCAACCAATGGCAAATATGTATACACGTGGTGTTTTGTTTGCCGTTTATTGTATGTTTTATTAAATTAGAACTATTACAGTTTTTTTCAGAATTACTGCCATCATGCTATGATTAAATTGAACCGAGACTAGATGAGTGAATTCGTTTGTGGCCAAACATTTAACCTGCAGCATCGTTAGGCTGGATGGGATATGACGATGCTCACCACAACAGCTTCAAAGACTTAATCTTACCGCTTGCATTTTGCTTTTACATCCGCTTACGCAGATTATCATTGTTATCAACTGGGACACTTCCGATCTATAAGCCGAAATAACGTACTCAGCGGACTTATGAAACTGCACAGGTTTGTCTTTGAAACTTTACTGATTAGCCAACACAGCTTTTCTGATTGGTATTTATGAAGTTGCTTTTTTAATAAAGTTATTGAACATAAATAAAAATAATGCGGCGAAAAATATATTTTATTTCCATGCACGTGTGCATAAAAGAAAGATGAATTCCACACATGGAAGCTCGATCGTCTGCGGATATCGTCGTGTATATTGGGAGATACTTCTGACGATGAGGCTGAACTGCTAGCAAGACGATTTTCAGTTATTATGGGGAGTCTCCAGTCTTGCATCACGAATGAAAAATGGAGGGCCATGCATTTGACAGAGGAGTACCAGAACAAAATAGTCAGGTTCTGTACTGTTGTTGGTTAACGCAAAAATACGGTAGCGACTCTTGCCATCTTGACAACTTTGACTCGCAATTGTCAGAGTAACAGAAGTATACTGTAACACATTAGCGCTTTGATTTCCGTGGAATACACACTTGCAATGTGCTCACGCAAGTGTGTGGAACGTGACTTCTAACAGGACTCTGATTGGCTGCCGCGGAGCTCATTAATATTTAGAGGGCAATCAACCAGCCGGAGCCGGCAAAGACAAAGCGGTCATTGGCCACAGAGGCCCGTAGTAACGTTATCTTGCATCAATTAAGAGCATGACAATTGCCCCTTGAAATGACTCTGGTGTGCAGTTTGGTAGACCATCCGTAGAGCGCAGTCCGCCACGCGGAACAATGGTCTGTTTGGCAGGCAACCGCGAAATAATTTGTACCCGGATGCAAATTACAGATGGCTGATTCAAGTGTGCACTTGCAAGATATAGAGAGCGTATTTTAATTGGTTTCTTACAATTTACAATGAACTTGACATGACCGAGCATGCAGATTAAGGTCAAGATAGAAAGTAATGTATTCAGAATATTATTGAGACCGTTCAGTTGTTTTTTATGCAGAACCAGGGCTCGGTAGTAGACGGCACCACAGACACAAGGTGCCGGCAAGTTCAACCTCAACGCTAAAGACAAAGAACCCGGTATGTTCCAAGTTACAATGCACTTCACATAAATCCCGATTATTTGAAATAAAGTTTGAAACACAGGGCAATTACGATAATTGAATGAATCATAGTTACATTTTGGTCGAAGGACTATTATGATGGGAGAAAAATCAGGGTTTGTCACTGTTTTCACATTCGAGAGTCTCGTCAAAAAGTGGTCGTTTGCGGCGTGTTTTGCCAAATTTTCCCTGTCGCAGGTCGCTCTCTGCAGGCGGTCGCTCACGAGAGTACACATAAATAAACATCCGTGCATGGGAAAAATGGTCTTTTTGACCAGGTGGTCCTTAATGGTATGTACTACTGTATACACGATTGCTAACTACCGCTAGTGAAAATTACACTTATATAAAAACTCAATAAACCATCTGCATTCCAATCTTAATTGCCGCTCGCTGATTCTATAATTGCCGGGTTACTAAATGGAGGGAAAATAGCGTCACAGTCCCAGAGGTCAGTGCGGGCTAAAAGCCACTGACCAATCACAGGCTCCGAACATTTTCCGTCACAGAAGGGTGAAAAACAGTCGGCCAATAGCGCTTCGGCAGACTAAGTGGAGCGCCCACACAGTAACGATAGCGTAACTTAGTCTGTCTTAGCAGGCAAGATAGCTGTATCCAATGACCAAATGAACCAAATTGGCAGCAGTTTTGATCTATCCAAATTAAGCAAAAAAGCATAATTGACATCTTGAGTAGCTACAAAACTATAATAGATTGAGTTGTCTTTCCAACTTCAATTTATAGGTTTTTTACATAGCCGCATGAAAAAACTATTGTTGCAAGGGTTAGATAATTGCTGAATAGGCAATCTTTAAAGGTTTTCTCGGCACACAGGCCGATTTGCTGACAAGGATTTTTATCTACTTGATTCTATAATCTCTAGTGTGGTTTGCCATATTCTCCTATTATTACTCAATTAAGTAACAAAGTTTACATTGGCTCTACTCATTTTTTTAATGTAACTTCAATATTACTTTGCACTTTGTGATAAAATAGATGGTTAAAATACATTCTTCATAGATTTTTTAATTTCTGTGAAAATATGCAGAATCTAGTGGTTATAATATGTGCTAGTATATAACTTCAATCTTGAAAACATACATAAAAGCAAAGGTACACAAACATGTTTAAAATATATTGTGGATCTACACATGACACTTAAATTCTTAACATCAATCTAAATGTGGCAAATAGAATTTCCAAGTATTTCAATGTTTTATTTTCACAGCAGGAGCTTTTAACTGCCATCTCGTAAATATCTTGGTCAAGTTTAACATTGGTCGCCCAACCTATACTATAGCATTATGTAATTTGTAATATTTGCGCAAGAAAACTTGGTAGGAATGTCAATTGGGCAAAAACAGACGGAAACACATTAAAAACAAAAGGACTGTGACATTCCTGTGCTCAGATGACCAAGTCACCCTATGACCTTGGAAATGAGGTCAAGGTCACCGACCTATTCTGAATCTTACTTATATAGAGGGCCATCCCATATGCAAAATCAAAGTCAGAGTACAAATAGTTCTCAGGTTATCAAGCGACCAGTAAAATTCTTGTTAATGGCCCCGTGACCTTTAGAATGAGGTCAAGGTCACTAATATACGGTCCCAATCCTTCCTAAATAGAAGGACCACCAAGAAGTTCATCATCAACGTCCTACCTTCCACAGTTCTCCAGTTAAAATGTGAAAAGTAAAATTCACGTAAGTGCCTGGGTCCGAGTGACCTTGGGAATGAGGTTACAGTCACCTGTGTACTGTCTACGTCTGACCTTTGCTCGGGACAACCATCATGTTCAACATCAAAATCCAAGTTCAAACAGCTCTAAAGTTGTCAGGTGAACACTCAAATTTGAACAAATGACCCTATGACCTTGGGAATGAGGTGAAGGTCACTCATCTAATGTGTAAGTCTGGCCCACATTGAGGATAACTAGCATGTGCAATACGAATGTCCTAGCTTTAAAAATTCTCAAGTTAAATATATCAAAACAGAATTTCATGCACCTCGCCCTTTGACCTTGGAAATGAGGTCAAGGTCACTCGCCTACTGTAAATGTATCACCCTCAAACCCAACGCAATTTCAAAGCAACTGACTCAGTATATACAAGGATAAAGACTTTTGAAGATTTGGCCAATAAATGACACCCCCCCCCCCCTCAAAAAAAATCATTGAACTGTGACCATTTGAATAAACTTGGTAGATACCCACCCAAGGGACACCCCCACCAAGTTTGAAGATGGTTTCGCAGAAAAAGTCAAAAATTATCAATTAACGTTGCAAACCCTAATGACTCTGCAAGCCCCATTGACTTGCATGGTAATCAATAGGCATATAAAATCAACAAGAGAAATTCCTGAAAAACAAAAAAATCACCAGACCGTAACTATTTGAAAAAAAAGACTTGGTACAGACCCACCCAAGACACGTGCCCACCAAGTTTGAAGTGAATCTGGCTGGCGGTTTTTAGATGAGGTCGAAAATGTAAACTACCATTGCAATTCCCATTTAATTACATAGTAAATAATAAGAATTTAATATATAGATATAAAGTGCTTAACACTACAACAAACAGGCAGACATATAAAGCCTATTACCTTGTATAGGTATATCGATGAGAGTTAATGTGTAGTGAAGCATATGGACAAATATTGGAGCCTGCCAGCCTCACTCCGGGATGATCACAGTGAGTTGTTCTTTACTTACACAAAAACATACTTTGCTGCTCATTCCACCAGGGGTTCTACATAAGCAGCCGCACACCAGGGACTCCCTCCCCCACCCCCCCCTCCCGTGACATTATTCTTAAAAGCGCAAAGTGGGAGAATGCTCGCACTTTTGAATGTTTCTACCACAGAGAACTTAGCTGCAGCATCAGGGCTTTTCCTGGCTGCTGTGCTACAGGTAGTAGAATAAGTTCTCATAATTATGCAGTTATTCTGATAGTTGACCCTGCTTTACTCAATTACGTACCAAGGAAGCACACATACAGATTTTGTGATTCAATAAAACTTGTCAACCATGTCATTCCATCTGATTTCTCGTGCCATCAAGTCATTTAAAGTCCCATTGGGTCCCGAAGTGACCCATATTGATAACGAGAAAGAATGTGAAGTTGAGCAAACTTCAACAAAGTGAAGCTCGATGCAATTCTATGGAGTTACCAATCGGGAATGTAGGGGCCACATGCCTCTTTCGTAACCTTTTTGCCCATCCGTGTTGTAACTTGATGTCCTGAGAAAATTTAAAGTGTTATATGGAGCTTGCTCTGGCGAACTAATGTGATCCCTGCGTTCCCGATTGATAACTCCACAGAATCGCGTCAAGCTTTACTTCCAGGAAATGTTGCTCAACTTTCCATTAAGTCTCTGTGTGAACGCAGACTTCTTTAGTTCTTCATATACTTTCTGTTTTCTTTTATCTATTCATTCACTCATTAATGTTTTAATAAGTCTGTGTGTAAATACAAAAGATTTGTTTTACCTCAAAGACCTTATTTCCAATTTTATTATCCATCTGTCTATCTATCTATCTATCTATCTATCTATCTATCTATCTATCTATCTATCTATCTATCTATCTATCTATCTATCTATCTATCTATCTATCTATCTATCTATCTATCTTTCTATCTATCTATCTATCTATCTATTTATCTATCTATCTATCCATCCATCTTTACATACATCCATTTATCCATCCATCTATCCATCAGTATATTTACTTATTTATTTATTTCCCTCTAAACTCTGTGGTAAGTTTTTTCTCATGGACGCAATTGTTCCGAAAAGTACCAAGCTTGACATGGCGATAGACCTAGTTATAAAGTTGTGTTTATTGTTCGGAACAGTCATGATGTTAAAGATAATACAAATTAGGCACAATTGAAATTTTAAAAGTTCCATATCTTGCAACCTATTACAGATATACACAAAATTTAAAGAAGTACATGCAGATTTGTGACACCTCCCAATCTAATAGACATTGAACAAAAACGGTAGTATTTTAATGCTAATTATGAGCATGTGAAATATTTAGAAGTTGAAAACCTCCAAAGCTATTATAACTGAAAGTGCCGAGCCATCTTACGTTTAAAGGTTTGTGACATACCCCCATACAATGAATCATGAACCAAAGCTGAAGCTTCAAAATAGCTTCAAAACTATAATAGATTGAGGTGCCTTTCAAACTTCAGTATGTACATTTTGACATAGCCACATGAAAAAACTATTATTGCATGAGTTAAATAAACATTGAATATGCAATGTTTAAAAGTTTTCTAGGCACACAGACTGATTTGCTGACAAGCAAATCAAATTTTTCTAGTTATTATAATTAAATATATTTTCTGGGCGTGGCTACTGAACCGGGTCCGGTTTCGGTTGTTGAAGCGACCAGAGAGCCAGGCCCGGCACCGCAGACAATATGCACAGGAAAGCTGCATTCATTACTGTATCCAATAATGTGACAAATCAATGGAGTGCCGGGTCCCGAATCGCAGCCAAATACAGTTTGTGGACCGGGTGGAGTACAGTAACTAATACTGTAAGAAAGCGCTGGAATGTTGGGCTCTGTGTATGTAGAAAACCGGACCCGGCAGCCAAGAAATACATGTGTATTAGGGGACGGTGTAGAATATTAGCCCAAATCTGTCGCTTGTGTAAACGGAATAACGCATAACTTTAAGCCCTGACCTGTGTGCTGCAAAAGATTTACATTTTAAAATGCTGCAAATGGAGCGAGGATAGAGTATCGCGAGACGATAATGACGTTACGACGGTAGCCAATCGCGGGCCCCCCGGTTCTGCAGCAGGAAAATTACCCGCAACTGGACCTGGCTCTGTAAACACTTCGTTATATTATTGTTGCAGTAGGTCTTTCACTGAACACTAAAAAGACGATCTTTAACAGTTTTCTGGACACACAGACTGATTTATTTACTGATGTGCTGTCCCAACTTGCCAACAGCAACACCTTCTCTTCAAGATTCATAGGCTTCTGTAGCACTTTGTAAGCTTTCAACGAGAAAATAAGATCAGTCTATTTGCCTTCAAAAATTGCAAATATGGCTACATGAAAATTTCAAAGGTGCAAAACCTTAACTTTTGACCTCCAGAGGCCTGAGTGACATAAATATTTAATCTTGAGAGGTTGCGTGTTAGTTACCAAAAACATACAGAATTGCAATACCTACAAGTTGAGTCCAACATGATTACCATCGGATGAAATATCTAATAAATCTGTTTAAACCAAAATGGATGAAAATTGAGCAACTTATGGCTAGATGAAAATTTCAAAGGTCCAAATGACATTGACCTTTGACCTAAAGAGGTTACATGTTACTTACAAAAATATGCAGGGTTGCAATTCCTACAAGTTGAGTCCAAGAGGATTAACATCGGATGAAATGTCCAATCAAATATGTTTAAAGCAAAATTGGATGAAAAATGCCCAACTTATGGCTAGGTGAAACTGTCCAAGGTCCAAATGACTTTGACCTTTCACCTGTAGAGGTAACATGTAAAGTACAAAAATGTGAAGTGTTACAAACCTATAAATTGAAGTTATATTGGTTAGCTTTACCTATAATAGTTTTGGAGATATTCAAGATTTAAAATTTTAATGGTTTTAATTTGCAAAATCTTGGACATTTTTTCTCCTCTTCACTTAAAGACACAAATTCCGATATACACCTATAATCATGCCAAGTTTGAAGTTTCTGAGTGTAGCAATGTTCGAGATAACTGGCGAACAACATTTTGTAGTAAAGAAAGAAAAAAGGGAAAGAAAGAAAGACAAAAGAGGAAAGAAAGAAAGAAAGAAAGACAGGGGAAAGAAAGAAAGAAAGAAAGAAAGAAAGAAAGAAAGAAAGAAAGAAAGAAAGAAAGAAAAAAGAAAGAACATAATGTCTGTGTGCCAACACAGACATTATATTGTAACTTTGCCGCCTACTCTATCGCCCTCATTCTTCTCCACCGCTGCCCTCCCCCCACTAAAAGTAGGCCAAATTAGATCAGTTATTTGGAAATTATCGACACAAAGTTTTCCCGTTCCACACTCGTTAAAATCATTGATCCCCGCTTCTTGATGAAATAATCATACTGACAATACTGTTACAAATTTCCCTTGTGACGCAATTAAAAAAAAAATAAAAGATTTTCTGACGACTCCATGGGGACGGTTTTTTTATCACGTTGTTTTGCTTTTGTTTTTGTTTTTCCTCGCTTCGGCTGGGTCGGAGGAGAGGCTTCCGGCAGCTGACATGTGCTACTGTCACAAAAAGACCAACAATGTTGATGTCCGCTGCAAGAGCTGTCGGAACGTAATATGCGTCATAGTTTTCCCGAACACATCCCCGTGATAAATGGTCCTCGGACACTTGGATTCATGTGAACAGGTCCATTTTTATACGATATAATACAGCGCGACCTCTGGCGCGCAAACCAGCATTCCACAAAGCGGTTATTTGGAAGCTCATTGTAAATGCAAAAGCGGGTGAGAACTAGAAAAGAAAATTTGCTTCATGGCAAATCTGTCTAGGTGCCTTCAAAATGAGAACAGTTCAAGATTTTAATTTTGTGTATTGCCATACTTTGCATAGATTAAAATGCTACAACTTTTTTCATGGTTCATTGGAGGCAGCTATGTCACCAAGCAGTGAATTGAAATCGGAATGGCATCTGTATATACAATAGTTTTGGAAATGTTCAAGAATTAAACTTTGTTTATTCACCTAATTTGCATTAACTAAAACGCTAGACCTTTGGGTCATGGTCATGTCACAAACCAAAGTTGAAGTTGGAATGGCGCCTCTATATACAATACTTTTGGAGATATAGAACTTGAAAATTTTCAAGTGCCCATAGTTAGCATAATTCAACGTTAACTCTTTGTTCACTGCCTATGTGTAAGTTAGAAGTTTGTGTCTATCTATAATATTTTTGAAGATATAGAACTTTTAAAACCAATTTTCCCCTAATCTCTATAAATTTAGACATTATGACTATTCCAAACGATATGCACAATTTCACTGGTAGATCTGTTAGCATGGCAAGCTTGCTGGTTTTTGGAATAATATATGGCCTTTATGGTTCCACCTCCGTGTTTTGCATTTGACGAAAGAGACACTGTTGTTTCAAAATTTTACATTAACCCCAAATCCACCGACAGTACTGCCAAGCTACCTGTCATGGCACCACATACATGATTCATTGAAGGTGAAAGATCTTAACATTATAAACAATACCTTAAAATGATTTAACATACGGAAACAGTTTTACACGTATGGAAATGTGAAAAATATATTTTTGCATATGTATAATTATGGAATAAATGCTAAAAGTGGTTGCCATAGTGTACGATGTCACATGCCCACAAAGGATGGCTCTTTGTAGAACTGGAAACAATCACGTGTGGCGCCATGGCAGGCAGCACCTTGAATGAATCATCTATGTGGTGCCGTGGTAGGCATCAACTTGGAAGTACTATGTTTATGGGTGTCATGACAGGCAGCACCTTATAAACGTCATGTATGTAGGACCATAGCAGGCAGAACTTTGAAAGAGTCATGTATTTGGTGCCATGACAGTTAGCACCTTCAAAGAGTCATGTATTTGGTGCCATAACAGTTAGCACCTTCAATGAATCATGTGAAATTAATTGCACATATGTGCACAGATTTTCACACATATATAATTATGAAATTAATGGTTAAACAGCTTGCCATAGTACACTGACATCTTACTTTTTAAGATGTTATTTCTAAATATCCATGTACATCAGTCTATCTCTATTAATCAAGTAAATACTTTAGGCCTATATGAATAACACTTGCTCAGGAAAATAAAACTTCAGCGACTGATTGTCCGTTGAACTTGTCCACTTGCATGGTTACAGGGACTTCGTCACTGGTTCCAAGGCTATAATGCCCAAGCATCCGACCCCAGCAAAGCAGAATAATCTGTCTATACTTCGAGTTTAAGATCAGCGTGTACACTGAAATAATTTCAAAGGAGCGTAGACAAATAAGATACGATATCTTATTTCAAAATATATTTTGGTTTCTCTCATATAATGTTCAACTTTGAAAGTTTTTCTTTGTGACAATTGACCTCGAAATACGCGCATTTCTGCAATTCTAAGGAAGTGTACATCTTTTTGGGAATGTCACATCGACATACCCTGGAAGACGTTCCTAACGGCGTACAACGTATTATGTGCGACATATTGTTCTAAAATAAATGTTACTTTATCTCAACTGATATTCAATTCTAACATTAATTTTACTCTGTGGCAATTAACCAACCAGAGGCCGACTTACTCAAAATACAACGTGCATGCAACCATCCCAGATCTAACGGAGGAGTAGTCTCAGGGAATATTGCATTTACGTGTACACTGATTTTATTTCAAAATGTATATTACTAATCTCATTTTGACCAAATATACGGTTGTGTGTGTTTTTTTTTTTTTTTTTTTTTTGGTTTTTTTTTTTTTTTGGTTTTTTTTTTTTTGGGGGGGGGGGCGGGGTGTTTTTGGTTTTTTGGTTTTTTAGTTTTTGTTTGTTTTTTGGGGTTTTTTTTGTTTGTTTGTTTCCCCCTGGAGAAAACCAAATATCTCAATGATTAATCGTATACTGTAAATTGTGGATTTGCCTGATCCTCACACCTAGGCTGGCCACTTCCAGGGCAGCGCAGTCCCTTCAGGGAATATCACAAGGGCATGCACACTGACATACTTTCCTGAAAGTGTAAAGGTATTAGATATGAAAGTTGTCCCCAATTACTTTACATATTGTGCCATTGGATCAAATATGCATTGGTAGTAGTTCGGAAATATCAAACATCACAGACTAATCGTCTGTTATCAGGGATGCTGATACTCAGGATGTCATCTCAAGGACAACACCATCAGGGGCAGGCAGTCCTTTCTGCCAAATCACACTGGCATATACACTAACATAAGTTCACAAGGATGTAGACGGTATTAAAACGATATTTTATTTCAAAAACATATTTTCATTTTGTGCCTGTTGCCAAATATATCTATATATTCCTATGAAGCGTAACTGCGCCAATTTCATGAAAGCACAGTCCTTTCTGGAAATATCACCTTGCCATGTTCACCACATTAACAAAGGCCCACGTGCGTTTTTCCTAAATGCGTAAAAGCCATCTGATGTAATTCTTTATTTCAAAATATATTTTCCCTTGTCTTTATTGACCCAGTCTACATTAACAAGCAAACCGAGGATCAGCTGCTAATCGTTTACTGTCTTGTCATACATGATTCTTATAACGCACAACTGTCCAATTCCGGAAAAGTGCGGTTCTTTCTTGGAATATCATTTCGGCATGTGTACCGACATACTTTTATAAAAGTGCAAAATGTATTCAATCTGATTTTTTCCACTTAGATATTTCACTTTGTCCCAATGAATCAAACAAAGCATACAGTAAAACCCGGGAAAATTGGAAACAAGTTCCTCTCTATTTTTTGTCTTTGAGAAAGCAAAAATGTTTAGGAGTTGATTACCTAACACCACGCTGAATGATTTGTATTGGTGTACAACTCTGTTAGAGTAAAAATATTTGTACTCTTCGATTTATTCATTTTAATCCAAAGGTACAAGTTTAAGATTACAAATACCAAAGTCATATTCATGTAGTGCTTTCCAAATTGGATACAAAATAAAGGTCCATTTGTCTGTACTAAATATTTTTTATTTCCAAAATACTAATAGTACCCCGCTTGCCCGGACAGGCAGCTGTCCATATCTTGCCAGGCAAGACTATGGTTACAGAGACAAACAGGTGCGCAGTTGTGGCGGGGAATTAATGTGAGTGCCTCGCAATATAATCTCCTGCTGAGAGCCTATATTTCATGCCATAAGATGGAATCCAAAATCGATGAAGTAATAAGGTATAGTCGACGCAAAGATTATGGCAAAGATTATGACATCCTAGTTACAGATGTGGTTTTCGAAAAGGTAAGAATACTAAGACGCAGGTCTTTAGGGATTTTGATGCTATGACAACTCTTACTTCCGGAAACAGATATACACGATTTTACGTGGAATTTTTTTATGTTTATGTTTGTGTGGGGGGGGGGGATTGTTTGTTTTTTAGGGGGTCGGTGGGTGGGTTTTTTGTGTTTTTTGGGGATGGGTTTTTTACATCATATATTTATAAAGAATATAAGCCTATGAAAGTATATAACCACAAACTTTACAATGTGCTTCAATTCGTTTACATCTTCAAGTATTTATAAAGTATCAATAATATTTTGTAATCTGCTTTCTAAGTATCAGAAGGAATTTTTGATTTGGTGAAAAACAAGGGCACAACTTTGAGGTAGTCAACAGAAAAAACGGAAATATGGATCGGAATATGAATGAAGTAACATCTCCGGATCACAATTTTGCAACCCGGTAATGCCGCCACTTTAAGAGCGTGTATCCACTGGGTTTTAGAACGTCAAAATGTTAAGCGTTTTTTGGACAGCCTTTGATGAGCAAAGATTGGGCATCCTCTTGGCTGGATGATTAATAGATAAACTAAAAGACTTCAACAGTGTCAATCACGGAAAATTAAACACGCCTACGAAAAGCCCACCCTTTTCATGATATGGTACTGATTTCTTTATGAATGTAAGGGTTTTTTTACGGAGATAAAAATCTCAAAAATATAATAATCCTATTAGCATTAATGATAATGATCATAATTATCATTGTTGTTGTTCTTGTTGTTGTTGTTGTTCTTGTTGTTCTTGTTGTTGTTGCTGTTGTTGTTGTTGTTCTTGTTGTTCTTGTTCTTGGATACGGAAACGACGACGATCGATGCTAGTATAGGCCACACACATTTATTGGTTGTCCACAACAGGAATACAACAAGGACGCCCGTAGAAGTTACATGACAGGTTACAGACGGGCACCTTCACCAGAACATACTGGACATACTGGACATACCAGACATACCATAACTGCAATAGAAGTTTATACACATGCAAACAGTTCGATTTGTACTTCAACTCTTTCCATTGACGACAATTACTTTGCGTCTTAAATACAAATCTTATGTTTATAACTTTACAACAATTCTTTCGTTCACAAAGTACACATTTTACGCTTATAAATTTATCTCTGCGTTATACCGCATTAATTACACAGTATTAATTTTAGTTCATGCTCAAAAAGGATACAATTAACACATATACGCCCATAACGCTTTGCATTGAACGATACACTTACTACCCTTAATATTACTTTACTGGTTCCCTATGCCTTACAGCGAAAACACATCAAGCCACAGCTACAACGTAACTATTTAAGCTTGAAAGACGCTAAGCAAGAGTTTCATAAGAAACCTGAATTTATAATATTTCAATTGTTTTGGCGCGAATTTGAACTGCTTGTAGCAAGCGCTTGAACGGTAAAATGTACATATGTACACACACAATATATATATATATATATATATATATATATATATATATATATATATATATATATATATATATATATATATATATATATATATATATATATATATATATATATATATATATATATATATATATATATATATATACATATATATACACATATATATATATATATTTATATATATATATATATATATATATAATGCTTACGCGAAGTTAATGGACCTACATCGTGTGACATCCTAGTTTCCAACGCCACCTGGATTATAGCTACAAATAAAAATAATTGATATGAAGATCATGAAAACTCCAGTAAAATACAAGAAAATTGAAAATTTCAAAGTTTTACGGAAATTGTACAAACTTACAGCTTTCGAGTTCCCTTATGGCGTTTCCTGACCGGGCTCTATGCTTACCTCTGCCCTAATGATACCTGTTAGGACGACGTCAAAGCCCCAGTACACACACAAGGAATACTGGAGTATATATAGGGAACGTCTTCCGATTCGCACGTACGCCCAATTAGCAGTGACCAATAGCGCTTGACAAAGCTACTAAGGCATTGAATCAATTCCCGCGCAAAAGTTAAGCTTGCGGTTCGCCACCAGCGATGCACGGAACAACCCCACATTGTACAACAATTGTGTACCTGTCGCTATAAATTCGTAGATTTGCTCCTGTAATAATACATTCTTACATGGGAAATGACACATGATCCTTTGAAGGTGCTACCTGCCATGACACCACATACATGATTCTTTCACGGTGTTGCCTGCCATAGCATCACATACATGATTCATTAAAGGTGCTGCCTACCATGCACCACATACATGACTCTGTCAAGGTACTGACTGCCATGGCAACACTTACATGATTCTTTCAAGGTTTTGCCTGCCATGGCACCACATTCATGACTCTTTCTAGGTGGTGCATGCCATGGCACCATATACATGATTCTTCAAAGGTGCTGGCCGTCACATGCATGCCACCACACCTGATTCTTTCCAGTTGTAGATAGGATCCAGGGAATTTTTAATCTTTTAATGTCGTTTTTTTTCTCTTGTTCATTTTTTTTTGTTTTTGTTTTTTTTTGGGGGGGGTGTTTTTTTGTTTTGTTTTGTTTTGTTTTGTTTTGTTTTGTTTTTTGTTTTTTGTTTTTTGTTTTTGTTTTTGTTTGTTTGTTTTTTTTTTTTGTTTGTGTTTTATTGGTAAACTATTGAACAATCTTCTCTGAAACCAATTGGCAGTCTATCAACCAGATTCACTTAAGACCTGATGCGGATGTTGTGCGGTCAATTTGTTGATGTTTTACTTTCTCCTTGCTTGACCCTGTGGCAGTGGATACAGCATGAAAGGGAAACATCAGACGTTAGTGCAACCTGTTCTGCTCACTGAATATGACATTCTGTTAAGTTCGTGACTTTCTTGCTAAAGCTGCCCTGAACATCCAGCTAGGTGTCTCTTGATAACTAATAATTTTTTATTAGAGAAACTTCCCCTTTACAGCGGGGGCACCAACGGAGCGGGGAAAATTCCATGATGCGTCCATAATATACTCAAATAGTCATTTATCCTTATTATCAAACAAATAATCTTCGTATGTTAAAATAACTACAGTATCTATAAGTGATAATTTATTTCCTCCACATCAAAACTAGAGATAAACCACTCATTGGGACAAAACTCTTGAAAACGTAAAGACATGACAGAGTAAAATCGATAACAAGTTACGAACATGTACAAAGGACGTACCGGATAAGGTCAATAAAACTTGGGCAGAAGTAGTTGGGGAAAATCAAAAGGTAAATACACAAACAAGACATGAAGACATGAAGAAGATTGGTAACACCATGCTAGAACACAAAATGGATGGATGAAAAGTCAAGAGAGCGGAGAGAAGAAAATACAGCAATTCACAGGGTTAGGGAAAGTGAAGAGAAAGGTCCACAGGATAAAAAACAACACGACACCAACTATTTCAAATCGCTATGTGCTGCAGCTTTGGAAATTCATGACATTGAAATTAAGAATGTAATCGGAATTGGGAAAAGAAAGGATGACGAAGAAGGCCTGGGCCATTGAAGATAACACTAAAGGATTAGGAGGATAAATAAAGGATTATGAAAAGACTAATTAAACTAAAAGATGCTGAGCCAAAGTTTAAGTACATCAGTGTGATCGATGATTAACACAAGAAGAGCGAAAAAGAATCAAAGCAAGGGTCATGGAGGCAAAGGAGAAAGAAAGGAAAGAATCTGATGGAGGCCAGTAAGCCTTCAAAGTGAGGGGCCCTCCATGGGACCTGGGCATAGTCACACTGAAGAAAGACCGACCAGAGTAGTGCAAATCAACCTTGGTAATCACAATAATGTTGAACAAACTAGTAATTACACACCAAATCAGGAAGAAAGCAACAAAAAGACAATAAAATGTATATTCACAGATGCAGACGTGCTGACCAATAAAATGGCAGAGCTGAAATTAGGTATTAAGGACGATATACCAGTTCTAATAGAAGTAAATGAAGTCAAGCCTAAAAACATGAGAGAATTTGATGCACCACATGAAAAATACCAATACACGAAACAATTTACAATGAAAGCATACATCATGAAGCAGAACGAGGTACCATCATGTACATCCACAAGGACTATAGAAATACTGTGAACCAATTACACCAACACTTGAGAGATAGCGTCTTTATAGAGGTGAAACCAGACAATAAAAATGTATATTGATAGGCTGCATATACAGGCACTATGACAATTCAGAAGAAGAGGTGACACCTTCAACAATCTCTAAGAACTATTACAAGGAAATAATATACAAATATAATACTTGCAGGTGATTTTAATTACCCAAAGATTGATTGCACAAATTGGCACACAAAATCAGACAAGCATTTAAATTTTATTGAATGTATAAGAGATTGTTTTTTACATCAACATGTTACATAAGTAACCAGAGGAAGGGACACTGGTAAACCGACCCTGCTATATTTAGTATTAAGTGACAACGAGAGTCTAGCTGAAAACTTGAATATTCACCCACCCCTTGGGAAGAGTCTGTATTATCCTTCAATATAGACCTAAACATAGAACTTAAATAAAAGAGACAATATAAATTTCTGTATGACAGGGGAAACTACACCGCAATGAGAACTGATCTGGATAACATTAACTGGACACTAATGATAGACCAATGTACTAATATGCAGGAGAAATGGAGCTAAACTCAATGATTATAGCAAACCTTAGGGAACAACATATACCCAAGTGCAATAAAAAAAACCCGCCCTGCAGCAACAAAGATAATAAACTTAGAAAAGAAAGCTCTTCGGATTTTTAAAAAGAAGCACAAATTGTGGAAAAGATATCTCAACACAAAAATGGAGAAATTTATCAAGATTATTGCAGAGTTAGAAACCAGGTTAAGCAAATCACAAGGAAAGCTGTTCGCAACAGAGAAAAAGAAACAGCAAAACAGTGTAAGAGGAATCCAAAGATTTTGTGGCAATATGTGATGTCTAAACTTGAGATGAAAAGTGGTATTCCTGATTTAAACATACCAGGAACAGGGAATGAGAGGGATGAGCCGTTTAAAACAAGATCTGATGAACACAAGGCTGAAGTTTTAAACGATTATTCTCCAAGAGTTTTTACTAAGGAAGATAAGGCTAACATAGAGATATTGGACATGAACAGAGGGAATTCCTTGCAACCCTTGATAATAACACCATCCATGGTGGAAAAGAAGTTACAAAATTTGAAAGCGAGTAAATCTCCAGGTCCAGATAAACTTCTTCCAAGAGTATTAAAAGAAATTAGTAAGGAAATTGCACCACCCCTAAGTACAATATACAATGAATCAATTAGGACAGGATGTCTCCCTCAAGAATGGAAATTGAGCCACATTACAGCTATTTTCAAGAAAGGAGACAAAAGTGAGCGCGGAAACTATAGGCCAGTCAGCTTCACCAGTGTTCCTTGTAAAATTCTGGAATCAATTATAAGACATCACATCATGGAGTACATGAAGGAAAGCAATTTATTTAGTACACAATAGTTTGGATTCCTTCAGGGCAGATCAACCACGCTATAATTGTCGAAAGTCATAGGTGAAGGGACAGAGATTATAGATGGTGGGGATTCCTTGGATATTATATATTGTGACTTTCAAAAGGCGTTTGACACAGTACCACACAATCGACTCTTGAAGAAAATTGAGGCATACGGTATATCAGATAAAATGTTGAATTGGACCAGAGCTTTTCTAAGTGGTCGTTAACAGAAAGTGGTGGTAAATGATTCCATATCAAAAGAAAGAGAGGTCGGTAGCGGAATACCACAAGGAAGTGTACTGGGACCCATCCTGTTTGTAGTATACATAAATGACCTACCTAATGTAATCAGCCATGATTCTAAAATATATCTGTTTGCTGATGATACGAACATATACGGCAAAGTGAAAACAGAAGATCATTCTGCAGCAGGATCTAAGGTCTTTCCAAAAGTGGAGTGACAAGTGGCTTCTGATGTTTCATCCAGACAAGTGTGTAGCTATGAGAGTTGGTAGATCTGATATCCCTAACGCCAATTACAAGATGGGTGCAGACAATACTTTAACACTGAAGGAAACAGCAGAAAAAATACTTGGCGGTTTACTTTGACAGCGATCTGAAATTCGAAAAACACATGCAAGAAAATATAAACAAAGCAAATAAAATGATGGGAATCATAAGAAATTCTTTCGAATAATTACACGAAGAATAATTTTTATTGCTTTTCAGATCAATTGTGCGACCACATGTTGAATATGCAAACCAAGTGTGGTGTCCACATGAGGAAACACATTGACGCATTGGAAAATGTGCAAAGGCGTGCCACAAAATTGATCCCAGGATTGAAAGACTTGAGTTACCATGAAAGACTAAAAAGACTGGACCTGCCAACCCTAGCTTATAGAAGACTTGGGGGGGGGGGTATATGATCGAGACATTTAAAATCCTGACAAGTAATTTGGGTTACGACCAGGCGGTGGTAACTGGTCTATTGAACAGGAGCTTAGACTCTGATACACGGGGGAACGTATACAAATTAGAGACCCAACGAGCTAATCGTGATATTAAGAAATATAGTTTTTCTTTCCGGGTTGTTAGACCGTGAAACAGTTTGCCAGATGATGTGGTGCTATCATCGACAGTCAACACATTTAAACATAGACTGGATAGGCACTGGAAAGATCAACTCATCAAATTTGACTACACAGAACAACTACAAGTAAACAGCAACCTGAAGTCTTCATACCCGCTGAAGACCCTTTAATTTATTTGGGCTAATACAGCCTATGTCAAAATTTTACAGAGGAGCGTGTGCAATATGGACAATAGTACTTCTATGTATATAAGGTAGACAGGGACAGGTTAGCTTATGGAGAGTAAAGAGTTCAGACTACGGAATAGGGTAATGACTACTAGGAAGTGGTTTTGGACAAAAAGACACAAACACAATACCCATTTTAATCAATTTTCCATTTATCTCAGCAAGAACAAATTTAACATTATGAGAGAGTATTTCCTCTTTCATAATTTAAGTATTATCTATCAGGAGCTGCACATAGAGGTCCCCTGACCTGAGCGCAGTATTATTGGCAAAGAGGCTTCGCTTTTAGGCCAAATACATAGCCCTATATTTAAAAAAACATGCATCTCTGATATATTCTCAATTGACAGAAAGTTTGCAGAATCTGTAGGCACACAAAAGAAACTCAACCTCCAAAGTATAAACACTAGCGTTCCGGGTTAAAATGTGGCTTTTGTAAAAATTTGATTTTTTTTTTAACATTCAAGCTAAATTGGTCATATTTGTGCCATTATAATCTCAACACATGCATCTGCAAAAACATACCCGGGATATTTCATGACTATATCTGTTTGATTACAATGGTGGTTTAAAAATAGAAAAATTGTGGGTTTGTCGTTTTTTTCTTTTGTTTTTGAAAAAGGCGGGGTGTCTCTTCAATTTTGATATGTATTCAAAAAGAACTGATCAAGATTAGATACTCCCTGATATATTTTCGCTCCGAATAGAATTTTAGAGTAAATCAAGTTTCATTTGATTAAAATGAGAAAATTCGTTTCAGAGAAATATCCATGTGAAACGGACATTTAGAGTAGATACTTGGGCCTATATTCAGTAAAGAACATCCGGAGGTTAACACGGCCCATTCACTAACATGTTAACATTGACACATTTTTGTTAATTTCTTTAGATTGTTTTGGGGATGGAACTAGAAGATTTAGACATATGATAGACAACATATATGTCTACCAAAATGCCCCCCAACTCTAAAAATGAACAAAATTACCCAAAATCGGTTGCCTTAACATGTGGACGGAGTTCTAGGTCAAAATCATACAAACGATACGCGCTAGGTGCGTTTGGCTGTGCGTGACTGGTTTACTGAGAACAAACATGTCTTGGTTCAGTGTCAGGGAGATGTAAACCCGGAAGCAGGATTCACTCTTTAATTCCCTAATATTAAGGTCTATCATTCTGGGGGTGTTTTTTGTTTTGTTTTTGTTTTATTTTTGGTTTTGTTTTGTTTTGGGTTTTTTTTTTTTTTGTTTTTTGTTTTTTTTTTTTTTTTGTTTGTTTTTTTTTTTTGTTTTTTGTTTTTTTTGTTTTTTGTTTTTTGTTTCATTTGGTCGAGGTAGTGGGTGTATAAAACCGTGCACACATTGGCTTTGCAGTTCTACCTCCGTATTTTGTATTTGAAAAAAGGGACCCTGCTGTTTCGAAATTTCATCATAAATCCCACATTCCACCGACAGCGCTGCCAAGCTACCCGCCATGGCCCCACATACATGACTCTTTCAAGGTACTGTCTACCAGGACACCACATACATGATTCTTTCAAGATACTGTCTACCAGGACACCACAAACATGATTCTTTCAAGGTACTTTCTACCAGGACACCACATACATGATTCTTTCAAGGTACTCTCTACCAAGACACCACATACATGATTCTTTCAAGGTACTTTCTACCAGGACACCACATACATGATTCTTTCAAGGTACTGTCTACCAAGACACCACATACATGATTCTTTCAAGGTACTTTCTACCAGGACTCCACATACATGATTCTTTCAAGGTACTGTCTACCAGAACATCACATACATGACTCATACACCCTTTCAAGGTACTGTCTACCAGGACACAGCATACATGACTCATTCAAGGTACTGTCTACCAGGACACCACATACATGATTCATTCAAGGTACTGTCTACCATGGCTCCATATACATGATTCTTTCAAGGTACTGTCTACCAGGACACTATATATATATGGTTCATTCAAGGTACTGTCTACCAGAACACCACATACATGATTTTTTCAAGGTGCTACCCGCCATGGCACCACACGTGATTCGTTCAAGGCCCTGCCCACCATGGCTTCATATACATGATTTTTTCAAGGTGCTGCCCGCCATAGCACCACCCGTGACTCTTTCCCGTTCTAGAAAGCACAGTCCTTTCTGGGCATGTGACATCGGCGCGTACACTGCGGCAATATATCCGTTTTAGCATTTATTCCACAATAATACACATGTGAAATAATTTTTCACATATGTAAAAAAAAAAAAAAATTATATATGTGAAAATCTTTAACGCATATGTGCAATAATCATTTATACTACACATGTTAAAATGATTTTTCACATAGGTGAAATTCTTTTATGCATAGGTCAAATAGTTTTACACATATGTGAAGCAAACCTTGTATTATACAAATATGAAAAACAATTCCACATATGTGTAAACCTTTCACACAATGTGTCATTCTTTTATAACATATAAGATTGACACATGTCTGAAAATCTAAACAGATGTGGAAAAAAAGATACAATTGCACATATGTGTCAAACTTTTTCGCATATTTTAAATGATTTTAACTTATTTTAGTTAATGTGAATTTTTTATGCACACATATGTATGTGAAATTTATTACACACATGTAAAAAAGATTTTCATATATGTATGATTATGAAATAAATGGTTAAACAGCTTGCCATTCTATACTGACATACTTTATTAAGTGCAAGAGGTTATTTTCAAATAAACATCACTCTGTCTCTACTGCTCAAATAGATACATTAGGTCTATATTAATAATACCTGCTCGGGACAATAAAACATCAGTGACTGATTCTCCGTTAAACTTGCCCATTTGCATGGTTACAGGGCCACTTTGTCTCTGGTTCCAAGGCTATTATGCCTAAGTATCTGATCCAAGCAAAGCGCAATGATCAGTTTATTCTGGGTTTTTCAGATCAGCATGTACACTGGAATAACTTCATAAAAGCGTAGAAAGTATACGATATCTTATTTCAAAATATACTTTAATTTGTGTCAAATTATGTTCAACTTTAAAAAATGTTTTACTTTGTGACAATTGACCTTGGAATGCACAAAGCTGTCAAATTACAATGAAGTACACTTCTTTCTGGGAATATCACATCAACATATACTGGAAAACGTTCATAACGGTGTACAAGGGAATAGGTGCAATATATTATTCCAGAATAACTTTTACTTTATCTCAACAGATATTCAATTTTGACCAAATATTCGTTGTTTTTCTTTGTTCTTTTTTGTTTGTTTGTTTGTTTGCCCCCCCCCCCCCCCGCAGGAAAAACAAATATATCAGTGGATAATCGCATACTGTGAACTTGTGGATTTGTCTGATCTTGAGAACGCGCAACGCAACTGGCCACTTACAGGGCAGCGCAGTCCGTTCAGGCAATATCACATGGGTATGTACACTGACATACTTTCCTGAAGTTCTGATCGTCCGTTATCAGGAGTGTCAATACTCAAAATGTCATTTCAGGGACAAGACTATCTGGGGCAGTCCTTTCTGGCAAAGCACACTGGCATGTGCACTGACGTACTTCACAAGGAGATAGACGGTATTACATACGATATTTTATTTCAAAATATATTTCATTTTTGCCCATTGCCAAATATATCATTCCTATAATGTGCGACAGTGCCAAGTCCATGAAAAATCACAGGCCTGTGTGGGAATAGTTTACCTTACCATGTACACATTGACAATAACCCACGTGTGTTTTTCCTAAATGCATAAAAGCTATGTGACGTGGTCCTTTACCTTGTCTTCATTCACCCAGTCTACAGTACCAGGCAAACCAGGTATCAGCTGCTAATTAAAGTGTGTGTGTGTGTGTGTGTGTGTCAACACACACTTTTCTGTTTTTCTAGGAATTCTTTATTTATGTCTGTGTGCCAACACAGACATACTGTTTTTCTAAGAATTCTTTCTTTCTTTCTTTCTATCTTTCTTTTTTTCTTAGCTGTGGTACATGTTTGGTGTACACCTGCAAGTCTAAGCCTCAGCTGGGTTTGAGAATGAAGCTTGCATGTGTTCACCAAGGGAGCCGTCAAACCCTGAAGGGGCAGGTGGAATATACTGCTGCTCGGGTGGTGGGGGTGGGGTGGGAGGGGGTTTTTAAGCTAACTGGTTAAGGCCTTTGGGGGCTATTGTGCCCATTGTTTTGATCCAGTGGCTTTCTCTGGTTCTCAATATGTGGCTGTTCATGGCCCCTAAGTGGGCTTGTGCCGGATCGGCTTCGATGGGGAGGATTTCAAAATCCTGGAGGCCACTATGGCCTGGGCTGTTGAAGTGGAGACTGAGTGAAGTGTGTGTATGTCTCCGGATGGAGGAAAGGTGTTGGGATAGGCGTTTTGAGGGGGTTTGTGTAGTCTGGCCTATGTATTGTACTTTGCATTTGGTGCAGTTGATCAGGTATATGGCCTGGGAGGATTTGCAGGAGAGGTGACAGTTGATATTATGGAGGAAAGGTGTTGGGATAGGCGTTTTGAGGGGTTTGTGTAGTCTGGCCTATGTATTGTACTTTGCATTTGGTGCAGTTGATCAGGTATATGGCATGGGAGGATTTGCAGGAGAGGTGACAGTTGATATTGTAGACTCTGGAGGGGTTGTGTTAGCTGTGAAAAGTGGTATCTTCTCGGATGTATTTTCAGGCTTGGCAGTGTGCGACTGGACATTTAATGACCCCTGGGGTTTGTGGTGGAGCCTTTGTATTTTGAGTGGGGATATTGCTGTGATCAAGTTGTGGAAGGGCAGCTTTGACTACAAATTCTTTCAGATTACGGGGTCTTCTGTAGGCTATCATGGGGTAGTCTTTGAAAAGAGGAGACAAGAAAGGCTTGGACAGGAAATGTTTTTCCCAGAGTCGCTTGAGGTCTTTATTAATGTGTTGTACACTGGGGTGGAATGGGAGGACTAGGACTGACCTGTGTGTAGTGTTTTTGGTTTCCTTGTACCTGAGTGTCTGGTCCCTAGGTTTGTGTCTGGCTTTGTCAAAGTGGGGCTGGATATCTTGAGGTGAGTAACCTCTGCAGCCAAAGGCTGTTTCCAGGGAATCAAGTTCCTGCTCTAGAAGGATTGGGTCTGAAAAGATACGGCGATAGCGGAGTGCTTGGCTGTAGGGGAGGGCACTTTTAGTGTGTGGGGGGTGACAGGAGGTTTTGTGTAGGAATTGTTGTTGGTCAGTGGGTTTCTTGTAGAGTCTGGTTTGCAGGGTGCCCAGTTTTTTGTACACTAATGTGTCTAAAAATGGGATTTCCGAGGGAGAGAAGTTGAGCTCAAATTTGATAGAGCTAGGGGATTGATTAAGCTTTTCTTTGAAGGCCAGTAGGGAATCAGAGTCATACGGCCAGGTAAAGAACAGATCATCTATGTACCGTTGTAGGAATAAAGGTTTGGGGCCTGGGATACCTGGAAGAATTTTGTGTAGGAGTTTGTAGACGTAGATGTTTGCATAGTTGACTGCAAATTGCCGCAGGTTTGGAGATAGTGCTTGCCTTTGAAGGTGAAGTTGTTTTTAGTGAGGATAAGTGACATAAGGTCTCTGAGGGCTTGAGGGGGAAGGGGGGCTGATTTGTGTCATGTGGTATTGTGTGTATATGTTCCTCATAGAATTCTGTAACCAGATCTATGCCCTCTGTGTGAGGTATGTTGGTGTATAGGGAAGGGATATCCATGGTACAGAGTAGGAAGTCTCCTTGGGGGGGAGTGAAGTGGGCTAAATTGTTAAGGAAGGTTGTTGTGTCCTTGAGAAGGTCAGGCACATATTGCACTATTTGACTAAGGTGGAAATCGACAAGTTCATTTATATGGCTAGTGGGGCCATCACAGTTGAAAACTATTGGTCTGCCTGGCTTGTGTGGGCCTGGTTTGTGTATCTTTGGGAGGTGGTAGAAAATGGGGGTGCGGGGAGTGAAGGAAGTGAGGTATTTATAGCTCTCTGGGGTAATTAATTGTTGTTTGAGGAGGGAGGAGAGAGAATTGTCTATTTCTAATTTGTGTTGTTCTGTTAGATCTTGGGCTACTTCGGTGTAGTAGTTATTGTCTTGTAGCTGTCTGTGGGCTTCAGAGACATAATCCGCCCTGTCTTGAATGATAATGCCAGAGCCTTTGTCTGCTGGTTTGATTACAATATCATGGTTGTTCTGTAGGGACTGGACTGCCTTAAATTGATCTTTTGTGAGATTGGGAGGTGTGTTATTATGGAGGCGCTGCGAGAGGAGTGTGGTGAGGTCCTGTCGGAAATGCTGGATTTCCTGGCAGGAGGAGGGGGGAAGCCATGAAGATTTGCTTTTAAACCAAGGACGGGGTTTTTGGCTGTGATGATCCTTGTGGAAGTAATATTGTAGATTAAGTAACCTGATGAAGTCAGAGACAGAGTTATTGATCATGGATGGGCTGGGAACCTTGGGGGTAGGGGCAAAAGATAGTCCTTTGTTGAGGACTTCATGTTCTGTCTTAGTGGGCTTGTAGCTGGAGAGGTTGATTATGAGGTCCTGGAAGTTGAATTTGTCGTTGTGTTTCCGTTTGGCTGTGTACCTACGTTTCTTAGATTTGGAGCCAGAGATTAGACGTCTGCTTTTAGGAGTTTTATGGCTTGGGCCAGTGACGAGATCAGTGCTTCCTTCCATAGGTTGGGGGCATCTTGGGAGGGGGGTCTCTGGGGTGGCATCGGCTGTGGTGGTAGAGGGATCAGGGGGCGTGCCTGTGAGGGGGTTCTTTGTGGTAGGGGGGTGTTTAGTAGGGGCATGTGCACCCTTTGTATCTATTGGCCTGGTGTTGGGGGCGGAGGCCATGCCTGTGTGAGAATTATTCCCGAGTGGGGGATGCTTTGCAAGGGAGTAGGTGTCCCTTGCGCAGGTGGGCCGTTTTTTGTTGGTAATGTGTAGTGTGGTCTTAGACGGTGTGGTATGTTTAGCAAGGGAGTGGGTGTCCCTTGCTTCGGGTTGCCGTCTTTTGATGGATATGGGAGGTGTGCAACCTGGGGTGGAGGTATTTTCTCTGTGTGTCAGTAAGGGGGGTGGGAGGGGACTGGGGTAGCCCTCGTAGTTATAAGGGGATGGGCAGGGTAAGGTGAGGGTGGTCGCCGTGTGAGGGGACCTTGTGGTGGGACTGTTTTGTGTTGTTGGCCATGTGTGTGGGTTTTGGGCCGGTTGGTCTGTGGGAGGGGCTGGGTAGCATGCGACCCTGTTGTCTCAAGTAGGAGGGGGGGCATGCATAGTCTTAACCACTGTGGGGGGATGTCCTGGGTGGGTGAAAGGGGGGGTGCTCGGGGTGGGGGGGCAGTATTTGTTTGTGAGTGGTGGGCCAGACAATGGGGGTATACATGGCCGTAAGGGTTGGGTGTGTATCCTGGGTGTGGATGTGCCTGTGGTTGGCATGGTAAGAGGTGGTGTTTCTTTTTCAGGGGTGGTGGCGTGCAATGGGGGGTGGGGAATGGCTGGTATGTTTTTTGGTCTGTGTGCAGGTGGGGCACTTGGGTGGTGTTGGGGTGCTGTAGGTGCCCCTCTTTTTGTCCGAGAGTGGGTGGGGGCCTGGGGTGTTAGGTGTGGACCTTGCTGTGGTGGTGGCCGTCTTGAGTTTTCTAGTGGTGTTTTCCTGTGAGGGTTGAAGTGCCCTTGCTTGTTTGGCTTGGTGGGGCCCACAACTGTATTGTTGTGTCCTCTGGCTCCGGGTGTGCCAGAAGCTTTAGCTATGGGGAGGGCTCCGGAGGAAAAGCTGTTTCTGAGGCTTTTTGTGGCTCTGGTGGGTATGTCTAGCAAGGAAGATATAGGTTTGTGGCGTGTGGGGGGGTTGTTTGTGTGGTGTGAGGTGTTGTTGTCCATGTTGTTGGTGTTGGGGGTGCCTGGAGTGTGTGTGTTGTTTGTTATGTTGGACTTGTTGTTTGTTTGAGGGATGTTGGTGAGTTTTTTAGAGGGGGGGGTTGTTTGGGGCGTGCGTGGTGTGGGTGGCCATCTGTGTGGCTTTAAGTGGATGGGTTGGATGCTCTGGTGGGGGTGGGTGGCAGTTGGCTGTTGATGGAGTTGTGGTGCCCTCTTGTGGCCTAGTCGCCATGCATAGCGATCTGCTATGAGCTGAGATTTTTGGATAGCCCGGAGGGACTCGCGACTATGTTGTGATTGGAGCACCTTCAGTAGGTGGTCTTGGGTGGCCATGTGTAAGGAAAGTCTGTCCAGGTAGTGGGTCTCTAGGAGGCCTGCTATTCGGTGGCCTGTTGCATTTTGGACCCTCTCTACATCCTTGTGTAACTGTTCAGAGGGCTCTACAGCTGCTAGTTTAAGGTGGGGTTTAAGGGGATTTTTGTCTGTGGCAATGGCTTCTTCTAGGTTGGTCAGGTGGTGGTACAGCTGTTTGATTTTATTGCTGGCATTCAAAAGTGCCATGTATTGGTCTTCCAGGTCCTTGTCTATGGCTTGGTTTAGTTCTTGTGGGGAAAAGGAGGGTTCTTGTGGTGGACTTGTCTTGTTACGGGTTAGGGGGCTGTGGGTTTCTGTATCTGAGGGGTGAGAAGTACCTAAGGTGGGGTTCGGTTTTTCAATGTCTTGTTGGGGGGGGGGGGGCGGTCCATCTAGTGTTGCGGTATCCAGTTGGGCTTGGGGATTGTGTGGGGCAGGGGGTGGATGTTGAGTGTAGTCACTTCTTGGGCTAAGTATGTCTGTGACTGGAAGAGGAGACTCTGTGTTTGGTGTTATGTTTTGTGATAGTGGGACCAGTGGAGCTGGTTCATGTGGGGTGGTGAAGTTTGCTTTGTCAATGTCTGTGTTTGGTTGGGTGCCGCTGGCCTGTACTAAACTAGGCTGGCTGGTATTTGGAGGCTGGGAGGTGTCACTTGTTGTCCCCATTGGTGTGATGATTGTGGAAGAAGGGGGGGAACCTATTTCAGCAATCTGTGCAGGTGATTCAGTGTTGTTTTGTTGTTCTGTGCTTGAGGTGCCTGGCTGTAGTGGGGTGTGTGTGTTTGTTTTGGTGTGTGTGTCGGGTTTGTTTGTGGTGTCAGTGCCAACTAACTGCTCCTGGCTTGTGGGTATAGTACTCACAGCTGGAGGAGTGTCTTTGTCAACTGGTGACTTCTTGCCTAGGTGGGCTACAGGTGGGGAGTCCCCTTCCCTGGGAGCTGCTGTGGGGGAGTTGTTAGTTTTGTACTCAGGACTGCCCGTGTCTGGATGTTGGCTGGCTGTTGGGGTAATGCTGTCACAAGGAGTAGCAACATGTGTCCCTGGTGTGGCCTGAGTTGTAGGCTGGTGCTTGCCCTCTGTGTAGTGTGTCAGTGTGTTTGTGTGTATGTCTGTGTTGTTGTTGTCTAGGAAAAGTGGGGGGATCTCTTCCTTGGTAAGACCATCTGGAGAAAAGAGAGAGGGTCTCAACCTGCCCTGCGGGGTGATGTTACCAAACCTGGCAACCTTTGTCTCAGGTGTACCTTGGGGTGTGGGTTGGTGGTCGCCCTCTGTGGAGTGTGTCCTTGTGCTTGTGTGTTTGCTCGTGATGCCACTGTGTAGAAAAAGTGGGGGGATCTCATCTGTGGTGAAACCATCTGGGGAGAAGACAGATGGTCTCATTCTACCCTGTGTGGAGTTCCTGGTTTGGCGTGGCTTGTACCATGACTTGTACCTGTGCATTTTGGCTGTGTGTCCTTGACTATGTGAATGACCGGCTAGTGCTAAAAGCTGAACTAAATCTTAAACAACCTGTTTGACGGAGTGATAAGAAGCATTGATTGAGTGTCGAATGTGAATGGAATTAAGACTCAATCCAAGATTGTGCCGTACAACAATGGGAATATTTATTTAGCTGTGAGAGTACAGGCCACAGACTACAGTTATAAATCCTTCTATTTTTCATATTAGCATTTTTCAGTCTAAAAAATCAGCATTTTGGTATTTTGAAATTCCGTGAACGGCATTTAACAGATAAAAATGTCAGAAAAATATGGACGAATTTTTGTCATACAATTCCCAGCTCGTTAATTTGTGATAATTGAAATACGAAACAACACCTGGATGTCAGCTTTATACAGGTGTATGAACTGTGCTCTTGCCAGGGTCACATCATTGTCCTTCCCCACCATAAAGTTCCCACCTGGCCTGAAAGACAGTGCACCTATATGACCACCAATGAAGCAACTCTGCGATGCAGCAAACCTGACTTAGCTAACTTTATTTAAACAGAAGCTACAGCATGCTGAAAACACAGTATTTTCACAATTACGGACTATCTCCATTGGGATGCGCAACCAGCCAATCACAACTGTAGTCTGTAACCTAATAGACTTATCAAATTTTTTAAAACTTGTTTAACTGAAGCCACAACTTGTTTTCTGCAAAGGATTTGCATTAACTTTACCAAACTTCAATATTAAAGAAAATATCAACTTTTTTGCAAGCAACCTTTAAATCTGAAAAATCAGTTTTTATGACAAATAAAATAATTAATTAAAATTTTGAGGAAAATTATATAATTGCATCCAATCAATTCTTTTCTGTCCAATATGAATACGATACACAATGGGCTATGATGCAAACCCATAATCACTTGCCTGCATGTCCTGCCCTTACAATGAGAGATCAAATTACAATGCCCTACCCCTTAATTTTAACCCCAAATTTGAATATATTGCTAAAATTTTATGAATTTTTAGGTGAAATTGGTGATTTTTTTACTGTTTATGGATAGATTCGTAACATTTGTCTACAAAAAATATGACATCTATCACTGCTGAGGCATTAATGGCGGATGGGGGGAGTATCAGTTACACCAAGTCAGCATCTAATACCAATCATTATGGCATTATTTTCCTGATATAATCTGAATTATGGCAGACAATGGAACAGTTTCAGTGTTTAAACATTATTAGCCCATCAAAGTGCACAGTTTAAGACCAGTAGGTCACAGATTAGAGTAGCAGTATTCAGCAAATTATGTTTTTTGGTACTAAAATGATGGAATTTTAACGTGCCCTTTGTTTGAACATCAGGAGGGCAGTTGGGTGATCCAGCTTCCACAAACCAATAGTGCTATGCCTTTTTTTCTGCAGTAGACTGTATAAGTTGTAGTTTATTGACATGGTTTCTGGTGTATGTGCACATATTAGACAGAAAATGACAAAAGTTTGTACAGTTACTCCAATATCATAAATGCATATTTGTATTCACAAGTGCTCTAATTTCAAATTTGATAAGCATCCAATTATCAATCCAATTATCAGGTGCAAGTGTTTTCAGGCAAGTGTTTAATGGAAGCTAACTTTTTTCCCCTTGTTTCACTTTCTGAAACTCTTATAATTATATGTGGTTGTATGTTGAAGTTCAAATGTTTTGCCACCTATGTACACTAGCTTGGTAAAAGTTATAAAATCTGCAGTTCATAAGTGCTGTCATCCATATTCATGGATATTAATTTATTCATTTATGTGAAAATAATATGCTGATGAACTCAACAGCTCAACAAAGTCAGCATGCCTGATTTTAAAAGATTTACCCCAGTCAAATGACACACATATATGACAAGCTTTTGTCTACAAAAAATAAAAAATAAAAATAAAAGGGGGTGGGGTGGGGGGGGGGGGAGAAACAAAAACAAAACCAAAAAAACAAAGAAATTTACATTTTACCTAAGATTTGTACAGCTCTACTGACAGACAATGCACATTTTTTCTGGTATGCCGAAAATCGCTGTGACATGATTTTGTATAAACAGCTCTGCATATGAATGGAGGCTGTAGGCCTACAATGACAATGCCACAAAATTAAAAGTTTGAAACAGAGGGTCACTAAGTTTCATATCAATGGGATTAGCATAATTTATTCATATCATATTAGCATTGTTAATTTCTCATACACACATATGATTACCTGTGTGGTACCTGTGAGGTATCGCTAAATACAAAGGGCTATGGAAGCTATCTATCTACCAAGCAGTCAGCAAAGGAGGCATAGCCTGTGCACTTGTTAAATGTCTTGCAGCGAATCCTGTTATTATCTATGCAGTGTGGTTCCACTGATAGGTGCAACATATCTATGCACAATGATTTGTGACATAAATGTGATACTTCATGAATTTTTAGAAAATTGAGACTGTTAAACTTGATATTCACAGCCGATCTGTGGGTGTAAAACTTCTTTTCTCCTTTCATAAGCTGGCCTGAGGTACACAATACCATAGCCCGAACCAATTTGCCTTGTGATCTACAGTCCCAGGACCATATCTTGCATGCTCCATCCATGTAAAAGTTGTTAGGATCACTCAAAATTGTCAAGGCAGCTGTCAAAAAGTGCTGACTTCCCATTTTTAACTTGCTTGATGGACGATAATAGAATAACAACATGACCATGTGAGTCCCAATACATACAGAGTTAGCCCTAATAGGCCACAGACTACAGTTATAAATCCTTCTATTTTTCATATTAGCATTTTTCAGTCTAAAAAATCAGCATTTTGGTATTTTGAAATTCCGTGAACGGCATTTAACAGATAAAAATGTCAGAAAAATATGGACGAATTTTTGTCATACAATTCCCAGCTCGTTAATTTGTGATAATTGAAATACGAAACAACACCTGGATGTCAGCTTTATACAGGTGTATGAACTGTGCTCTTGCCAGGGTCACATCATTGTCCTTCCCCACCATAAAGTTCCCACCTGGCCTGAAAGACAGTGCACCTATATGACCACCAATGAAGCAACTCTGCGATGCAGCAAACCTGACTTAGCTAACTTTATTTAAACAGAAGCTACAGCATGCTGAAAACACAGTATTTTCACAATTACGGACTATTTCCGTTGGGATGCGCAACCAGCCAATCACAACTGTAGTCTGTAACCTACATCTGATGTATAAATAATTGTTTCTGTGACTTGGTCAATCTACTCAGATCCTTAGGGTGGAAATTAGGGGCTAGTGTGGAGGAGCGGGGAGAGGCTGGAAAACAAATTCACTGTTGTGTGAGTAAAAGTGAAGGTGTCTCTGTATTGTGGCAATTTAAAGGTCTAACTAAGGTAAGAATTTGGAAGCGGCTGAAGGATTGGTACCAATGTGTGTATATACAAAAAAGTAAGTGACTTACGGTAGTTGGATCTCCATCCTAGGGACTGGCTCGACCCGGGTTTCGACACTGGGGTCTTCGTCAGGAGCTGGGGGTGTAAGGATGGAGCATAAGTATTTATACCAATATGTTAATTAGGGTTAGGGAGAGCCTACTTAACAGGGGAAAAGGGGTGGGAGATGCTTACTCTGTTGGGGGGGTTAGGGAGGTGGGAGTGTTGACAGTGCTGCTGGTAGGTGAGTCTGGCACTGATGGACCAGTGGATGGAGACCCAACTGAGTAGATATTTTTTACATTTGGATCTGAGTAGATAGGCCACAGAGGGAGCCAGTGGCTTGCCTGGGAGAAAAGCGTAAGATTGGTATCCCCACATTAAAAACCAGGAGAAGCCGCCGACTCTAGAGTTTGCTTTGAAAAAAAAAAAAAGAAGAAGAAGAGGGGGGGCTGTACATAGGAGACCTGTCTCTGCTGACCTATGGCCCCTGGGGGGTCAGACTGGCAGGGACAGGTGTCTGGAGGGGGAAGGAGGGGGGACTGTAAGTACTAGGGGAGGGGGGCCTTACTGGTGGGGGGAGGGGAGACCTGTAACTGTCGTCGGTAACTGCTTGTTACCTGTGGCCCTCTGGGGGGTTTCCTGACAGCAATGGGTGTCCGGGGGGGGGGGGGTGGTCTAGTGGGAATCAAAGATCGCTATAAATTCAATAATTTGCTCCTGTAATAATAAATTCCCACATGGGAAGCGCCCCCCCCCCCCCGATATATTAATATATCCAGGAAAGAGAGTATTTGTAGTAATACATATTTAGAGATTGTGAAGATTTGTAGAGAATAACAGCACTTGGATCCCTCCCAAGATATACTGCTAACTAAGCAAAACGAGATATACTCAGTTGCTCACAAACAGGGACCATTCAAGCCATGTATGTGTTATAATCATTTGTCGTCTCTGATAGCATATTAAACCTAAAAGTGAGCACTTTACAATCTGTAGAGATTTACTCAGATGGAAAAAATCCATGACTATTACAAAATTATTTGAATGGCAAAATATCCTTTTTAAACTTGATTACAACATACAATACTGATTGCATAATATTTTACTGTTTATCATGATAGAACTTGAAAACTTTCCAAGATTTGCTATATGATTTGTAAGTAGACATTTACTCATCAGTGTCAAGCTCTGAACGAACCAGACGAGTAATCGGTCTGTGCAATTCAGCAACTCTTTTCTTACCTAGCACTGAACGGACTTACCATCTCTTCACACATAAATTTCTTTCACAATAGCCAACGGCCAGAGATTAGGTGGAAGCCCTGGCTCATGTACTAACACCAATTCATCGGTTTTCATATCTTTTTGTAGGAGTGTGCCATTTTGAGCCAGTGTATGATTTATATATTCTTTAATCCACCGGGTCCAAAAAATAATAGCATTATGTTGTACATACTTCCATTTGCTGTGATACTTGTCAGAAGCAGAACCAACATTTGGAGACATTTTGGCTGAATGATTAAAGATCAAAAGGCTGTTTGGTATTAAGGGTGTATGATCGTTTGGATCATCACTCAGCTTTGTAAGAGGCTTACTATTTACGATTGCTCCTACATCACAAAACTCTTACACAAGGTCTCATCACTCAAGCGTGAAGCTTTAGGTAGAACCTCACGTAAAACCCTCTTAATCACACCTTCGAGTCTTTCCCACACACCTCCCTGATGTGGACTCAAAAGGAGGAATGAAACTCAAAACTAATGGAATGAGCAGAAGCATATGAAAACAAAGCATGTTTTGCATGATGCAAATAAGCTTGTCGAAAGTCAACTTCTCCTCTGACAAAATTAGTGCCGTAATCTGACCAGAATTTGATTGGTTGTCACCTACGTGCTACAAACCGACGAAAGACATAAATAAATGCATCTGCTTCAAGCGAATATAACATTTCTATATCCCTCTTTTTGTCATGCAAGTAAAAATGCATCCATATCTCTTCCTTTGTGAGCGATATACTTGTGTATTATATGGCCCAAATACATCAATACCAACATAGCTAAAAGGCCTTAAATAAGGTGTAAGTAATAAGTCCATTCTAGACCATGGTGACCTTTCTCATATAAAAACGTATAACAGACACAGCCACAGTGCTGTCGTAAGGAACAAGCACTAGATGTTTTCCTACTCTACTTCCTACGTGCATAATCCCTTTTTCATCCAAGAATGGTTTAAGAAAAATAATAGAGTTTGATTTTAATAGCGCCTGACCTGATTTTAAATCAGAAATTTCTCTATTATAAGCTTGTTGTTGAACATGTCTGATTAAAATGTCAATTGCACATTGACGCTCATCAGCAGTTAATACTCCTGGTTCACTGGTCCGTTTTGTCTTGAACAGAACAAATCTTCGGATCCAAGCAGCACCATTGACTAACTTGGACCAAGATGAATATTGGTTCACTATTCTGTTCAGCTAAGAGTCTACACGAATTTCAGTTGCGCAACTTTTGACCTGTCTAACATCAGGGTCATCTGGCTGAATTTCAACACAAGGAAAAACCCCTCTCGACTCCAACTACTAAGGATAATGCTGATATAACCAAGACGGACTTTCACACCATACTTTAATTGCGGTTTTTTTTGAAGATTGCTCCATGTCGAGTTAAAAAATCCGTTATATTTTCTTTGGACAAAACGTGCCGCCATCGCTTAGGGCTTGTGACTGAGCGAATGACATTCGCTCTATTTTCAACAAAAACACAAAATCTATGCGTATTATTTTTGATGTAACCTAGCACTATATTTGAATTTGTCCAAAAGAAAGACAGAGTATCAGAACCAAAGTCCAATACATTTTTGACAGTGTTGTATATCATAACACCGCATTTTTCTGCCAGTAACTCTAACCTAGGTATTGTGGAATAATGTCTGTTTATCGGCACTACATGAGTTTTACTCATCAGAAGCTTACACAATCTTTGTCCCTCCTCGTTAACACATCGGACAAAGAAAATGGCTCTGAAGAGTCTTTCTGAAGAATCACAAAATATGTGATACTCTGATGCAAAACATGAATGCATTATTTCGCATTTCCACTTTATACCCAAGGCTCAACTAGTAGATCTATGTGAGAATCCGTGGACTTCTTTTGCCCCAAGGCTTTCGGGAATTTCTGCAATTAATTTTTCACAATTAATAACAAATTTGGACAGTTCAAAACCACCTGTGTGGAGAACAGCAGGAACGCCCACTATGGTTTCATGTACCTCCTTCTCATATTTATTTTATTCCTAAGATGTATGATATATCTGTTCTTTACCCCAGAAAAGCGAAGTGCATCAAGATCGTAGCTAGGAATAAGCACTTGATTGTAGATGGCAACTATGTCAGCCTGTATTGCTTAGCTATGAAGCCGAAAACGCAAAAGGACAGACATCAGTTTGGTAACTAAATCTGGACCCTGCAAACATCAGTCATTCAAACGTTTGCCTTCACAACGTGCATCACGATCAAAATCTACATGAAGCTTTTCTGGTTTGTTTGGGTTTAAGACCATATGATATGGAAGATACCACACATGACCAGGGATTGACACAGATTCTTTTGGTAATATTTCTGCATAACTGCATTGTAACAACTTTGATACCTCTGCATCATATCTAAAAAATAAGTCGTCATGCTTCAAATGCTTGACTAAATTTTCAAGGCATTTACGTGCAAGATCGAAATTGTTTGGTAACTTTTCATTTGGATCTTTCCATGGTATTGGTAGTTGATAGTGACCTTTTACTTTTTGACAAGTTTTGTCCCAAAGGTCAATGACCATTTTTGTCAAGGACAGACTTTCCTTCACTCTCAAAATCACTTTCCTTTTCATTCCAAAAACTACCGGTCTTGACTGGCAGAGTGTCATGATGTGAATTCTCAAGGGAAGTTGAAGTCAATAAAAAGTTAAAAACTACCAAATTATTTTTCGGCTGTAGACCTACTACAACTTCTCCTTGAAACTGTCCATCCAAATTTATAACGGACTAAAAAAAGCTTGCCCAGGCAAACCTCTCTTGACCTCGATTGGGCTCAGCATACCGGCAAAATCCTGGCCAATCAAAATATCGACTTTGTGACAGTCTTTTGCCCAGACATCAATGTCAAGTATATATGTATACTGTTCTGTATTCACACGGGTGGAAAGCACCTGAATCTTATCTAAAACTTTAGCTCCAGACAACACTATGGACTCGGGTCCAGAGGATAGCCTGAATGAAACCTGTTTGTGAGCAACAGAGTTCTCCCCTGATACAGTTTTCAAAATATAATTGCAAGTTTGACCTTTCAAACCAAGACAATCAGATAGCTCTTTGGTACAGAAACTGTAACTCGAAAACGTGTCTAGAGCAGCATCGCGCATACCTTATCATTTACGTTAACTTTTACAATTGGCATGAAGTATTCATTTGAATTTGATGTACACACTGATGTGTTTTGATCGGTATGTAAAAATGTACTATGCTTCTTTTGACAGACAAAGCAACGATTTTTTGCTTGTATACTCTGAAACAGTATGATTACCATGCAAACAACTGTCACATTTGTTTCAACAGACAAGATTCGATCATTGACCTTGAGTGCCTTGAAGTCCGGACACGTAACAATTGCATGCCTTTGTGAACATAACATGCATGGAGCATGCATGTGCGGATTTTCATCACCCACTTTAAAACTGACAGCTGCGCTGTTAACAGCCCAACCTGAATCCCTGTTGCCGGAATTCGCATGTCACCTTCCATGACGAGGAGACGTATTGACGGGTTGTTTTGTTCAACTTTGCTAATTAGAGGTAGCTGCCTTGTTACGGTGCTGTCTTTATGCTCTAGCAATGGCCCCAACCAAAGGGTCATTCATTTCGTCAGAAATTAACTCAATAGATTCCACTAAAGGTTTGAAGTCCAAACAGCAGTCATTCTAGCGTTTAGACTTAAGCTGTTACTTTGCCCACCTATATTGTACAAAGTTAGGGAAGCGAGAGGTTATATCAAATAGAATAACTAGGGCATTGACCTCCACTAAGCTATCTAGGCTATCAACAACATGATACGCATTTCTGAGCTTGTGACTGAACAGGCGCATATCACTGGCACTTCTATGACCAGTTGCGTACTTCTTGCTCAAGCTACGATCAAGTTGATCACAACTTAACCATTGGTTAAGCAGAGGTTACCCATTGCAGAATCCGTGGTCAAAGTTCATAATGATTATAAGCTGTGGATCACTCTGATCTGGGGTTGGGGCATCTTATAAGCCATGGTTAACACAGTTGTAAGCTCTCATTTGTGGCATTCTCCTGTGTAGGAAGGTCAAAATGGAGAAATACCTGAATCAGCTAAAGCAAATTGAAGTTGTTGAAGTTGTGTAAGGAATGAACCTGTTATTCGGGATAGAAGTAGCCCTTTTGAACAATATTCTGAAGAGGAATTTTTTTTCCAGATATCGTCTGAACAAAACAGCAGTAATGACATTACTGGAAAGTCTACGTGACAGGCTAGACAAAGTTCAGATTTCTCCAGCAGGTTTTAATTGGTCTTTGGTGCGTTTATGTACACCATGCCTGGCATTGAAAGTTTCGGTTATGGTATCCCAGGCCTCCTCTTTTTTGGCAATCATTTTGCCATCATTGTGTTTATCTTCCACTTTCCCCTTCTTGTTTTCCACAAGTTCTAATATAATTTCTTTTTCAAGTTCCGAAAAATTCACTGTTTTTCCCATGGCTTGCAATGACCCGGTAATGCAGTATCTGTGCCCTTTGAATGTGGCTAGAAGAAAAATGTGTGATTCTGGTCTAAATAAAGATTTGTACTGAGAAACCCTTCCGTGCCCTTGTACATAATGGGAAAAGGTATTGTTAAACAAAGCATAAGCTGTGATCACACAATCTGTGATGAATCTGACCCTCGGAAACCCAAATCCTAGCAACCTGAACCCAGGTTTGAGCGTTGATTATGTGATTTTGAGATCACTACATGACTGCAGCTCACCTGAGCAAGACGTGCGCAACTGGCCATTAACCGGTTTTGACTTGTGTAGTGTTATTATTTGTTCAGTCCCCGATGCTTTGACCCATAAACATAGTTCAAAGATTTCAAAGCCTGTTTATAACCACTTTCGCCGCCAACATACAAACTCGAAAGTATGGCTTGATGTGCTTCACCGGTAGTATGTGGTAACAAATGCGCTAGATACGCATCTGAATCACTACATATTTTATCAACACTAGCTTTGAAACTTTTTATGAAAGTAAAATACTCTTGTAGATCTCTGCAAAAGGCTTTCAATCCAACTTCGGAAGACAACAAAAACTTGCTATGTCTTGAGTGTCAACCTAGGATGATATTTGTGCTGTAACATTTTGCTTAACACTTCATGCCAAATTTAAAGCTTCCACGTCTTTTGATTGTATTTCATAGAAATATTTCTCATGTTCGATCTCTTCATCTGTAGCCACTATGATCTCGTGTTTTAGTAAGCTGATTAAAGACGGATTTCAGGTCAGAAACCAACTGTGGGATCAAACTGTCATACACTTTGGGGAGATAGCTCAAGTGGTAGAGAATAAAAACAAAGTCCACCTTTGCAGTTGTGATGAAGATTTGTATTCCCAGGAAAAAGGTTACATCCATCTTCTACATAAAACAGCTCCCCACTCCCCCAAACTTGGGGTTCGTGTCATGCAACACACAGTTTTCAATAACAAATCACAAGGCAAAATCTCAACACAAGTAAGTTTATGTTGTGTTTCTATTGGTCATTTCTAACCACTTCACAGCTGTGCCTAGATAGATACTGACAAAGAACAGGCAGTGTAACCCAATACATATATGTAAGGAACCCAACCATGTTATAGGGATACAAATACACTTGCCTTTGCATACTGATGAGTTTCTAGCCAAGGAGCTAATTTAACTTATCTAACACATCTTCAGTGGAGACAAAATGGCTGTTAATGTATACATTTGGAACTGACTGTATTATCATAAAAACAGATAAATATACAAAGTTACAGAGGTGATTATGAACAAGCAAGATTAACAAAACAAAGAGGCCAGCGTTGATTGCCAACTTACATACAGATGCATGAAAATGCATGTATATAACATACGGCCACAAAAGAAAACTGTGATACATATGTGAACAATTTTAAAATGAGATAAAAGTACATTATGAACAATCAAGTTGGATAGCTAGAAGAGACAGGTCCCAGGACATCATCCTCAGAACAGATAATTTAGTACCTGTGTCCCCACTTAACCTGCAAAACAAAGAACATTTCAAGCTGCATAATTGAACAGTATCCGTTATTGTCGGTCTTGAGATTGTTGCTTATCATCGGTGGATTAGGATTCATATAGGTTCACGATTTTAAAATCCAATATCTGCATGTTGCAGCAACGATCTTTGCAGTTGAGGTCCAATAAAAGTTCTGTTATCAAGTCATACAATTAGCTGTCATTACCACCATTATATGTATATGCCAGTGAGTTGAAAACCTACAGAGAATAAATGCACAGGAGTTCAGTCACATTTACACGTAATACATTATACTTCACATAACTATACCAATGGCAAATTACAGAAAACTGCGACAGCATTGTACCTTAGAACAAAACATGTGCTACTTTGCTATACCATTGTATGTGTTTGCACATAATGCTTCAAAGAGTATGCTGCTGAGTCCAGAAACATGAATAGAATCTTCTCCATGCAAAAGGTGAATATTAAACTAAACCCCTGATAATGAAATCAGAGCAGCAGTTCAAATAAAATACCATGAATCAATGCAAATTAATCTATGTACAGTACATGTTTAAAATGATGTCAATAAAGCAATAAGGAACAACACATTTTAAGGTAACTAGCAGCCCATGACTGAACTAGTCTCTACCCTGCCTAAGTATCAATGAGTTATGCATGTCATGAAATTTCAGCCACACCAAGAAAAAGATGTAACCAGCAGCCGCTGTCTGAACTGGTCACCATCCAGCTTGATTGGTAACCATAAACTTCATGTGTGTATAACAGGTGGGGTTTTTTGTTGTATAGCTTTCTTTGCTTTGGTACTCAACCTGGACATGGGTACCCAGGAAGCATTTTGTGATGGTTCCCTGGATACCTGAACTAAATACTCTGTTTTCCTGCATTTTTCCTCTGACACAATACCCTTTTTACCTTGTGATATCCCCTTGAGCCTGAGCCTACAGTGTCATATCCTAATGAGTAGATGGGGTTTAACTGCTGGCCATATCGCATAGGTGCTTTCTTTACTCTACTAGAGCGTCTGAGGACAGGTACCTGCTTTGGACTATTTGGTGGTTTATTAACACTGTCCTGCCAGGACCGAGTTCCTGGTGTAAAGTCCTTGGCTAATGGATTCAGTGTTAATTGTTTTGTTGCAACCTGGTATGACTATCTCTGCATATGGAGAGATAAGGGAAGATTTTTTCAGAAAGTTGGACAGAGAAGATTACAATTACAAGGGTTTAGAAGAGGTTCAGGGTTTAGAGGAAGATGAACGTATAGCATGGATTTTAGGTATGAAAGGTGGCTTTCTGGGAGGCAGGAAAGGTAATAAAAATGTACAGGACTACCTGGTAGGATGCTGGGAGAAAAAGGAATGAAATAATAGAGTTAGAAGGCAACAGGTTAAATTAGAATTCCAGAGTACAGGGAGGGGAAGGAATGGGAATGGTGGTGGCCCTTATAAGGGCTCCCATGGGGGCTCCCATGGGAAAAGCCTGAGCCTTAGAGGCGGGGATAGGGTGTGAGAGGGATGGATTTTTTTCTTTTTTTTTTTTTTTTCCTAGGCCACCTGTGTCACAGAGTGACACAGGACCGCGGCAGACAAGCGGAGAGCCATCGTATTATTATTATTATTATTATTATTATTATTATTATTATTATTATTATTATTATTATTATTATTATTATTATTATTATTATTATTATTATTATTATTATTATTATTATTATTATTATTATTATTATTATTATTATTATTACTTTGTGACAACTCTATCTACAAAGTAAAGCACTGGGTTTGGTTCCTTGACACAAGCCCTTTCCAGTTGATCTACATGGACAGGACATTCGTGTTTGCCTACAGTAGCAGGGTTTGCAAGTACAACGCGATAAGGAGACTCAATCTCTGCAACAATTTAGGGACCCTCAGCCACATACCGCAGTTTCTTACCCTTTCCAGGTGGCTCTGACTTAGGCCACATTTGGAACTGACTGTATTATCATAAAAACAGATAAATATACAAAGTAACAGAGCTGATTACGAACAAGCAAGATTAACAAAACAAAGAGACCAGTGTTGATTGCCAACTTACATATAGATGCATGAAAATGCATGTATACAACAAAACCCAACTCTTTTTCTTCCTCTAGGAGATGTCCAATACGGTTACATAATCTGGTGATTTTACCTTTAGTCACTGCATGTGACTTCTTGCAATCTTCAAGAGACACACTGGATGTAATTATACAAATCAACAAAATGAAAAACTGTCGCATGATAACCTACAGCCTGCGGTACAAGTAAGTATACCCAAACTATGCTGCAACTAATTATGTATTTGTCTGCGTATGCGAGATAAAAAGTAACCTGAAAATATCTGATCTTCCACATGGTACATTTCCACCAATTTTCCACACAATCTGAGTAAGGGTTTTTTGAGACGTAGTAAAATAGCAAAAGTGCGCAAAACCTCTATAATATTAAGAAAAGTTGCAGTGCCACTTGATAAATAAATTAAGCTTTAAGAGTCCATAAACGTTTCCCTTAACAATTTCAATGAAATATGAGACATTCATATTTAACTGCAATCCTGATTACTTCCTGTGTTGCCAGGGCAACAGACTGGTGATTCGACCGACCGTGATCATGGCAGATTTGTATTATATACTGCACAAACATCCATAAATACAACCTTTTCAACAAATAAGAGCAAATGTCTAATCAATTAAGGCATCCTTTATGTTTCAAATATCTGTTAATACATTTTCTTTAGATTATTCTGTGTTCGTGTTGTTTATTCTATTGAGAAAGTACTTTTGATCATGCTATTTACATGGATCTGCCCGGATGCAGGTGGCTCCCTCTTTTGCTCAAAAGGTGTTTGAGTACGATCGCATTTATATATGAATACATAAGTTTTGAAGTAAATCTAGTTGACGATTTTGGGGACGAAGAATTACCATTGCAATCTCCTTGACTTTGACTGACATTGTAACCAAATGAACATATCCATTAAGCTAGCGGAGGGGACTGAGCTATAAAGGTAAAATCACGACCCGACACAAAATGATTTTATTTTCCATTTTCGTAAAGTTTTGTGCTTTACCTTTCTTGTCACCAAAGATGAATACTAAAACAGCAAAGTTTATGTGTCAGGAAAGGGAAAAATCATAAAATATTCAGAATTTGAAAATTCATTATAAATCAGGGAGCCACTTATTCATCACCCAGTCTACAAACTTAGTTGACTCCTCCAAAAGGTACCCTTTTTACTAAGTTTCAGCACAATATGGATGACGGGTTTGGACAAGAAGTCGAAGATAGCAAACACACAAACATTAGTAAAAATAGAAATTGCAGAGCTACTTGGAGAACAAATTAAAGTTTAGATGTGCTCGGAAATGGTCGTATGCAATTTCAAAACAATTTGGCAAGGGATTTTGGCAAATAAGTTTTTGTCTTGTAGATTTTGCCAAATGTGGTACAAGAGCTGCAGCTTATATCTAAATAATTCGGTGTCATCACCAGAAGAATCATCTAACATTTGGATCCTGTCCTTTGCCAAATGAGGGTGCCATCACGAAATGTTATATTTGTATTATTTCGACACTTAACCACTTTTCAAATCAAAAGAAATGCAATATTTCCTTCATTTTATTTTGAATCCTCCAATGACAAGAAGAAAATTCTCACTTTTTGAATCCTCCAATGACAAGAAGAAAATTCTCACTTTTTGGAAGTTTAGTTAGCCCTGAATAAAATTGGACGTATTACATTCATTTATGTCTGTCGGTTGCAGGCTATAGTGCCATATACAAATATATAGCAAGAAATACTTTCTGGAAAGAAGAGAGAAAGAAAACGGGTAAGTATGCAAAATTTTAACATGTTTTAAATCTGTGTTGAGACCATTGATTACGTTCCTGACGAAAGCTACCTACATTTCTAACCTATAACGTTTTCAACGACAAATGTGTTTACGCTTTGTCATTTAAAAACACAATCTGAAGTGACGTGAGTATGTTTTTATTACAAATACTCGTAGAAAAGGATCAGATGTTTAGACTATTCACGTTCGTGAAGATTGCTAGAAATATCAGCGAATTTGCAATTTTGACCTGATATCCGCTATGGAAGTAACGTTTAAACCGAGCCTGAGGCGCCCAGTGTTAAGGAAATGCCACTGCCAATAATTCAAAGCGCCTGTCTTGCAGTCCAAGTGTCATAATTCGATGTGAAAAGTTAAAAAAGTCGATTTTTACCTGCTTCTCAAACCATCCCCTGTTCTTGCCAACCCAATCAAACACCGTATTCAGTGGGTTTGACTCCCACTGTACCAGATAGACCTGGACGCGTTATCCACTGTGCCAGTTCTTGATAAAGTTTGTCGTTTGGTGTGCCAGGCATTGCATCTGTAGCAGTTTGGTCTGCAGTCAGCTTGACTACTTCAGGTTTATCAGTATTTATATGTGTGCAACTATCCCAAACAGGACATTTGTACTCCAAATAGCTCCGATATGTTTCACACTGTTTCTAGATAAAGTGTATAACCATTCTGTTCCTAAGCCAAAATTGTGGACCCCGATATGATATATTATTAATAATAATAATCCATACGCTATTCCACAATTAATGATCTGCTATTTTAACACCTTATATATAATGTAGCGCACTACACTGGTATATGCTGCCCTGTCATGAAACCTTTCAGTGTGTCACAATCCTATGTGAAAGACAAGTGTTACACGACACACGTTTTGAAGATCAACTAAAATCTATTATCTAAGTTTCGATGAAGCCTTCTCATAAAAGCATGCGTTATGTTCAGATCCATATGTCTAATGTTGTTTACAATGACTGCACTTTCGTCTCACCAATTTCCAATATTTTGCACCACAATCAAAGTTCAAAGACGTTATTTCCCAACCAATTAATTTCATGGGATAAAAATAACACAGACACAAATGCAATGGAGGAAAGGTTATCAATATGTTTGACGTTTCTATGCTCGACAAAAAATCCTCATAGCTTGATTTTCTATTGTAGATCAAGTTATTAGCTATTGATAATCACTGCCATTGAGACAGAATATAACGTCCTCAATGTTCAGATATAAATACTAGTACCTCGGCACATTATGTTCAGTTAAACATATATGCAGTCAAGTGTGTGTGTGTGTGTGTGTATCTATGTAGATATGACAAACTAGTGGGAACAATTTTGTTGCCCTTTTGATAGTCATTAAAGGAAAAAGAAAATTCTCTTGGAGCATGCCAGTCCTGTGCCCAACTGACCGTACATGTACTGATTAAAGTGGTCCGCTGAACTCCAGAATGATATCAAGATCACCTTTTAGACCTTCATCACAGTTGCTGACATGAATATACCCCCTGCGTATTTTTACGAATTTTGACAACTTGTTAAAGCGTTTAAAACATGACAGCACCACCATGCACTGAACAAATTTGGTGACAATCAAGTTCAAGTACATTTCCAGAAATTTTCAAGAGGATCCAGCTTACAGTTTGGGACAAAAAGTCAAGACAAATTAAAACGCACAAAAAGTATCACAAAGAAGTGAAAAATAATTACAGCGCGACCTGTTGAATAAAGTAAGGTCTAGAGGTCCCCATACGTGTCCCTATGCAATTCAAAAGTGATAGGTGACATGCATATTAATTTCTCGCCACAACTGCATACTTGATTGCCATGTCTCGCTTGGCGAGATAGGGTAAGGTATGGTTATATACGGGTCGGTAGGCCTACCTATGTTGACAAGCAGAATATTACTGATATTTTGGCAATAAATGGTATGTGTTAAAGGCAGGTGGAATTTTTTCTTATATATGGCTCGGAAAGTACTAGATGTATACCAGTGTGGCACTTGTGAACTTAAATTTCTCAAAACGAAAAACTGTTTACTTTGTGAGAAATGAGCAAATGGCCCTGTCTGCGACAGTGATGTGACCGACACGCCCACCCCACCCCCATCCCCACCCCCCATGATCGCCAGGTTCAAATCCGTGCTTCGTCGCGGGAAATTAATAAGCATGTGGCGTATTTGCTTGACTGTTTTGGAGAAATTTTTTTAGGATTTGCCTGAAAATGAACAACAAAATTCGATAAAAAAATCTTAAACTTATTTGAGTAAGGCCATTCGAACAAGCTTGGTAGAGACCCACCTGAGGAACATCCACATTCAGTTTGAAGTAAATGTGGTTGAAGGTTTTGGAGACGTGGAAAATGTTAATTTCCATAGCAATCCCAATTTGGTTGCATAATGACAAACAGGAATGCATGCATGCATTAACCAACAGGTAACCGAATTGAAGAAAAAAATCGTTAAAAATCAGGGATCCAACGTGACGATAAACCTTGGTTTAATCCTCTCAAAAATTACATTTCTACAGAATTTCAGAACAATCTTAGTGACGGTTTGAGAGATGCAGTCAAAAACCAGCGAAAACGCACAAAACTGTTTAAATACATAGAATAAAATCGCAGCTCTAACTATCAAAGTAATTGGCTTAGCAATTTTATAGAAGAGAAGATTTTAAAGATTTTATTGAAAAATTAACAAAAAGGTTCATAAAAAACCTAGACCCACCGAAAACACATGCCACCAGGTTTTTAGTGAATCTTGTTGATAATTTTGGGAAAGAGGTCAAAAAATGGGAATTTCCGTTGCAATCCCCATTGACTTACAAGGTAATCAAAAGGAATGCATGCATTAACCCACAGCTGCAGGTGACCAAACTGAAAAAAAATCGTTAAAAATCAGGGACCCAGTGTTCACTACCTAGTGAACACTTTTGATTAATCTTCCCACAACGTCAGACCAATTTCAGTGACGGTTTTGGAGAAGTCGAAAGTAGCGAAAGCACACCCAAAAATTTAAATAAAGTTACAGCGTCACCTCTTTAAAAATTAAGGTCTATGGGTCCCCACAAGTGTCACTGCAAGTTTGAAGCTATAGGCAGAGCGGTTTCTGGGAAGATTGTTTAAGGTTTTTGTCACAGAATGAACAAAACAATTCATCACAAAATACCAATCAAAGGATGTTGACCATTTAAACAAAGACGGTAGAGGCTCAAAAAAGGGACATCACCATGACATTCTGTCTATCATTGTAACTTTATTTGTAATTTGTGTGAAAAGTGTGGATCAGTTCATTTCCATTCCGCTTTTGTTCGGTGTACCAAGAATGGCAACGGCTGTGTCTACCGCAGGCGTTGTCATGGATTCAGTCTTTGAAATAAATATTGTAACCTGTATACATAATACCAACAAACAGGGAATATTTTATAGACAGCTGTAAGAGCTAGGTCTATTACACTTCTTGCTTCATCTGGTCAATATCAATGCTACGTTTGGTACCATATTTACATGCTTAGTTAAAAATTATCTTTACTGGTGAATTAACGTGTTTGTAAACATATAAGTATATATCGCTTTAAAGTGTCGCTCGTTCCGAACATAAAATATATTTTCGGCATTTGCTAATGCAGCTGGATTTATGTCCCCGATTCTGGAAATAAATGCCGACTCAGTATATATATATATATATATATATATATATATATATATATATATATATATATATATATATATATATATATATATATATATATATATATATATATATATATACAGTCAGGCCGCCTTTAACCGTCACTTGATAATTCGGCACCCTTGAAATTCGGCAGCAATGAGCTGTGAACGGATTTCCCCCATTGATTTACTAAATGATAATCCGGCACCCTTTAATTTCGTCACCGGCATGTTAATTGGAGAACAAAAGGGCTTTTTTCAATGTAATTTGCCTCTTTAATCCGTCACTTGATATTCAATGGAGCATATACCTTGCAATAACATACCCTATTGCGCCGTACCGTAAAATCAACAATCACCTGATGTGTTCCAGACAAGTTCCGAATTGATAAGATGTTTAATTTTTCCCGCCTTAAATGGTTAAATTTCATTGCAATGGCCAGAATCCAATGAGGGAATATGTGGTGACGACGTAGCAAAAGTTCGGCGCAGAGAAGAACAGTTCAAAGATATGAAAAGTGAAAGAAGTAAACCAAAAATGATTTCGGATTTCTTTGTGCCAAAATAAGCTATTAAAGGCAGAATATGTCCAAATATGTGTGTGAGATAAACATTAGGGTTGGGACATTTATGCCCGCTCGCTCCAGTAATTTTGAACGTAACATTAATTGTACATATGGATATGAATACACTGAATAAAGTTTTTTCCCTATAATTTGCACGTTTCGTTCTTACAGTTTCATATGATTGGTAATACGTGTATGTGATTATGTTTTCATTTACTCATTGTTAGCTGCAAATTCTCTCTTATTCTCTTTATATCCTGGTGAATTATACTGTGATTTGTTAATCTGGCAGCCTTGCTAATCTGGCAAAATGACCAAAAACAGATGGTGCCAGATAAACGCGGCCTGACTGTATATATATATATATATATATATATATATTTATAGTTATATCTGTGTATGTCTCTTTAATCGTACTTACATGGGTACAATGAAGTGATAAAAAGAACACATGCACACACACACACATATATATATATATGTATATATATATAGTGACGGTAAAGGGCCAATTACCGTCTGGTAGGATCAAGTGAGCTTTATATGTTTCAGGAAAATTCACACTACACTCTGGATCACGAAATCACATTCACACAAGAACTGACTTCCAGTCAATTTTGCGATATAAAATGATATAATAAGTTTATTGCAGGTAAGATACACCAAGAAATTCAACTGTAGTAGCGAAGGGCTTCAACTGTTAAAAATCTACCACAGGGTCCCTTGGGAGCCTCTTTGCCTCATATGGGTCTTAAATCTAGGATCTACAAGTCATGGAAGCCTCAACACATCAACAGTTCCCATCAAGTAGGTCCTACTCCTAGGATCTGAAGGCTACGGGAAATCATGGGAAGCCATGGGATTCCACGGGTAGTCACGGGGTTCCACGGGAAGCCTTAACACATCAATAGTACACATCAAATAGGTCCTATACCTAGGATCTGTATGCTACTGGAAACCACGGGAAGCCACTGGAAGCCTCAACACATCAAGTGGGTCCTACACCTAAGATCTGTATGCTACGGGAAACCACGGGTTTCCACAGGTATTCACATGGTTCCATGGGAAGCCTCAATGCATCAACAGTGCACATCAAATAGGTCCTACACATGGATCTGTATGCTATGGGGAATCAAGGGAAGCCAGGGAGTTCCATGGTAAGTCACGGGGTACCACGGGAAGCCTCAATACATCAAATAGGTCCTGCACCTAGGATCTGTAAGCCATAGAAAGCCACGGGGTTCCACTGGTAGTCATGGGTTCCACAGGAAGCCACGGGGTACCGCGGGAAGCCTCAAGACACCAAATGGGTCCTACACCTAGGATCTGTATGCTACGGGAAACCACGGGAAGCCTCAACACATCAAGTGGGTCCTACTCCTAGGATCTGTATGCTATGGGAAACCACAGGATTCCACGGGTAGTCACAGGGTTCCACAGGAAGCCACAATGCATCAACAGTACACGTCAAATAGGTCCTACACCTAGGATGTCTATGCTACGGGAAATCTTGGGAAGCCATGGGTTCCACAGGAAGTCAAGGGTACCACGGGAAGCCTCAATACATCAAATAGGTCCTACACCTAGGATCACTATGCTATGGGATTCCACAGGATTCCACGGGTAGTCACGGAGTTCCACATAAAGCCTCAATACATCAATAGTACACATCAAATAAGTCCTACACCTAGGATCTGTAAGCCACAGGAAGTCATGGGTAGTCACGGGTTCCATGGGAAGTCATGGGGTACCACGGGAAGCCTCAACACATCAACCCTACACATCAAACAGGTTCTACTCCTAGGATCTGTATGCTACAGGAAATCACGGGAAGCCATGGGATTCCACGGGTAGTTACGGGGTTCCACGGGAAGCCTCAATACATCAAATGGGTCCCACACCTAGGATCTGTATGCAACTTGAAACCACGGGATTCCACAGGTACTCACATGGATCAATGGTGATCTCTCAGGGTCCAATCCCTGTCCTCATGGGAAGGCCACCTGGTCCTCTGGGGTTTAATCCCCACCAAAAGATGTGTGCTCTTCGGCTGTCAAAGACCAACATCCCAGTCATGGCTTTTCCTGTTCCTTTTATATTTCCCACTGGGATCCCTGTGCACACCATTTCAACCAATCACCACGTAGCAGGTTATCAGTCAACCAATCACCATGCAATTATTCCAACCAATCAGCTTGCAGGGTTTTCAGCCAATCATTTAACAGTGTGGAGTTTCATGAACCAATCACCTTGCAATTTTTATATCCAATCAGTGGGCATTGTGTAATTTCATTAGCCAATCACCTCACAGGTTTTCTCATTCAATCCCCTTCCATTGTGTAATTTCATTAGCCAATCACCTTTGTAATGAGTTAGTTCATCAATTGACATGTTGGCACAGTTGCTATGTAGCTTGTTGTTTTATGAATTAATCATCTTGCAAGCTTGTCTTTTGCAAATTACACATCAAATACCTCATCTTTGCTTCAATCACATCAGAAGTTGATTTGGGCTGTCGGGGGGGGGGGGGGGTTGGGGTGGAGACGGTAAGGATAGGGCCACAAATAAATCACCAGTTGTCTTAGAGTGTGCTTGTTGCTTACATGCTTACACATGAATTCACATGGCTTGGTACACAGAGGCAATCAGGTGTCTCATTCTTGAAATCTTTCTATGGCAGAGTTATGACAAACCCTGTTGGACTTCAGCAAGGATGTTCATCTTTCACATTGAATGAAAATTTGCACATGTTCTCATTTTAAAAACCTTGAAAAAGGATCCTGATTCCACAGGTAATTTGTGCTGTCACAGTTCTGGAGACACGTGGGAGAGGAAGAGGAACTTGTCTGCCCCTTAGTGGCAGAAGAAGGAATGTGTAGGCATTTCTTCAAACCAATGCATGTCTGCCCTCTGGTGACTCATGCAAACACTAACACACACTCATTTACACTGTGCACTAGCAGTAGGCCTGACTTGGTAATCATCAACAACAAGGCGGAAGAGTTGGAGTGACCAGCATTTAATCAGCCCTTTACATTATCCCCTTGCCTTTTGGTCATCGTCCTCGAAACCAAAAAGCAATTACAATAATCCAAAAGAAAAACTGATGAAGGAAAAATAAAAAAATAAATCAGTGTATGGTTCCAGTGAAGTCTCTACCATCTGGCCACTTTTTTTACATCTGGTCAATGTGTGTTTAAATTCTACTGTGATATTACTAGTACCATTCCCTACGCTGTGTCCTGATCCTGTCTCTGACACGGCTCATCTGTTGGTCCAAACCCCTGTCTGGGCTCATAAATGGGGCCGGTCTCCTACTTCCCTGAGGCGGTACCACATGCTCAGTTGTCCTGGCCAATGGTTTAGACTGAGTCCATTCAGATGGCCTCCGTGGTGAGAAGAGGTAGCCTGGGTGTACTGCTTCTTTTTAGAGTCTTCTCCAGACTCTTGATGGCAACTGAATTCTGGTCCACTGCCTTGGTTAGGCAATCTAGGGCCTCAACAACCATCTTGGACGTCTGTTCCTGCTTCTGCCAACTGATTGCAGGGACTCTTGCAGTCTCTCCTGACCCACTGCAATCTGCTGCTGGGAGATGGTCTACTTTTCCATAATTGTCCCAAGGTTAGCAACTGCAGTGTGCAGCAAGTCAGCAACCTTCAGCATCTGGAGGGCCATCCCCTGAATTTTGGGGCTCAAGGGAGTCATCATTTTTTAACACTCAGGGGTCTCATGGTTATCTGGGTGAGCTGGTCTCAACTGTAAGGGAACGTCAGTGTTGGAGTTGCTCTGCGCTTCATCGCTGGCTGGTGGTGGTCGGGGATTTACCTGGGAAATCTTCTGCCGCTTTGCTTCTGCCTCGGGTTGGCTGGTGGACTTCTGCTTTGATCTGGCCTCGTAGTACTCCATGGACTTCTCTTTGGCTTCAATTGACACTCTGTCAGGTCCCAGTCTCAGGTCACCTCCAGTTCTGGTGAAGGATTCAGGAGCATCAGCCAGGTTTTTGATTCCATGCTTTGCCAGCAAATGTCTGGTGGCCTGAGTACAGCTTCTGAAGGGCTGGTCACAAGCATCACAATAATAAGGGACCTTCAGTGAGGTAAGGTGGGTCATGATGGTGTGGTCAGAGACCTGGATCTTATCCCCCATAAAGCGCTCGCAGAAGTTGCATCAGACAACATGTCCCCTCTTCTTCAGGGCTGCTCTTGCTGCTTCAGAGATCTTCCTGCAAGAAGCCCAACAGAAACAACTCCATCAGCTACAAATAAACATTTCAGGATATTATCGACAGAAGTGGATGTGTACTTAAAAATTTCATTCGCTCAGTTCTAGCACACTTTTGCTAAAGCCCTCTTTGCCGATTTTGGCCTCACATTCCCTCCATATGGCTTTAGGCGGTTATGATGGATAACTCGCTTCCGCCCAGAGGAATCCCTCTGTATTGTGTAGTTCAAGTTGTTGTGCTTCTTGATTATAACATAGGGTCCTTCATGGGGGCTTCGCAGCTTTGGAGCAAGATGTTGTTGTTCAGCATCAGATAGGGACCACACACAATCCCCAACCTCATAGTTATGGAATGACAACTTTGCGTCATATTTCTGTTTTTGTCTTCTGGCAGATGCTTGCAGGTGTTCCCGTGCTACTTCATGGGCCATATGCATTCTGGCCCTTAATTGATCTATGTAGTCCCCATATGAGGTGACTTTGTCTCCTTGTACAGTGGCTGACCCACATATGATCTCTGCTGGAAAACGTACTTGTCGGCCCAATATCAGCATATTTGGAGTTGCACCTGTACTCTCATGCACTGTTGCACGGTAGGCTGCAGCTAAACAACCCAAGTTAATATCCCATTCTTGATGTCCCTTCAGATAAGTTCTGATCATCCATAGCAGGGTTTTGTTGAAATGCTCAGTGTTCATTTCCTTTAGGATGACCAGGAGATGTCCTTGTTTTCCTTATTTGCAGAAGTCGACACAGTTCCTTGAAAATAGTTCCTGCCTTGGTCGGAATGCAAATCATAAGGGCAACCAAACCTTGCTATGACTTCATTCAGAATTTTATCAGCACATGTTTTAGTAGTGAAGTTCGGCACAGGAAAGATTTCTACCCATTTGGTGAAATGATCTGACACTAAGAGTATGAACCGATTGCCTTTTGTGGTCTCTGATAGGGGACCTAATGTGTCTGTTGACAAGCGATCCAAAGGGGCTCCCACCAACATGTTTCCCAGAGAAGCCTTTGCCTGTTTTGGTTACGGTTTGTTCATTTCACACTCATGGCATTGGGCAACCCAGTGGTTTATGTCTTGGTTTAAACGCATTTTATTCCATGACTAATCAATTACACACAGCCAAGTAATTTTGGAAGCAGTCTGTCATGGAAGGCAATTGGGGAGGAGGGCTTAGCCCTATATTAACCCCTCTTGCTAGGAATTGACAAAGAGACAGGACAGACAAGACATCACACAGCCCAGCGCATTCCTCCACGACGTAATCCTGTCTCGACTGCAGCGGAGTATTGCACCGAACCAACAAGTTTGAGGAAGACACTACAGTTTGACAAGACAGACAGAAGGGTTGGTTGTATAAAACTAAACCGCTGATCATCAACATGGTGGGACTCCGCCCACACAGCGATGGACGGTAGCAATGGCTGTAACTAAAATCGTACAAATCTATAGTTGCTGTGGTACTTTTCTTGTGTACACAATTCATGTTATGGCATCTCGCTGAAAGCGCTTGGTTTTCACAATATATTCTTGAACGGAGAGAAAAATAATTTTGCTGTCCTCAAAGGGACAATTTGGTGATCCCAATAAAATTGTTTCTAGAGTAAATGGAGCAAAATCTGAAATAGATGTATGTAAGCTGTCTCTTTGGATTGTATAGAATGGACAAATAAAAAAATAATGCCAAGTATCTTCTGTACCTTGCCCACAGCAACAATTCGGGGATTCACATAAACCAATGGCATGTAGGTGAGCATTCAACTGACTGCGGCCCATCCTGAGCCTTGCTTGAATAACAGCCGGGTATCTTTTTCCAACATAGTATAATTTAGTCTCTTTAATTGAGCGAGGGACTTCCGAATCTATGTGTTTCTTGAATTCACTTAAGGAATTAGAATATCGAATGTTAAGCGGGAGCTGATTCCAAAGTCTCGTGGTGCTGGGGAAAAATGTATTATTAAATAGATCTGTTCTAGCTCTAAAATGAGGAAGGTTTTCAGCTTGTCTTGTATTATGTCTGATCTGTTTTTGATTCGAATAAATAATATCACTTAAATATTCAGGGGCTAAATTATGAGTAATTTTATACATTTGGATTAACTTGTTAATTTTTCTGCATTTGGCCAATGTTTCAAGACCCGTTTCTTCGTATAATTTAATATTAGGGGTAGTTCTCATAGCACCAGAGATGACACGTGCGGCAGGCAGTTGAATGCTCTCTAATCTTTGTGAGTCGCCCTGTGTGCAGCCATCCCAGACCACGCCACCGTACTCCATTAGTGGTCGAATGAATGATTTGTATATTATTTCAAGGGTTTCTCTGTCTAGTAAATACTGTAAACTTTTCATGATATTAAGTTGTTTGGAGGCTCTAGCAATAATAAGATCAATGTGATCGTTCCATTGGAGGTCGGATCGCATTATAATCCCTAGGTGTTTATGTTGGTCGACGTTTTCTAATTGATGACTCTGGAAAATTAAGGGAGGGTGATAGACTTGATTTCTTTTCAGAGATACTAACATAGCATCCGTTTTTAGGGCATTGAATGTCACCATCCAATCTGCTGACCAAGAGTCGACAGAGGACAGGTCTTCGTGTAGATTGACTAGAAGATAACAGTAAATTTTCTCTGATAAAATTGAAAACATATTTAAAAACTACCTTTTCCATTACTTTTCCAGCACAACTTAACAGGGAGATGGGTCGGTAGTTATTACATAAGTTGGTATCACCCTTCTTATGCAAGGGTGTGACATGGGCCTGTTTCCAGGAACTAGGAAAGACTTCCTGATGTAATGATAAGTTAAACAATTTGGTTAGCGAGTCGCAAATAAATGGCGCCCCCTCCCGCAGTAGAATAGCACTGACACCATCAGGGCAGGTGGCCTTTGTGACATCTAAGCTTTTGAGGATATCTAAAACCTCGTCGCGATTAATCTGAATTGAACTAAGAAGTACTTCTGGTGGATTTATGGTTGGTAGTGCACGGGCTCTGGATATGTCGATATTACTCTGGTCCAGAAAAAAGTTGTTAAAAATTTCAGCTTTCAAGAGATTATCGGTTATATGACAATTATAATAAAGCAGTGATGGGATAGCATGGGACTGATTGCGATTCATAAAATCTTTAACCGTACGCCACCATGCTTTATTCTTTTGATTCGCATTCTTTAGGGAGGCCCCTAGTTTATTATTATAATTTTCCGCTGCCGTCATTAACTGTTCTTGGTATTGGTTTCGAGTGGTGGTGTAAAAATTCCAAGAATGAACGTCATATTTTTTATCTTTGGTCCTGTTGTAGGCGCAGTGAACTTTTTGTCTTGTACATCGGAGAGAAGAATTAAACCATGGTAAGTCCAACGGATGCACTGTGATGGATTTGCCTGGAATTGTTTCGTTTGCAACATGAATGAATAGTTTAGTCCAGTTATCACAACAAGAATTAACATTTTCCGAAATAAAACAGACATCCCAATTAGCTTGACTTAAAGAGTCTCTAAATATATCAAAATTGGCTTTTTTATATTCCCAAATATATCTGTTATATGATTTGTCCTTTTTGTGCCAAAAGAGGATATTTGAGGCAACTACAGAGTGATCACAATTACAAACGGGTGGCAAGACACGAGGCTCTTTAACAAATGTGGGTATATTGGAAATAATTTGGTCTAGACAGGTAGCTGTAGTAGCAGTAATTCTTGTGGGTTCTGTAATATGGAGGGTTAATGAATTTGTAGAGCAGAATTGCTTCAATTTAGAGCCAGTAGGGGTGTTGAAATCTGAGTTTAAGTCACCAGTTATGATGATATTTTGTATATTACTAATTTTAGCTAAATCTATACTATCCTGTAGTTTGTCCCAAAAAGAAACTGGCGCTTTAGGCAATCTATAAACAGTACCCAATAAAAATTTATTATTGTGAACTCTTACCTCAGTCCACAGAAGCTCAATGTCTGGTACTTCAAGATCATGAGGACGAGCGACAACGAGCTCTTTAGATACAAAAAGGGCCACACCGCCTCCAAGACCACCAGGGCGGTCTTTCCGTATGATATCCTGATATCCTAGGATACTGAGATCACTATCCAGCAAGTTTTGTGAAAGGAACGTTTCAGAAAGTGTAATAATATCGAAATAGGGAGCAATATCAGTTTTTAAAGATCTTATTTTGTCTGGATTTAGACTCCAAATATTAAGATGACAAAGTGCGATGTCACAAAGGTCATCGGAAGGACCGGGGTTTCAGTGAATATTTCCCGATAACAGCAGCAGCGTAGGAAGAAGCCGTATTATGAATTCGCTAGAACCACTAATATATTTGTGAGCATAAAGAGCAGAGATATAATACATGAAAAGTCGTACTCTCAGCTTGCGTGGATATGTTGTTCGCACAACATGGTGAGCACACAACAGATGTATAAAGAGATACAATGGGAAAAAAGTAGGCATCATGATCCCTGTATAATGAAATGTAAGCTCGTGGTTTAGGACGGCTGCACTCGTGCAACAAAAATATTCAGTTATTACATTCCTAATTAAACACATTGTCCAGCGCACAATGGTATATACAGTAAACTCGGTAAACAGCACTGCATGAATCCAGTAATGACAAGTACATAGTTCTATAATAAATATAAAAGAGATAAATTGGATAAGTCTGTCATACAATATACATGAATACATATCGAACGATACGGCCATCAACGACACTTGTATTGAAATCGATGACAGATTATATATTTTGCTTGACCAGAATAATAACAGGTATTGCACAAAAATTGTTCCTACATTAAGGCTTATATAAACACGGTAAAATAAATTAAAGTAAGTGATCAGTTTGATACGTAGTATAGCTAGACTTTTGTTTAGCTTAGAAGCTGTGAAGCAAAGGATACCACGAAAGAAGATAAAGCTCATAATGTTTACGTGTCCATTGCATATACAAAAGGATAATGTCGCTACCTTTGTTTTAAAAAACAATAATATGGAGTTTATGACAATACATTGGTTTTGAATTATAGTAGTAATCGACTTGAGACAACAAATTGTGGTTATACCAAAATACAGTGTTGGTAACAACTCGATAAGACAATGAGGCCATAAGATTCGGAAAATAACATACTCAATAGTTATAGATATGTAATAACTTATCAGTAGTTTTGTATTTCCAGTACCACAGCTACTCATGAAATCAAATAGTCCAGCCCCTACACTCAAAAGATAAAACAACATAAAACAGATAACATGTAGAAAAACAAATATAAGTTGATGCGATAAGTATCCCATAGCAAAAGAACAGAGTGAGTACGATAGAATGCTGTTGTTGTATTAACCATTTTCACTTTGAAATTAAGAGTTTAAGTTATGACAAAATAAATTATACTTAGTAACTCCCCTGGAGCTAATACAAGTTGATAGCACAAGGGTAAAATGCGGAAACAAAATTTGTTACTCAGTCCATTGTGGGTGGCAATTCTGAACATAAACATATCAAAACGAATCCCTGTTACACACAATATACGCATGTGTTTGTACACTCAACACCACATGTGGAAAAATGTTCAACACGGATGTCTTTGACTATATGGTGCATCATATTTGATTCTGGAGAAACAGATGAAAAGAATTGTTGTCCAAGATTGAAACACATGAATATTTTTCACATGTTGAGAGAGTTTATGTCTTCTCGCATGCCATGCCAATAATAGTGCTCAAGAGTCTTGTCCTTTGTTTTCTTCCTCTCTAGGTGCCCTGATAGTAAGTTGTTGTGCATCTGCTTCATGACCTCTTCCCTCATAACCCTTGTAAGCAGAAATTGAAGATGGTTCTCTGTTCCATTCTTGTGATAAAACCGTGTGATAAGTTCCAGTAGTGGCGGGTAGCTGGGCCTTGCTGGCTCACCTCTTGTCCAAATTGCCTTTTCTCCTTTTCTAACCAAAGCAGGACTGGTCCTATGTCCGGGTCATCCAATTGCCTTTGTCACAGCTCCTGTTTCTTTCCCAACCAGGCCAGATCTGTTGCCCTACATGCCTGATTTTGATTCCAACCCTTCCACCTAGTTTTCTGAAAGCCTTTCGGGCTCTTGATCATCCAGAGGGCCTTCCTTATTCTGGCTGCTACATATCCAATTATTCCTCTCTTAGGAATAGTTTGGCCATCATCATCAATCCCTCTGTCAAAGTTCCCAATAGTGGCGACTTCATTTTTAACCCTGCTATTCTCACTTTGTTCTTCGTGGGTATGCCTTATGTATCCAATGCCAACTTTCATGGCCACACTGAAAATGATCCACCAGAGTATTTGTCTTATTATTGATATGGGCTTATAACACCACCTATAACCTAGTCCATTTGATTGTAAGCCTGCTGTCCTGCGGCGTGCCTCATCTTTCCTTAGAATTGAACTCTGCACCTCGTCTCCCCTCTTCAAGCATTTCTTGCATGGACCACACTTTAGTTGTTCTGGGTCATCCAAACATTGGCAATCTCTTGACTTTGGCACCTTGAAAGGAAATCTGCATTGCTATGCTTCTTACCTGGTCTGTATTCTACTACAAAATCATATGCAGAGAGGTCCTCAATCCATCTAGCAATGCGGCTCTTTGGGTCCTTTAGGCTGAATAGCCATTTCAGGGCTTGATGGTCAGTTCGAACTGTGAATTGGAAACCTAGGAGGTAGTGCTTGTAGTGCTCTATGAAGTGCCTTACAGCGAGTAGTTCTTTATCTGTGACACAATAATTTTTCTCTGCCCTGCTGAGGGTGCGGCTCTCATAGGCTATGACTCGCTCTACTCCATCCTGCACCTGTGAAAGTACAGCTCCTATGCTATGATCACTGGCATTAGTGTCTAAGACAAAGTTCCCACAATCCTTAGGGTAAGCCATTATGTCAGGTCCCATAAGTATGGACTTTATCTTGAGGAAAGAAGCTTGGCATTCTGGTGTCCACTTGAACTTGACATCTTTCTTAGTCAGTTGTGTCAGAGGTTGAGCTTCCTTAGCAAAGTCCTTGATGAATTGCCAGTAATAGTTCCCCATGCCAAGGAAGGCCCTCATTTCTGTTACTGACCTTGGAATGGGTATTCCTGGATCTTCTTCACATTGTCTGGATCAGGCAATACTCCATCTCTTGATAGCACATGCCCCAAGAATGTGACCTCTTCTTGAAAGAAGTGACACTTATTTGGCTTAAGTTTCAGCCCTGCCATGGATATACGAGTCAAAACTTCCTGCAACCTCAGCATATGCTCCTGAATATCCCTGCCAAAGGTGATCACATCATCTAGATAGATAAAACAGGTGTGCCATTGCATCCCACTTAATGCTATCTCCATCAACTGTTGAAAAGCCACTGGCGAGTTGGTCAGTCCAAAGGGCATGGTGGTGTATTCATAGAGCCCACATTTGGTGATGAACGCAGTCTTCGGAATATCTTCTTCCTTGACAGGCACCTGATTATATGCTGAAGTGATGTCCATTGTTGAAAACAGAGTGGCTCCAGCAACAGCATCAAGGCAGTCTTGGATGTTAGGTAGTGGAAAAGCATCCTTCTTAGTGATAGCATTCACTCTTCTATAATCCACGCAGGGTCTTACTGTCCGGTCCTTCTTCCTGACCAAACATATGGGTGAGGCCCAAGTTGAACTTGAGGGTCTAATTGATTCTTGTCTTACTAGTTTTTGAACTGCCTCTCTATCTTCACCCTCAAAAGCCAATGGCATCCTACTGGGTGGTTGTTTGATGGGTCTGGCACTCCCAGTATCAATGCTTTGCTGCACCAAGTGAGTCAACCTCAAATCGTTTTCATCCTTGGAAAAGGTTTCTTTGAAGGACTGAAGCATCTCAGCAATTTCAGTGCACTCTCTATCTACCTTTCCACCTGTAGACTCTCTATAAAGGTCCTTAAGGTGTGATGGAATCCCAGCCATCTCTTCTGTAGATGCCTCCTTTAGCAGTCCTATCTCTGGTTCTGCATTGGTAGGTGTGCACAATGAGATTCTCCTAACACTTTCATTGTTTCCGGCATCATTTTCATATTCCTGCTCCAGTATAGTGCAGATTTCTGACTGCACTACAGTTGCACTCCCAATCACAGTGTCTGGTCATATTGTCACTAAATCTGCAAATGGATTGAACACTCTTACCAATCTTGTAATGGTATCTTCCATTTCAACCAAATTAGGAGCCACTACTATGGAGTGGGTTTCTGTAAATGATGGCAAGCCCTCTATTAAAAGGTCTTGTTCTTCACTGTCTGTCCCATCAATGTATACCTCCATCACTGCCTCACTCATCCCTAGCACAATGGACACATCAGCTGTGCATACTCTCCAACTCCCTAGGGATACTCTGACCCTTTCAATTGGTAGAGTAACTCCATGAAAAACAACATATTGTTCTCACTGAGGATCAAATCTGCAGGACCATCAGGGTCTTTGAGCAGCAAGTCTGCTCCTAGCAGTACTTCATCCTCAATATTTGCTGGTTAATGTTTTGCTCAGTGACACAGAACCCAACTGTTAGTCCAAGTGGGCTTTCCCTGTAAATTCTATTGATCTTCCATCTGCATTGACCAGGTGCCTGAGGGTGGTCTGTTGGAGTTGTGGCCTCACTTCCTCTGGGATAGAATTAAAGACTTTTGTGGATACGATAGTGGAAGTTGCTCCAGTGTCAATGGTAAAAGTAACATCCATTCCTTGGATTTTCCCATGGATATAAATGCCAGAATAAACTGGAAGCTTCCTCCTGATATTTATGATGTCCTCTTCAGTGACAACTTCATTAGAAATTGGTGGGTATTTTTCATTACTCTGGTGGCCCCCATGGTTTTGGGTCATCCCTTGGCCACAGGATCCGACCCCTGCTAGTTTGATTGTGGGACTTCAGGGTTACTGTGCCCAAGTGGGACTCCTTTCACTCCACTGCCAGCATTTTGGTTTGAAGTGGAGGGCAGTTGGTGGTCTCTGCCTTGTTAGATGATTGCCTTGATTACCATGCTTAGTTGGCTTCTTCTGAGATTGAGCATCAGTCCTTGGTGGTTGGGTTTGAAGCCCCTCCATACCGGCCTGAAGTTTGGCATTTGCCTTCATTATTTCTGCCACCATTGTTTTTATTTCCTCCAGACATTGGTTATTTAACTCATTGCCTGCCTTTACTGTGACCTGCTCACTGTTAGGTACTTCAGAAATGTTGGGCTGTTTTTTAATTCTTGTCCTCGGTAGTTTGACCTGATCCTCTGGGCCGTCCAGGTGCATGGGCTGCTCTATCATAGAACTGATTGTCTTCATTCTCATTCTCTGTAGAGGAATCATGCCGCAGGGCACGGAACTAGAACTGACTTCCAGTCAATTTTGCCATATAAAATGATATAATAAGTTTATTGCAGGTAAGATACACCAAGAAATTCAACTGTAGTAGTGAAGGGTTTCAACTGTTAAAAATCTACCACAGGGTCCCTTGGGAGCCTCTTTGACTCATATGGCTCATAAACCTAGGATCTACAAGTCACGGGAAGCCTCAACACATCAACAGTTCCCATCAAGTAGGTCCTACTCCTAGGATCTGTATGCTACAGGAAATCACAGGAAGCCATGGGATTCCATGGGAAGCCTTAACACATCAACAGTACACATCAAATAGGTCCTACACCTAGGGCCTGTATGCTACGGGAAACCACGGGAAGCCACGGGAAGCCTCAACGCATCAAGTGGGTCCTACATCTAGGATCTGTATGCTACGGGAAACCACGGGATTCCAGGGGTAGTCATGGGTAGTCAAGGGGTTCCACGGGAAGCCTCAAAACATCAACAGTACACATCAAATAGGTCCTACACCTAGGATCTGTATGCTACAGGAAATCACGGGAAGCCACGGGATTCTGCGTGTAGTTACGGGGTTCCACAGGAAGCCTCAATACATCAACTGGGTCCTACACCTAGGATTTGTATGCTATGGGATTCCACAGGATTCCACGGGTAGTCATGAGGTTCCATGTGAAGCCTCAATATATCAACAGTACACATCAAATAGGTCCTACACCTAAGATCTGTAAGCCACGGGAAGCCACTGATAGTCACTGGGAGTCACAGGGTACCACGGGAGGCCTCAACACATCAACCGTACACATCAAATAGTCCTACTCCTAGGATCTGTATGCTATGAGAAATCACAGGAACCCATGGGATTCCACGGGTAGACAAGGGGTTCCATGGGAAGCAACAATACATCAAATGGGTCCTACCCCTAGGATCTGTATGCTTCGGGAAATCAGGGGCAGCCACGGTATTCCACCAGTAGGCACGGGTTCTATGGGAAGCCTTTACATATTAACAGTACACATCAAATAGGTCCTACACCTAGGATCTGTATGCTATGGAAAACCAAGGGAAGCCACGGGAAGCCTTGACACATCAAGTGGGTCCTACACCTAATATCTGTATGCTACGGGAAACCACGGGATTCCACGGGTAGTCCAGGGTTCCACAGGAAGCCTCAATACATCAACAGTACACATCAAATAACCACACCTAGGATCTGTGTGCTACTGGAAATCACGGGAAGCCACATGGTACCACGGGAAGCCTCATTACATCAAATAGGTCCTACACCTAAGATCTGGAAGCCACAGGGTTCCACGGGTAGTCACGTGTTCCATGGGAATTCACGGGGTACCGCGGGAAGCCTCAATACACTAAATAGGTCCCACACCTCGGATCTGTAAGCCACCAGAACCCACAGGGTTCCACAGGTAGTCACAGGTTCCACGGGAAGTCACGGGGTACCATGGGAAGCCTCAACACACCAAATGGGTCCTACACCTAGGATGTGTATGCTACGGGAAACCACGGGCAGCCACGGGAAGCCTCAACACATCAAGTGGGTCCTACACCTAGGATCTGTATGCTAGGGGAAACCACGGAATTCCACGGGTAGTCACAGGGTTCCACGGAAGCCTCAATACATCAACAGTACACATCAAATAAGTCCTACAACTAGGACCTGTATGCTACTGGAAATCACGGGAAGCCAAGGGGCTCCACAAGAAGCCATGTGGTACCACAGGAAGCCTCAACGCATGAAAAAGGGTCCTACACCTAGGATCTGTAAGCCACGGGAAGCTAAAGGGTTCCACGGGTAGTCACAGGTTCCACAGGAAGCCCCAACACACCAAATGGGTCCTACACCTAGGATCTGTATGCTACGGGAAATCACGAGAAGCCACGGGATTCCACGGGTAGTCACGGGTTCCACGGGAAGCCTCAATACATCAAATGGGTCCTACAACTAGAATCTGTATGCAATGGGATTCCACGGGATTCCACAGGTAGTCACGGGGTTCCACATGAAGCCTCAATACATCAACAGTACACATCAAATAGGTCCTACACCTAGGATCTGTAAGCCACAGGAAGCCACGGGTAGTCACGGGTTCCATGGGAAGTCACGGGGTTCCATGGGAAGCCTCAACACATCAACCCTACACATCAAACAGGTTCTACTCCTAGGATCTGTATGCTACAGGAAATCACGGGAAGCCATGGGATTCCACGGGTAGTTACGGGGTTCCACAGGAAGCCTCAATACATCAAATGGGTCCCACACCTGGGATCTGTATGCAACTTGAAACCACGGGATTCCACAGGTACTCACATGGATCAATGGTGATCTCTCAGGGTCCAATCCCTGTCCTCATGGGAAGGCCACCTGGTCCTCTGGGGTCTAATCCCCACCAAAAGATGTGTGCTCTTCGGCTGTCAAAGACCAACATCCCAGTCATGGCTTTTCCTGTTCCTTTTATATTTCCCACTGGGATCCCTGTGCACACCATTTCAACCAATCACCACGTAGCAGGTTATCAGTCAACCAATCACCATGCAATTATTCCAACCAATCAGCTTGCAGGGTTTTCAGCCAATCATTTAACAGTGTGGAGTTTCATGAACCAATCACCTTGCAATTTTTATATCCAATCAGTGGGCATTGTGTAATTTCATTAGCCAATCACCTCACAGGTTTTCTCATTCAATCCCCTTCCATTGTGTAATTTCATTAGCCAATCACCTTTGTAATGAGTTAGTTCATCAATTGACATGTAGGCACAGTTGCTATGTAGCTTGTTGTTTTATGAATTAATCATCTTGCAAGTTTGTCTTTTGCAAATTACACATCAAATACCTCATCTTTGCTTCAATCACATCAGAAGTTGATCTGGGCTGTCGGGGGGGGGGGGGGTTTGGGTTGGGGTGGAGAAGGTAAGGATAGGGCCACAAATAAATCACCAGTTGTCCTAGAGTGTGCTGGTTGCTTACATGCTTACACATGAATTCACATGGCTTGGTACACAGAGGCAAACAGGTGTCTCATTCTTGAAATCCTTCCATGGCAGAGTTATGACAAACCCTGTTGGACTTCAGCAAGGATGTTCATCTTTCACAATGAATGAAAATTTGCACATGTTCTCACCTTAAAAACCTCGAAAAAGGGTCCTGATCCCACAGGTAATTTGTGCTGCCACAGTTATGGAAACACATGGGAGAGGAAGAGGAACTTATCTGCCCCTTAGTGGCAGAAAAAGGAATGTGTAGGCATTTCTTCAAACCAATGCATGTCTGCCCTCTGGTGACTCATGCAAACACTAACACACACTCATTTACACTGTGCACTAGCAGTAGGCCTAACTTGGTAATCATTAACAGCAAGGCGGAAGAGTTGGAGTGACCAGCATTTAATCAGCCCTTTACATTATATATATATATATATATATATATATTGTGAAAATTGTGCTTAGTTTCCCATCTCGGATCAGATAAAATTCCCCAATCCATTTTGTTGTATGCTGATTCTCTGAACTAGTAGACTTTGACACCGCCCTGTGGATACATCCTATAAATTATTAAGTCCAAAGTTTGTTGACTTACATTTGTTTATCCTGTATTTAGAGGCTATACAATAGCTTTGGTCCAAATTAACTAGTACTGTGAGCTTTCACTGCAACACAGCGATCACACCCCCCGCTTTCTACTTGGCAACTGGGTTTTCTCCGTTGCTGGGTAGGTCACTTGATCGTCGGCCGTCTCACACAGTTCTGCCATCGGTTTGTTGTGTGTTGTTTTTCTGCTATCGTCCAGTTGTTATACGGAAATTACGTGGGCACTGGGTGTTCTGGTGTCGCACCTTACCCCCAACAAAATATCTTTAACAAATTCTGTCAAACTTGCCTGGTGGTTCATAATATTCTGGTCTTTCCACCATATTCAACCACTACCGTCGTTTCTATCTTTCTTTGGAGGAAAACTGTGGAAAGCAACCCCTTGCATCCAGGGGTATTCATCCAATTTACCCAGTTTTCTTGTGTCTAGCTTACAGTCAGGAACTTTGCAATTGTAGACTGTCATTGTAGCTTGTAAATACTTCCGTAGTACATTGGAAAATAACGATCAACTTTGCGATGCCATTTCCCTGTACTTTAACTATGGCGCAATATGGCTGCTATATTGAAACGACCTCACCTGCTGCAAGGTGCACCGGGAAATGACCAGTCATACCTCTCTAGCCAGTCCCCACAACCAGAAAAAGTTTTCGGGATTATCAGTTCTTTTGCTTTATCGGTTCTGAAAATTAAAAGCAAAATTGCTTCCAAGCTTTCAAAATCAAAAGATGTTTTAGTCGATCCAGGAATCAATGGACGTGTACTGCAAGCCACACAGCAAGATGACTTGGTTAAATGTATGAAAGAACAATCTGGCCTTTCAAAAACTGCAAACTATACTACCCAGAGTACAAAGCGATTGCCCACCCCAAAACTGTCATAAGAACAAGAAAATGTGACTGGTGATGTCCAAGGGTTAAGTGAGAAAACCTCAATGTGAAAAGCAATTACCTGCACTGCAAACTGTCCAAAGAGCAAGAAGTTAGTGGTGAGCAGGTTTTGACAAATGGTCAAGTGACGAAACCGCAATACAAAACCATAGGACACCTAGAAAAAAAGTAAACGTTAGTCACAAAAGAAACTGAGCGAGACTAACAAATTGTTAGCCTTGCTCAGTTTTTTTTGGGGGGGAAGGGGTGGGGGGGGGGAGTTGTGATGGTCAAAGCAGATCTGTCTGGTCAAACACCTGATAGCCCACGTGACTCCGAACTTGTGAGTGCGATGCAAGTTCAACAGTAAAAACAAATATCAGAAAAAATTGCGTAGGAACCATGCTGAACTTTAGCAATATCTTATGGCAAAACAATCAGTATGTGACTTTCTGAATGAAGAAATCGGAAATTTTCAGGCAATGCAAGCAATTTAACACATGTGATCCAGCATCACATGACCCAAAGAATGCTTGTAGAATGTTAATGGTGTAGCGGAACAGTTTTTAGAAAAAAAATATAGCCCACTGGTTGCTTCTCATTATGATATATCCAAACTACATAAAAATGACACTGTTATATATATATATATATATATATATATATATATATATATATATATATATGTATATGCATATATACATATATATATGTATATACATACACACACGTGACTAGTGACCAGGACGCTTTTACCTCGGAGGTAAATATATTCGATTTTTTTGGCGGTTTGTCCGAAAAAGCCAATTCCAGAATTCGGCATATCGATATGCAAAGATACCTGGACCAAGATGGATTGATTATTTGACTTAGACGAAATGTATTTCAAATAGAGACTTTATCTTCATTTTTTCGCTGTATGATTTGAACTGTCGAACAGCTTTTGGTCTGTAGTGGGTCTGCGTTAACCCTTCAAACTGTGAAAAACATAATGCCCCGATGTGAAGGTCTGGAGGGCATTCCATGTCCAGAAAAAAAGAACGGACGGAGTGTTCATTGTTATGGAGAACTTTGGCTATGTAAGACTTGCAAACAGGCCCGGGACGACGATGAGAATACAATAGTTAAGTCCAAAGACACGACGGTTACTGCTAATAATGACAATTCCAATACCACAGATATGACCAATCCTGATGTCGGTTTGGATACACAACATGTGTCATGTCAAACGCGACCAACTGAACAATGTCACCATATTGTGCAACCATTGCTAGCGTATACTTTATTTGGTCTTCAAAGTGGCACAGTTGAAAATGTGAAGAAAGCCATTCTAGGCTTTTTTACACTTGATGATATCATATCAGCGAAGGAGACATTGTGGAACCATTGTGGCAATAAAGTAATAGGGGAAATGAAAAACCGTAAAGACTCTTCTTCGTGTCTAGAAAGTGAAGCACATACCAAAGATATTCATGAAGCTTTTCAAAAACTTGACAAAGCTGATGAGACACCCTGCATATTAATTGATGCGCTCAGTCTTGGTATGATCCCCAAGTCCCGTCCTGAGGAACTGAATTCCATTTCATATGTAGACAGGTTGAACAAATATGAAGAAAGGCTGGATAATTTACAACTAACTGTAGACAAACTAGTGTGTGAAAACATTGAATTCAAGGATCGCTTAAATGCACGCACTTACGCGAATGTTGTAGCTCATGGTCTTCACCCTGCCGACAAAAAAGATGAAACCAATAATTCCGGTTGTACCCAAAATGTACCTGAAATACGTGTCAATGGTACTCAAAAATCAAGACTGAATCCTCAGATAAATTCAGCTGATGCAGCGACTTTACGAATCAGTAACGATGCGCATGCTTTACATAACACCACACCCCATTTCTTAACAAGCCAGGTGAACTCCCAACCTGCAAGGCCAGAACAATCGCACGGTCCTGGACATTGGCGTCAGCGCGATCGTGGGCGTGGCCGGGGGCGAGGCAGAGGACGTGCTCGGGCCAGCAGTCCAAATGTGATCAACAATTTACCAAGACCAGGGTTATCAGGCAGCAGTAGAAATCTGAATGTCAACAGTGACAGGTCTCTATCAAGAGACACCCATATGTTCGATAACTCTTTGGATAGATCTGGAGCAGTGCTTTGTGATAATGAATTCTTTCGAGGTTCAGTGCAGTCCCTAAGACGGTATGGGGGGATAGAACAGTGGACTCCCAAGAATTTCGTTTGCCAGCAGCTGTGCTGAAAAAACATCGTCGCCAAGAGAATAAACAGCATCATGCAATCACGGGGATGCCAAAAGCTCAAAGCAGTCGATTCAGGGGCGCGCCGGAACCCAATAGGGACTTATTCATATATAGGGTCGATCCTGTCACCGAGACGGGAGACCTGCGTGCTTATATGACAGAAAACGGTTTCGAGGTGCGAGACCTTCAAGGCATATCCAACCCTGAAGCTAAATTCAAATCGTTTAAATTGACAGTACCTGTGTCACAGTTTAGAGATCTTCTCTGTGAGTCTCTCTGGCCGGTCGGTGTGAAAGTAAGAAAGTATGTCCCTCCAAGGCAACAAAGTCTTGAGGTTCTCCCCTAATATAATAATCATGTTCTACAGTATCTTACACCTACTTATTATTATGGCTCACTTGAATATTGTTACTTATAACTCTCACGGCCATGGAGCCGGCAGGCTTGAATACATTCATAAACTGTCTGAGAAAAATGACATTATCTTTGTGCAGGAACACTGGCTTTTTAGTGGACAGATTGATTTATTACAGAAGCACATACCACATATGCATGTGCATGGGGTTTCAGGTATGAACGAGAGTGAACTAATTGCAGGCCGCCCATACGGTGGATGTGCTATATTGTGGAAAAAATCGCTATCATGCAAAATAACGCCCATTATTTTAAACCAAATAGAGTATCTGCTATTTCATTCCAAATTGATAATTTCAAAATTATGATGGTAAATGTGTACATGCCTTGTGACTCGATCATACAGTGTAATAATTTGATAGAATTTGAGGATATTCTGAATGAAATATCTTCCAAATTACATGACTTGGACATGAATTCCATTATTCTTGGTGGCGACTGGAATACTGATTTTTTCCCGTCAAGGTTCACTTAACACCACCAAAATGAAATCTTTCATTAAGACTGAAAATCTGAAATGTGTATTTTTTCATGAAAAAAGTAATATAAGTTACACTTATGAAAGTAAGATAAATGGAGATAAATCTGCGTTAGACCATTTTATTGTATCTGAAAACATGTATGATCACGTACTGGAATATTCGTGTATTGATGAGGGTGATAACTTGTCGGACCATTTACCTGTAAAGCTCGTAGCAAGTTTACCTAGTATTCATCATGTAGATAACATCTCAGAAAGGAGACCATCCAAGCCACTGTGGCACGCTGCCACACTGACAAATATTGAGATGTATCAACAGTCTCTTGATGATAAGTTAAGTGTTATAAACATTCCATGGGGGGCATTAAAATGCAATGATTTTTTTGCAGAGAACATGATCCCGATATTCAGCTTTTTCATAACAACATCATAAAGGCATGCCTTGATGCGGGAAAGGAAAATATTCCATATTCATTGACGCATAACGTGAAGATAGTGCCTGGATGGAATCAGTATGTAGAGCCCTACAGACAACAATCATTATTTTGGCACAAAATCTGGAAGAGCAATAATTCACCCAGAAACGGTTTGATATTTGATATTCGAAATCGCACACGTCTGCGCTATCATTATGCTATCCGATTTGTCAAAAACAATAAAGATATATGTGCCGCCAATCAACTGGTGGACGCAATGGCTGAAAATCGTGGTCATGACTTTTGGAATGTGGTCAAGAAAATAAGAAACAAATCAAAGGTCAGAGCAAGTGTTGTTGATGACGAGACCGACCCTCATGATATAGCAAATGTGTTTGCCGAAAAATATTAGAATCTGTATAATTCCGTGTCCTTTGACTTAAAAGAAATGGAAGGATTAAAAGCTCAGATTGATGGCAAAATTGAAAACCAAATCAAACGTGGTGATAACTTTCTTTCATCCTTTTGTGTACCTATTTCAAGTGTTCAATCTGCCATTGAACACTTGAAATTGGGAAGACACGATGGTGACCAAGGACATTATTCTGACCACATTGTACATGGAACTGATAAATTAAATATCTATTTGTCTCTTTTGTTTTCAACAATGATAAGACACGGGTTTGCACCTGATGGTTTCCTGAATGTTAGCTTAAATTTGATTCCTAAAAACAAGAATAAATCATTATCAGACTCAGAAAATTGCAGAGGCATTGCCCTGGGTAGTATTCTAGGAAAGTTACTAGACTGGGTAATTTTGTTTGACAATACTGAGGTATTAAATTCATCAGAGTTACAATTCGGCTTCAAACGGGAGAGTTCTACCACACAATGCACGTATGTATTGAATGAGTGTGTCCAGTATTACAATTCAGACGAAACAGATGTTCAGCTTGTTTTCCTGGATGCAACAAAAGCCTTTGACAGGGTCAATTACATAAAATTATTTACTCTCCTTTTAGATCGAGGCATTAGTCCTGTGATTGCAAGACTACTAATTAATATGTATACCCAACAACGAGTAAGCGTCGTATGGGGAGATGCGGTGGCTAAACCATTTGGCTGTACCAATGGTGTGAAACAAGGGGGTGTTCTGTCTCCTATCTTATTTGGAGTATATGTTGACCAATTGTTGAAGAATTTAAAGTATTCTGGATTAGGTTGCCATATTGGACATCATTTTGTGGGGGCTTTGGCGTATGCCGATGATGTGGTTCTCCTTGCTCCTACAACTATGTCTATGAAAAACATGTTGAAAATCTGCTCAAAATTTGCAAAAGATTATGACGTGTTATTCAATCATTCAAAATCAAAACATTTGGTCTCCAGCACATGCAATACATACCCTGACATTGTTTAAGATGGTTCTACTATTCATAAAGTAAACACATTTGAGCATCTAGGAAATACAGTAGGAAAAAATTGTGCAACAGAAAGTATAGCAAATTGTGTACGGAGCTTTCAAATAAATGTAAACATTTTGATGGCTGAATTTGGAAAGGCTTTTCCAGATTCTAGATATCAATTGTTTAAAACGTACTGCATGCCTCTGTATGGCTGCCAACTTTGGGACTTCTCAAATAAACAAGTTGATCGTTTCTTTATTGCATGGAGAAAAGCAGTTCGGTTTGTATGGAAAATATCATATAGATGTCATAATGATCTGTTGCCTTTAATTTCCCAATAGAGAGTCAGCTACATAAACGTTTCTTGAAATTTTTTTGGAAAATAATGAATAGTACTAATGATATTGTAAAGGTTTGTGGACAACTCAGTTTCAACGGAAGCCAATCGGCAACTTGCAATTCACTAAATTATATATGTTCGAAGTATCAAGTAAATAGATGTAATCTCACAAATATGGATTTATGTCAATGTCTTAATCATGTAAATGATACCATTCCATATTGTTTGGACAGGTGTAAAGTTGATTCAGCTCGAGTTATAAGGGAGCTGTGTCTTGCCCGCGACGGTAAGCTTAACTCTCCTTTCACGCGACAAGAACTAAAAGAAATAATTGAAACATTATGTACTTCCTAGCTGACTTATTATGATTTCTATATTGATGCTAATGATGGCTCACTAATATATGCTCATTGATATTTATATGCATGTATGCTGGGCCAAGGGACAGCATTCTCATGTTCTCCCCTTGCCCAGAATATGATCAGCATCTCTTGTATTTGTGCTTGGCTGTTAAACTTATTGTATTTTTATTCTAGTCAACATTGTACCTTCTGTGTACGAATAAAGATATATATATATACGTATGTATGTATGTGTGTGTGTGTGTGTAAACCGTCACAAAAACGTGCACATAGAAAGGTTAGAGGTTTTAAGGATGAATGCTTAACGATCAAACAACATGTGGAATCTTGAAAAAGTTTCTTGCAGATTCTAGAAAAAACTATTTAAGAGGGTTGTATTTGAAGGTGAGTAAGAGATTTAAACTAATTGTAAGGAAGCACAAGCGCTTATATAAAGCTCAAGCCATTAGAAAGGATGACCACGATTACTCAAAAAGTGGAAAATAGTTTTGGAATAATTCAAATCATTTACTTGATATGAAAAAATTTCAAATTCATAACAACATTTCTTCCAGTGACTCTTACGATCATTATAAAAACGTGCACGATGTCGAAAACCAGTGATTTCACCAGTTTCATAGAAAAATCAGATCCTCGCCATGGCTTCAGGAGAAGGTGCATTTAACTCATGATGAAATATTGAATGCTATTAATGATATCCCTGCTGGTAAACAGAATGCCCTGATCTGATTTAAGGTGAAATGATAAAGACAGCTGCCGCATATCCCACATTTAAGTTTCTTCTCTTTCATATATCCATAACCCCCGTTCTTAATGAGTTTAAACAGTCTCTGGTGCATTTATATGATTCTTTTATGTATAAAGTGTATATAATCTTGTGCTTTATATTGTAAATTGTATATTGTATGCCACGGACCGTATAAAGTGCAAGGAAATATTCTATGATACTATCAACTAAATCTCTTTGACCAACAGTATTGCCCAAATGCTCAAACTGAGTAGCTCTGTGTATAGATGAACCATCCAGAACTACATCAGGATTTTCCTTCCAGATGCCTTCTACCATGTGCCTAGATTTACTGGGATAAAATATGACATTATATGTTTAAGAGAAACTTGAGCAAATATTTAACAATAGCTTCAAACATATTATTGTTGGGGTTATGGAAAATGGAAAGGAATAGATAATCTGGCCGAAAAACAACAAAGAAACATGTTGATATATTGTATTGTTATAACTGTGCTAAGTACTCTAATTTACGTTCAGCTTGTCATTATTATCGACACTTAAATAAAGGAAAGTACACATGCTTCCACAATGCCGCCAAATAGAGGAAAGTGCACATGCTTCCACAGTGCCACCTTGATATATACAGTTTCTTGTTGTATGGAGCTCCACATTAAATCTTGTTATTCAGAGACTACTGATGACCAAATAAATGAGCAAACAGAGGAATAGTATCAGTACATTCATGGGTAACAAATGTATATTCTCTTGACAGTGGAGTGTGACATTTTTGTCCATGCTGATAATCATCAGCACCAGTGTTATGGTTGTTTGTTTTGATTTGGAGAGATCACTGTATTCATTGAGTGTGTACCAGGTCACTGAGTTGGCCTGCTGTGTCATAGTGAACAATGAAAAGCTGAAGTGGTGACCTCCATACAGGCACAGATGTACCAAAGGGAAAAGTTCTGATGTGATCTAGAAAGATCACAGACAGGTATGTTGTGTAATTAATTAGAAAATTATAGAATACTCGTGAGAGTTCTCAGCCTGGATACATAAAGCAGCTGCCTGCATGACTGGGAGAAGAGCATTCTAAGATCTCACAGAAGCTGTGTGACTTCAAGCCAATGGAACTGTGAGGCATTGGCATTGCTAAGGAGATACTTATTTATACATTGTACCTGTGCAGTGTGGACAGTGCCTTTGAGTAGACTGGTAAATTTTGTTGTTTAATTGTACCACATTTTAACCAAACTGTACCTCTGTGGAATTTGTACCGGCACTGCGTTCTGTGTACCACCTTGGGAGGAAACTGTGCCTCTGTGCGATTTGGACCAAACTATTTGGTATCTACCATAGGACTTAAAACTGTCGGACAATATCTGTGGAAAATCTATCATCAGGGATTAGCATTTACCTGCAGTCTGATAAGTATTGGAATATCATCACAGCTAAGTGAATAATTTCATTTACCCTCTTTGTACTGAAATTTTAATTGTTGATATATTGTTATTGTTAAATTCATCTCAACATGGGCATTCTTTGCTGAGTTCCACTACGATCTAGAATTTTTGAAGGTGGAAACTGTAACACCAGGGGGTATAGGTCAGCACTTTGTGGCTTCAGTTTAAATGAATAAGTCTTGCTCCCTCCGATCTGTCATTGGACACAATGATCTTCAGACTAGGCGAGCTTTTGTAAAAAGTTAATTGCGACCCTCAAAGAAAGAGGCATGCCATCGGTCCACAGCTGGTGGCTGGCTCATAGGGTTTAGTGCTCTGGTACTCCTATCATTGCCATAAATAAACTATGATGAGTGGTGGAAACCAAGGCTGGTGGTCTGCCTACTGGTCTCCAACTTGCTAACTTCTTTCTAACGCTGACCTATTTCCTTCTGAACTTCAGCAGTACTTGCAAAATCTGGTTGCTCGATGGACAGGCCATGGCCCTCTAAAGATGGCTGGTCCAGGAACAATGAAGTGTTCAGATGCTCTGAAGGGTCCTCCCATTGGAGACCAAGATTGTGCTCCATTCTCTCTCTCTCTCTTTTACATAATCCATTGAAGTGTCCAGGTTAGGTGTGACAAGCTCCAAGCTCAGCTATCTCACTAAATCAGCAGAACAGAGCTGGAGGCCTTTCAGATACCACTCCCTTCTCAGCGTCTTGTGACCTGTTGGGCTGAGCAGACCTCTGCACAGATCCCCAGAAACACCAGTTATATGAAGCCAGCATCTCATATTCTCTTTGCACTGACACTCAGTTTTTCCTTCCTGATTTGACAGGAATGTGGATTCTATGTGTTGTTTCAGCTCCTGGCAATGCACTTCATGGCGGGAGAACACCTGTAGAGCTAAAGTATCTCTCCATTTTGTGGTGCAAGAAACGGTGAGTACCACAAGTGACGTCGACATCACTGGCTTGTCCCCCACTTGTGGCACTCTATAACAAGTCAATGTAGTAAGTAAAGTTGCCTGTCTGGGAGATAACCTTCTCATGAAGAATGATTTGCTTACAACCACAGTCACTTATCTTGTCTTATCCATGGTGCTCCCAGTGTAATGCTTTAGCCTCGGAGTTGGCCTTTTCGGCATTCTCAACTCCACAAGAACATCATCTAACGTTAGGTACTCCATAATCCCATTAAATTGATCTGGATATCACTTCTGCAACTCAGGTACTGAATACTTTTTGATGGCTGGGTGATCAGCCCATACAATTTGTGCTGCCCTTACCAGTTTAGTGTAGTTACGGAGGTTATAGAACAGATGAAATGTGTGTCACTTTGACTGAAGGAAGGACTCAACTCGAACCGTTTAATCTCCATGGGCATTTATTGACACTAGGACATCACCGCGACATCACAGAGACATACTGCAACAAGATACATATAATCAACATATAATCATCTTTACTACTCATTTGGTATAACTTTTAATGTATATACCATTTATCGTAATATATCATTTATTGTAACTATTTCCAACACTTGTCCCTTTATAACTTCATATACAATATTCTATTAAACAATATACCAAGTTTTAACAATATAACATTTCACCATTTAACAAATACTTCAATAATCTATGCTCTTGGTAAATAATTCATAGTTAAATAGAATTTCTAACCATTAATACGACCGGTGAAAAAGTAAGCTGAAACAACAGCGACACCTGCTGTCAAAATATGTAACCAAAGAAAACAAAGCGCAAAACACATTGAAACCACGCGAAAAAAGTATCGACTGTTAAAACCCAAAAATGCCAAACTTTTATGTTCAAGTCGCACAAATAAGAATAGTCATTTTTACATAGATTTATAAGAAAAGTTTACTTTAAGGCATGAAATTACACTCTGAATCGTTGCTAACCCCTTGACACTTGAATGCACGCAATGACTGAACGACGTGCGCACGTGCTAAGAAAGGATATTTGTCACCCGTTCCTTTAACCGATTCATACTAGAAAATACGCTGCCAATAACTTTAGCTCATGCATCATGAATCTTTACCTTGATACATATATATATATATATATGTATATATATATATATATATATATATATATATATATATATATATATATATATATATATATATATATATATATATATATATATATATATAGCTTTAATATTAACCCTTTATAACCATTGTTAAATACTCTTTTTCTCAATTCAATATACTCCATATACGTAACCTGTACAAGCTATCAACTTCATTTACACCTTGACATAACCTGATTTTACAACTCTCTTTTACATGTTTTATGGCTTTTAACCAGCATTTAAACTAAATGCATACTTACAAAGCTATTTTGCGGGAATGCACGGTCTATACAACCCCAGTAAAGCACAGAACTTCAACCATGTTAGTACCTATAAGCAACATACAAACGATGCCCATAAATACTAATACTTACGTTAGTTCCTTCGACGCTTGTTAGTTACATTATATGCAGGTGCGGGGACAAATCCCCTAACTCGCAACTCTGTCGACCTCGATACAACTCTGCGGCTCGTTGAAAAATGGGGATTGTATCCACATGCTGCCTGCTAACAGTATATATATATAGCAGCGCGAATGAATCACCAACATTAAAATATAAAAGGAAAGTAGTACCTAAGCAAAAAAAGGGAAAAAACTATAGAACCCTACCCTCAATACATTATTAACCCGTGTATACGGTACCATAATACTACAGGGTTTACAAAGACACATGTACAACAACAAAAAGAAAAACCATGGAGATATATAAAAAAAGCCACACGAAAAAATACAAAGCACGAGCTAGTGTTTGACAATGTGTCTATCCAACTTGAAGTTCACAGTGTTCATAGTCTTAATGTCCACATCTGACGTATAAATATTACACACCTGTGTCCCAAGTTTTGTTGCAGGAGGGTTGGCCGAAATAAAATGCTGTTGGAATGAAATTCCTAGTTGCAGCCACCATATGAAGACAGACAGCTATCCATTTTATTTAAACAGAAAATGTATAGTCCAGAAATAAAACAGAAAATATATAATAAGAATGGATTCCCCATAGCAACCAGTATTTGAATTTGCCTGACCTGACCTGACTAAGAAAAGGTTCTGGGGCTCAAGCACACAGGCCTATTAATTTCAGCCAGCACTCCTGCAGATTGATAAATACAGAATCTGTTGCTTAAATAATATCTGAGTAAGACGACCCGGTTTTATGCAACGCAAATTGACATATACATTTCCACATTATTTTTCATTAAATTATTCAGGAATACATTGTCAAATTTTACAACCAACATAGACCTAATTTCTGAGTGCCTTTTCGTGATATTATGTAGCCATGCTGATGTGAGTCATCAAATCAAAAAAACAAAACACAAGTTTATATTTAATTACCCCCCCCCCTAAAAAAATTATATTGGTCTTTATTTTTGGTTACACTAGTTTGCGTGAAAATAGTCTGCCAACCCCAGCTTTGTTTTCTACAAATTGCCGACCTAAATTTAGTTTTATTTATTAAATACAAGATGGCAAATGTACTTTCCATTTTTCACATTTTAATTGGTTGAAAACGAGCTCCAAATTAGACAGAACATCTTTATCGTCGACAAACGCACCAGAGAGACAAAAAGAAAGGCCCCGATTCCCTCAATTTAATCCATGAAAATATGGACAGATGGCCCCACTTTGAACAAAGGTCCTGAGATTGCGAATTTAAGTTGAACATTTAGCTTACAGTCATTTCAATTTTGAATGTTAGGTGTCAAAAAATTGTATGTTTGATATGTCAATTTGGGGCATTAAGATGATAAGTATGAATATAGGCTACATGTAAGATCTGTAAATTTATAGGCCATACTGGAGAAAGTCATTGTACAACGAAAACATGTAATGCCATAGTTATCTGTGGACAAAAATTCCCAGTACCTTGTATGAGAAAATTAATACAGGTTAGAAGCCATACATGTGTAAAACACGTGAAGCTGAGTTTTGATGTTCAGGAGCTTTTACTCGGCACATGAGAATTCCCTACTATATCAATGAGAAATACACTCAGATTTAGTCAGGAGAGTGATATTATATGCAGACTAGCATAAGATAGCACAAGGACAGTATTTTTCATCAGAGCACAAAACACTAGTTCGCACTCTACTTAGATGTGATGTTCGATTGTTATTAAGTACAGTAACATCTTTGTAACATATCACTAGTTACCTAAAATGTGTACAGAAATGGCAGCATATACTTGGATGCATAGATATGGAAACAATACAACAGCATAAGGCCTATATATTGCTGATATGTTCTCGCATCAATATAGACCCAAATGATAAATTTTATTTACTTAAAAATACATTTGGCATTATCTTCAGAAGTTTAAAGCCAATCTTCATGAAACTTGGCAGATAGTGAGATATGCCATAGATATATAAAACTTGACCTTCACTTGAACTTGAAATGACCTTGAACACCAAAATGTAGCAATAAACAGATTTTATGTCAACTTTCATCCAAATATTTACATATATATATATATATATAGATATACATACATACATACATACATACATTCATACATACATACATACATACATACATACATACATACATACATACATACAGTCATACATACATACATACATACATACATACATACATATTCAAAATGACCATTTTATATGAAAACAATGAAATGGTGAGGATTATCATGAAACAAATTGTTTGGTATATAACCAAAAAAGCCGATCTTGAAAATTATGGGAAGAAGAGGTATTTTCCCTAAAGATCAGAAATGTTTCGATTTGCCTTATCACAATATGTCCACCATCAGTTGCAGCAAAACGAGAAGATGATTTTTTGGGAAAAAAAAGTCCACGTGAATTTTTTTAAGCTTAGTAAAATTGTATCAATCTGAAATCAAAGCCTTGTTTTCAATTTCTCAATCCATGATGGCCGCCAACAATCGGTTTTATGGGCTAAACTTTCAAATGGACGTAATTTCTTGAAAACATAAGATCATTTTTTTTTAATTATCTATTAATGGGCGTTATCTTTGTGTTTCATCTATTTTATACAGATGTAGGAGTGTTGTGCAATAATGGAATAAACCATTGCAAAATACCCCTTGTTTGTGCATTTTTTTCATTTTGGCCTAATTTCTAAAACGTTTTCCATTAAATGTTCTACGCAAAATTTTACACAATTTGTCCTGTTCGCCTTTTTGCGATATCTTGTAATAAATGTGTCAGAGAGGCGAGAAGAAGCCAAAAATGACTTATCCAGATCACTTAAGTGACCGTCAAGGTCACTTCAATGTCATATCAATGTCACTGAACATGTCCATTTTTTTTTCTATTTCTATCATCTATCAACATGCCAAGTTTCTATAGCGACATAAAATGTACACTGAAGCGATGAAATTGATGCTATTTGAAACTCTCGTTTGTCTCGGTATGTTCAAAAGACCCAGATGTCTCGATTTTCGTGTGGGATCAGCCATTGTCGGGTACCAATGGCTTGATTTTTTTAACCCGCTGTTAAAGAGGAATTTATAAACATATCACACATTAAGTTTAAGTATAACAAGAGGATCATGATGATCCTGTGCTCTGCTGACTGGGATCTGCTTTTACAGTATTGGAACACATGGACTGCAGTCTAGATTTGTACAGCTATATACATGTATGTAGAGTGGTAGCAAAGTTTGTCCTTAAAATGAATTTTGCAGAAGGACGGACGGACGGACGACAGAGGCAAACGGATTCTATAAGCTCTGCTGATGGTAGTACATGTATTATCAATTGACATACCTTGCTGTTTCAATGGCTGCCGGTGTACAGTGCCAGCACTCACTTATAGTCACAAAGTCTCATATCGAATAACTTTGTCAAAAATTAACATATCCACATTATTTTCGCAAACTATCACTGTCTAATGTCCAACTATATTTTGATAGAATTTTAAGCAATTCTATCAAGCTGTTCTGGAGAAGAAGTCGAAAATAGCCTTCACACGCAATAGTTCATTGAAAAAATAGGAAAATATTACAGCGCCACGTGGTGGCCAAAATAAGAACTACTTGACCCCAGGTGACCCTATGTGCAATATTAAAGCAATTGGCCAGGTAGTTCTTGAGATGAAAATTTTTTTTTTTTTCAAAAAATAAATTTAAAAATTCATTAAAAATAGAAAAATTGTTGCATCATCATCTCCTTCGCAAACTTGGTAGAGGTCTACCTGGGCAACATCCATGTGCAAAATTAAAACATTCCATACAGCAGTTTTTGAGAAGAAGTCCAAAGGTTGAATACAATAGTGTAATATATGCACTGTTACATATATATATACAGCTGCAGCACTTCCTTACAGTTGCGAAGTTTGATATCCCATAACTTTGCCTATAATTAATATATCTATATTATTTTCGCAAACTTTCATTGTCAATGTCCAACTATATTCTGATAAAATTTTTAGCAATTCTGTTCAGCCGTTCTGAAGAAGTCGAAAATAGCCTTAACAGGCAATAATTCATTAAAAAAAATAGGAAAAAAATCACAGCGCCACCTGGTGGCCAAAATAAGAACTAGTTGACCCCAGATGACCCTATGTGCAATATCAAAGCAATTGGCTTCGTAGTTCTTAAGATGAAGAAATTTTTTTTTTCCAAAAATAAATTAAAAAATTAATGAAAAATAGAAAAATTATTGCATCATCATCTCCTTCGCAAACTTGGTAGAAGTCCACCTGGGAATCATCCATGTGCAAAATCAAAACATTCTATGTAGCAGTTTTTGAGAAGTCGAAAATATAAAAAGTCTAACGACAGACGGACGGAAGGACAGACGGACGTTGGACGCAAACGGATTCTATAAGCTCTGCTGACTTGTCAGTCATAAAAATGATTACATCGTCCTAAATTACGTGTGTTTGCTCACACGAGAGTTCCAAGTTCTGTGGTGAACGGGCTGTGCCACTTGGTTTCACCAGTGGACGCCATGAGTGGGCACCACACCCAGCTATTACCCCCAGCAAAGTATTTTGATCTTGTTTCTAAAATGAAAACGAAGAAGAAACTGGTAAAAAAACGTTTATTTTTTTCCCAACAGGAGGCTGAGGGGGGCAGATCCCAAATAATGCTGGAAATAGTAGTCGATTAAGTCAGTGCCATGACGAAAGTCAGCAAATCAACGGTGTACGAGTAATCTGACTTGAAAAACCTCACACCGATATAATAATTATTACACGATGGAAACAAACAGTATATTGAAAAATGATATGTATACATACAATGCCTACGAGTACAAGAATCATTTTATGTAGGCCTTGTGATCCCAAAACAATGTAATATCTGACTCATGTAGGCCTATCGGGTTATAATATATATATATATATATATATATATATATATATATATATATATATATATATATATATATATATAATAGTAGTAGTAGTAGTAGTAGTAGTAGTAGTAGTAGTAGTAGTAGTAGTAGTAGTAGTAGTAGTAGTAGTAGTAGTAGTAGTAGTAGGCCTAACACATCTACCCGACGGACAACCTTGCCGTGAAAGATTATTGGCTACTTGAATATGTAGACAGATTTTAATTTCAAATGCCAGCAATTTGTAAACTTTGCTGAGGGTTTTTTCGCTTGTGTTCATCTGAAAAAAAAACACATCTGAAACTTAAAATTGACGTCATAACAAAGTCATCAAATGTGTTTGCTTTTCAAAATTCTTCATTGCACGCCTAAAATGCCATTCAGCATTCAGTTCACTATTCACTGACATTGTTATCTAGGCCCTACTGCAATGAAGAAACATTTTGACCTTTGATTACACATAATCATTGTTTTAATCTGTTGTTAGATGTCATGCAGGTCAAAGTCATTCAGGTGGTGTTGTCTGATCCAAATCTTAATTAAATAAAATGTACGCCACATGTAGAATACATTCGAACCTTAAATAAAATGTAGGCCACATGTAGAACACATTCGAACCTCAACTATCAAAGGAACAATGGCACGAAACCTGTGTCTTTTTACAATAAGATTGACTAAGCACGCCTACTCAAAATGGCCTGGTTGTCCTAATAATAATAATAATAATAATAATAATAATAATAATAATAATAATAATAATAATAATAATAATAATAATAATAATAATATGTGCAAAATTTTCGTATCACAATGATCAAATCTGTAAAAAAAATGTTCTTTCCTGATGCCTGTGTTGCAAAACGTAATCAGTTTGATAACACTCAAGCAGTCTGAGGTGGCATGCTTGGCACCAAAGAGGATACTCATATGAAACAAAAAATAGCGCCAATACATCTATATATTTATGAAATCTATTGTGTAGAATTACCAGAATGTACATCTACAGGATAAAACAAGAAACTCCATCGACAAACCAAATTGCACAACCTTGCTTGTCTGTACAATATTGCCACATATCAACAGTCGCAACAAACGCTTCCACTTATTTCGCTAAATTTGGAAAAGCAGGGGAGCTGATTAAAAAAAGGGGTTGGCCCAAGCTGATGTTAAGATGTTGATGGGGATTAAAAGCATGCTTTAGTGTGGGTTTTTGTCACATGAGCTAGTCGCACTGTGACATGCATAAAAAGCCTCTTGGGCAAAGATGAGAGATATTTTTTTTATTTTGGTCAATGTTGTGAATAAATTAATTGCATGAACCCGAAACGTTAACGTAACGCAATTCAAAGGTAAGGAAACAAAGGGTACATGGAAAAGAAATGCATGATAAAGGACATGCAACGAAGGAACAGCGGACACGATTGCCCATGTTCCAAGGAGTTTTATTTTTTGTTTTGTGTTTTGTCCTTTTTTGTTTTTGTTTTTTAACATTTTACTCTCTCTCTCTCTCTCTCTCTCTCTCTCTCTCTCTCTCTCTCTCTCTCTCTCTCTCTCTCTCTCTCTCTCTCTCTCTCTCTCTCTCTCTCTCTCTCTCTCTCTCTCTCTCTCTCTCTCTCTCTCTCTCTCTCTCTCTCTCTCTCTCTCTGTGCTCAACATACTAAGAGGCAACGTTACACTTCCCAAGAGTCAAACAGAATTTTTGCCATTGGCAGCAACACTTGTAAGCACTCTCTTCAAACCCACTTAAAATAATGAGCATCATCTAAAAGATAAAATTGGTAGATGTTATTGCTGCACCAGCAGTCAAAACTCAACCCGTCATCGTGAGACCCGTCAATATGCTGACAAATCCTTACATGTCAAAACTTTCAAAAATCAATGATTAACAGCCTACTTCATTGCAAAATAATGACCAAACGGCCAATGAGGCAGCTTTTCAGGAATACCTGAAGACATATAAAAGACTGAAGGAGCAACAAAGTATTTCTACACCACACCAACCACTTCCATATCACATCAACCACAACAGGCAACTTCTGTCAGGAGAAATGGAGAGGCAGGAAATTGAGAAACTATACCCAGGTGTGATTGCCCATGTTCCAAGGAGTTTCCGGAAGAATGCAGATTGGTTTTTGGGGTATGTGAAGAGGAACCCTGATCTGACTGTCAATAGTGAAAGACAACTGAAAGTGAAAAGTGGTTTGATAAAAGGTAGTCACATAGAGGATCCCGTTGCCTTTTCTGTACACAGGAAACTAAATGCACAGTCCCACTGGGGCCAATGAAGCCAAAAGTCGGCATAAGAATAGCAATATCTGGCTGATACGCTGGATACCTTGGGTAGAAAAATCTACATTGATGACATTTGGCATGTTGATAGTTCATATACCAGTAGGAGAAATTTGGACATGTCCAGTGACCTTGAGATGACCTTAAAGTGACCTTGATGGTCAATTTAGTGATCTGGATAGCTCTTCTTTGGCCTTTTGAGGTTTTGTTTTTTGGACACTTTCACAACAGGAAATAACAAAAAGCAAAGAAAACAAATTGTGAAAAATTTTGTAGAGAGCATTTTGAAAAAAAATCTAAATTAGCCAATTTTTTTTTAAATGTACAAAGGGTATTTTGCAATAGGTAATTGCATTTTTACATGACAGGCAAACATCTGTATGTAATATACGTGAAATACAAATATTACTCTCATTAAGTAGATAATTAAAAAATCTTATGTTTTAAGAAAATTACGTCCATTTGAAATTTTAGTCCATAAACCCACTGTTCGTGGCCATCTTGGATTGACAAATCCAAAACGAGGTTTTGATTTCAAATTGTATAATTTCACTAAGATTAAACAAATTCACGTGATTTTTTTTTTCAATCATCTACTTTTTTAGCTGCATCCGATGGTGGACATATTTGAACGAGGCAATTCAAAACTTTTGTTATTTGGGAAGAATGGCTTTTCTACCCAGAACTTTTTAGATCAGTCAATTTTTGGTTTTATGGCAAATAATTTTTCTTTTATGATAATCCTCACATTGCATTGTTTTGAAATAAGATGGCCATTTTGAGTATATGTATCAATATCTGGGTGAAAATTGACATAGAAATATGGTTTAAGCTACATTTTGGTGTTCGTTGTCACTTCCAGGTCAAATGAAGGACAAGTTTTATATATAAATATGTATATATATATATATATATATATATATATATATATATATATATATATATATATATATATATATATATATATATATATACACACACACACACATGGGATATCTCACAATCTGCCAAGATTCATGAGATTGACTCATAAGTTCAGAAAATAATGTCAAGTGTATTCTGAAGTCAACAAAAAAGTGGTCATTTGGCCCCATAGTGAGTGTCCCTAGCCTGCCTGAATTTCGTGATTTCCTGTGGAGAGGCAACATACCCAATACTTTTGTCCCACAATCAATTCTTCCTAACACACCAAGGAGAGCCAAGCATCACCCCCAATTGCCAAGTCTTTGCCCCCAAGAGTAAGCCCGGACAAAAAGCTGAAAAAGTGAAAAGGGACAGTGTAACATTGGAAAGCCAGTGGGGAAGATATTAGAAAAAATGGAAGACAAACTGGCTGCCACTTACTGTAACCCTGCTAGTCCTGGAAACTACAGTGGCATCAAATGACTTGCAAAAGAGACTGGTGTCAGTAAAAGTAAAACAAAAAGCTGGTTTATGCAACAGAGAGAGTACAAAAAGGAGATTTCCAGACGCATTGTGGTGCAAGAAACTGATAAACAGTGGCAAGTACATCTGTGTGACCTTCCTTCCATTGCCACGTACAACAACAGGCACTGCTATAGCATGACTGTGATTGATTGCTTGTCTCTTTTTACTTGGGCTGTTCTGAAAAAGAGTAAATCTTCACAGGCAGCCAATAAAGTGATGCAGAATGTGTTTCAAATAGCTGCAAACAAGCCAACATGCATCTAAAGTGACATGGGAAAGGAGTTTACAAATTACTATATCCAACAGCTGATGAGACCTCACAGAATAGAACACTTTTCACCAAAAATGAAGATATCAAAGCAGCGAAGGCTGAGAGGTTTAATACACTCAAGGAGAGGACGTGAAGATACTTGTCCCACCATCGTACTAACAGGTACATTGACATGTTGCCTGATTCAATGACTGTCTACAACAACTCTCCACACACGTCCTTAAAAGGTTTAATGCTGCATTATGCAAGGGACCATGTCAGAGATGATGATTTGTGGGATATTCAGTATGAAGACATGGCATTGGACAGAAAAAAGAAAGAAAAAGGTGAACCCACCCTCAAAAGTGGTGATTTTGTTAGCATAGTTCATACCAAATGACCATTAAAAAAGGTTATTTTGCTTAACGGACAGAGGAGGTAATTGAGATTGAGAAGTATGTACCCAGAATAGGTGTTTACTACATAAAAGACCTACAGGGAGAACAAAATGATGGCACTTTCTATGAAGATGGACTGATAAAAGCTTGGCAGGCATAATGCCCTAGGCATACCAAGGCTGTCGTTATTTTCTTTGGTATCCTCACTCAAAAGAAGGGTCACAACATAAAACAATGTCAAGAAACACGGGACTTCTAGAGGATATGGATCATGATGGCGATGTGGACCTTAAAGATGTTGCCATCTCACTAGCTTTCCTTGGAGGCATGATGGCAGCCGTATTAACCCTTAAAGGGTCAGGTTATTTTTTGTATCAGTAAAAATAAAAGTAACAATTTTCATTGAACACAGTGCAGTAGGAACAGTTTTCTTTGTAGCATACCAAAAGTATATATCATTGTGATACCTGGAATGCCAAGTTTCATTACGTGCAGTAAATTGCTAATAGTCACGTGACTGGTTGCCATGGCAACCACTTAAATTGCTAGTAAATGGCAAAAAATCATTTAAAATCTGCTAAATAAGAGAACAAAGTATCTCCTCATTTTATGTGAAGCACCCTTTTCTCCACATATGCATGGTATTTGGATAACTAGAGGAATAAACTTTCAGTAAGCTTTGAAAATAAAACATAGATCACATGACCTGTTTCCATAGCAACTGTTAAAATATTGTTTGTACTTGGCTAAAAACCAGAAAGACTGCATTTTTACACAAATCTGCAGAACCGGTAACAGGCAGTTACTTTGCATAACAAAATAAGTCACCATAACTATTCATTGATTATATTCCAGGTTCAATATTATGTAAGAAAATGACTGAATTAAAACAACACTGCAGTATTTTAATGGAAAATTTGTGGTCCCCCCCATTTTAATATGTTTCCATGGAAACAAAGCTTGATTGGATCCACAATCATGTGTGCCAGGCCTTGTTATACTGATATGTAGTTTGCAAATGTGGAGGACATCATGCATGTATACAGTGTACATGCAATTATAGTCATCAATTCCAGTGCAAAAGGCAAAGTAGGCCCTCCCTATTGGCTGCCTATCACAGTCTTTGAGACTGACAACAATATTTATCATGTATCTGCAACCATGCTCCTCTCCGCCTCCTCCCCCCCCCCCCCCCCGTGTAAATTGAGTGCATGCAGAGAAACAGTTTAGGTTTTTAATGCAAGGTTGCATAACTGAGCAAAGGCAAAAGGTCTTGTTCATAAAGTTTATTGATAAACACAGGTTTGACAGGGAAACATATTAGGGGATACTTTGGAAGAGCAGGCATTGCATAACTCAGTGATTGAATGAATGATCGGCTGCAACGAGCTGAATGACTCTGACTGGCTGTGGGAGCCACAGCGGAACCACATGGTCCGTTGATACGCTTGAATTCTGTGGGCTCCAGCCTCATTACAAATAAAATACTTACATCCTCACACCCAACATCGACTTCACTGTCCCCTCCTCTACATAATCCCTCCCTGCCCACTCCTGACTAAGTTTAATAGCCTGGGCACTTTTTATAATTGACGGACACCTGCAGCTGAACTGGTGCTTGATGCTGCCCTCTTCGTGACGTCACGCACCTCAAGGGAATCACCGAGGGAGGGGGGGCCCCTTAATGACAAGCAGAGACGCTAGAGGGAGTGGTATACATAATTAGATCGATGTGCCTCTTGCGGGAAACACAACAGCTGTCTGTGTACAGTTTGGTGGTGATTTATGAGTTGTTTACTCAAGTAAGGCTAAGCTAGTGTGAGCCCAGCATAAAATCACGTGATTACCGGTCGTTAACGACCGGTCTGACTGTTTAAGGGTTAACAAAGGCCTTTAGAACAAGGCTAAACGACGGACTGGAAACAACAGCAACAAGGGTAGCTTGGATCAACTTTTGCAATGGCTGAATTTTACTTGATTCTTCCCTCAGACAGTTCTAAGTATTTTCCAGACAACACAGTCTCTGAATTCAAAGTCAAGCTTCCGAAACTTATAGTATTGCAGGGGAAGTATGAGGTTGGTTTGGCAGAAATATCATATCCCCATAATTGGGATAAAATACCTAAAGCCTATGTTTATCTCAGGATTCAAGTGGATGGATATTCAGAAGGTGAGATGTCATTCAAGAATAGACAATTTTGGGGAAATCCAACGTCATTAAAAAGGCTTCTTAATAAAGGAGAAGGGTCAAAAGGTTTCAACTTCATATATGATGAATATTCACACAAGCTAGCATTAGAGTTTACGCAGCCGAATAGCGAGCTGGAAATTTTAAACTAACAGCCCTGTCAAATACTTGCTTTTGACCAGTGTAAATTTAAAGCTGGAAATGATTTATCAGAGTGTGTTGGGGCTTCTCATGCTGTAGAATTAAAAGCATGGTTGCACTATACATTTGTTGCCACAGATGTTGTTGAGCATGTAGTTATTGGAGATACTTTAACTCCAATTCTGCAGATTTTTAAGATTGAAGGAAAATACGGGAGGCAGATTATTTCAACCTATACTATGCCATTGTATCAACCTGTGAAAAGTAGTAGGCTCAATGGCATCGCAGACATCATCCAATCCTTTTAAACTGAGTTCAAGTGACTGTTACTCTTTATTTTTGGCAGAGATGGTGGAGACTTCTGCCATGAAACGAAAGCATGCTGACCATGGTGCCCTAACTGACAGTGTGTCCACCAACTACTACATCAATCAGGCTGGTCACGGAATTCCAGAAGGTTCTGGACTACACAGTGGGCATGGCCTGGGTAGCATTCTTGGTGATTTCCTGTGATATTCAGCCCCGCTGTTGAAAAATGCTGCCAAAATTGTAGGATGAAAGGCTTTAAATTTTGGAGTAGGATTGACCAGGGATTCCCTGAGGGGCAAAGATGTCAAAACTGCAGCAGAAATGAGAGGAAGACTATTGGGTACTAATCTTTTGGGCAAAGCTGTTCAATCACAGCAAAGAGCACAAAAATGTAAATCAGCAGACAATATAAAGAAAAAGCAACTACCAATAAAAAGAGAAGAAAACTGGACATCTTTGAATTCAGACATGTCAGGATGACTTCACTGGTGCATAAAAAGAGTGCTCTCAGCAGTAACTCTGAGCTGGACATCTTCACATGGCTCCTCACACAGACTGGAATAGAAGCTGGATCGTGTGATCCCATCATCCTGTCACCTCCTAAGATGATGATTCTCCCATACAGGTTGAAATTAATGGATCTGGAGATAAATATATAGACTTGAACAGTACCAGTCTGCTCTTGCAAGTGAAAATTACTAAAGAGGATGGAACAAAATTCAATGACCCTACCAATATTGGACTTGTGAACATCTGGATGCACAGTTTATTCATGAACATGGAAGTGGAGTTGAACAATGTTAGCATCACCAACCACTCTTCAGACTATGCCTACCAGGCATATTTGGAAAATTAACTCTCTTATTACGGTGATGCCAAGAACAGTCACTTACAGAGCATGATGTGGTCTGTTGACACTGCTGGACAGATGGATGAATCAAAACTGAGCACTTCAACCACTTCTGTCAAAAATATTGGCTTCAACAAACAAAATCAACAAACCAGAGTCTCCAAGTTAGTAGAACTGTTTGGACCTCTGAATGTTCCAACACTTAATCAAGACAGATGGCTGTTGAATGGTGCTGATGCTAGACTCAAACTTCACAGGTCAACATCGTAATTTCACTTGATGTCTTCAGTCACTGACATGTTGAAGACACACATACACAAAGCCATTCTTTCTGTACCTGAGATAAGAGTGGAAGCAGGAGTGTGTATGGAACATGAAAGAGCATTAAATACCAGCACAGCCAAATGTCCTATCAGGAGGGGTGTTATTCAGATGCATGTGTTGCTTTGTAGCATTATTTCTAAACATGTGCAGGATCTGCTCAAAGTCCAAAGAATCATCAGTGGTTTTGTGGACAACGATGCCTACAAAGGCTCACTCAGCAAGAATCCTTCCCCCTTCAAGCATTACAATTTAGCAAACTTGTTACTTAAAGTAGGGGGTGATATGCTGGAACTGTCCAGACCCAACTTTGCAGGAGGTATATACACCAGGGAATTTCTGAGCCTGTACTAGGGGATTGTAAAGCTCAAGGAGGATTTTGGGAATGATATGATATCACACCAGAGACTTTTGCAAGGGGTTATACTCTCTTTGCCTTTGATTTGACACTGGACCTTTCCTGCGACTTGGATCCCTATCAGCTAACCAAGATAGGTAGTGTGAATCTGGATGGGACATTTACTGATGCCCTCTAAGCAGCAGTGTGCATGATCATCTATGCAGAATATGACAACATAGTAGAGATTGACAAAAGAAAGAATGTAATCACGGACTTCCAACATGGACCCCAACATGAGTACAGCTATATTAGGCAGACAGGAACCAGCAACAAGATTTCGACTTGCTGGCATGTACACCCCTGAAAAATTTCCAAAAACACAGCAAAATGAAAGTTGTATGTCATAAATACCACTCCATCAACATAGGTAGGAGAACATTGGGTGACAGTGTATGTGCCCCAAAGATTTGAACATGGATGTGCAGAATACTATGACCCTCTTGGAATGGCACGTTTTGTTGATAACATAGAAAAGTTCATGCTAACTTGGCCACATGAGTATGTTTGGAATGAGGACAGAGTACAAAGCTGGCATAACATAGCATGTGGACAGCACTGTCGCATGCAGCACTTGTCTCAGTGCTGCATGGGGATTAGCATGCTGATATCACGGGTAAACTGATCTGCCCAAAAGATCCAGATTTAAGTGATGAATTGGTGAATCAATATGTAGAAGTTTCTACTGGATATAAAATATCTGCTGACATAAATGTAACATGTGACAACAAAAACCAAATTGCAACTCGACTTGCATTAATGGACATTTTTCAGACACAATCTTTAAGGACACATATCCTCTATGGTAAATGACATCACAGATCACAGTATAAGCAATAGTTTTTGTCCTGTCAGGTATCAGTTTTACCTGACGGATAGCAAGGAACTATACTGCTCAAACCATCATGGCAAACAACAAAAATGAATTAGCATGTTTTCCCTGGCACGATTAGGCTCTTCAAGCCCCCCAAGGGATCTGAGACCATTCTGCATTTATCATGCCTGATCCACCCCACCAAATGTGGTATCTGTCTGGACTCAGAACAATGGCCACACTTCGTGGCAGACCTCTGCCTTGCTGTCTTCAAGCCTACACCATCAGATGAAACTTACGATGCTCTCGCTACCAACTTCTGCACTTTACTCAAGGGTTCTGAATGTGCTGCAGGTTTCAACTTCTTGCTCCATCAATGTCAAAACTCCCAAGTTGTGAAGCATGCAAGAATGGCAAGCCTAGGCAGGAAGGGCATTTTTGTCTAGATGGGGCAACCACTTTGCACCATGAACCTGCCTGGAACAAAATCTATCAAGATTTGAACATCCATAAATTGCAAGTAGTACCTTTTTAAATACTGAATTTTAGTGACATTTTCAACAAATTTAGAACCTGAGCTTACAAATTCTCTGATGTGCTGCAAATTTTGGTCCCTTTTCATAAATTGTATGGTCCTGTATGCGCATAAATGATGCACCTGTTCAAGCCAATTCACTGAAATAGGCCTATAATTTCAAACAAAACATTTTGAATTCTGTCATGTTAAAACTAGACATGACTTTTTCGACCCTATGGACCTTTAATATAGCTGTAATCATGTTGGGTCTCTTTTGGGTAAATATGAACTATAAATTTATGTATTTCAGCTATACATACCAAAGAACATTGCCTTTGGTCGGAATTGACTTGGATTTGTTTCATTAGGACAATGGTTTGGATATGGTAATGACACTGTCTAATAAGGCATACACCTCCAACATCAGAAAGCTGCTGACAGAGTTTTAATCCTTGCCTGAGGTCTTAGCCACTGTTCTGATGTGTGCTGTAGACATGCATGACTACATGATCGATACTGAAGGTCATCTGTGACATGACACGACCCAGGCTGGTTTTGCATTATAACCTGAAAAGCAAACAACCACATACCAGTGCTTATTAAGCTCATGCAGGGTGGCTGCAGGATCTAGGCATTTATCTACTGTCCAGAGCAGAAAAAGCAAGATATTACCAAACCAGACTGTTTGAAACAAAAGACCACCGTGGAACCAAAGAAGCAAGATGTTGGCAAAGCAGTCTGTCACATTGACATATCTTCAAGGCAAACTTTTTTATCATAGCCTGTGGACCATGGCCAAGCTGAGAGAAACTAGCAAATACAGACACTCAAACTTTTTTATTCCATCAATTTTATAATTGTGAGCACAAGTATTGTTCCTTCTGTGATCTGGGAAATGATCTTGAAAGAGTTACCAGCAACTACTGCAACTTTATATACAAAGCAATAAAACTAGTAACTTGAACCAGAATGGAGAAAATCTAGGTATCAAATGTTAAATTTTAATATTCTTAGAAAATATGCAATGTGTTTGATTTAATTGCATAATTATAAGCTGAACATTGTATTATAATCTATAATATTATCTTCACAATGTGCTTTATACCAAAATAAAATGACAAACTCACAATATATGATAATATGACTCTAGAACACACGTTATTACTATGAGACTGTCAAGTTAGAGTCTGTAGCAGATGAATAAACTAACTCAATTGCCAATACATGTATTCTGATGTAATTGAATACATTGTAACTGTTTTAAATTAAAATATATTGCATAATATTATACACATTGTATCTTACAATGTGTATAATATTATACACTCACCCAAAGGTAAGGACCTCCTTTTCTTTTTCAAATTGCTTTCATTTCTCACACTTTGGTCACATGGCTGCTCTTGTCAAATGAGGAGACCAGAACATTTGTGCACAGACATTGGTCATGTGACCATTCTCGACCAAAATAGAATCCAGGATTTTGGGGTCCTCAAGTGCAAAGTGAGCCAAAAATTTTGTAACCATACTAATGGCTGTTCCATAATAGGCCTATTCATAGACCTGTCTCTTCGAATTTGAAGGACAATAGGCCCAAGCTTAAGCCTACAGTACAGCTCAGACATAAGTTCCCTTTATGCTGGCATTTTTGAAATGTGTGCTACTGACAAAATGCATATGGCAAATGGCAATGTGCATTATGTTTAAAGCCAAACACATTATGCTCAACACTAATCACATGATGCGCTGTGCCCACTTTGTGACCAACCAGATTTATTCAGGTCAGATTTATTCACATTTAATACTTTTCCTCCAGATTTATATATCTTTTTATACTTTCTTGAAATTAACATCAGCAGTTGTTGACCCTCCCACCCATCCCCACCCCAAGTTAACGCTGTGCTGTGTGACGTTAACTGTGACAAGGGACAGGACCCCTAATTACCTCATCAACTAAATTTCCTCTGTCAAAAACAATCACACAATGAGACTGTAATGTAAGTTGTATGTAGCCATCAATCATTTCTTTTCAGTGCCAGTGGGCCGGAGTGGCCATGATGGTTTGATGTACAACTTTTTCTTTGCCTTAATTTTGTGCATTTTGCAACGATTTCTTTTCAGTGCCAGTGGGCCGGAGTGGCCATGATGGTTTGATGTGCAACTTTTTCTTTGCCTTAATTTTGTGCATTTTGCAACGATTAACACATACTGAACAGACTCTCCTCATAATATTTCAGTGCTGGAGAACCAGATGGCCTGCTTTGCACTGAAAATAGACATGGTTGATACATGTAATTCTGATTATCTATGAAACAGACTACGCGGAGGCCTACTTCATCATGCTCACCTTGTCCCTCAGCAAGAAAAGAAATTGCATACCTCCAATGGAAACTATGGAATCTGTAACAATTTGTTGCATTCAATTTGGTTGCCAGTCAATTCTGTCGCAGGGTCATACTGTAGCTAGTTCATTTTGTCGCTAAGCCAGATAACTGGTTGCTTGGTCATGCACCTAGTAGTTATATCACTTCGTTGTGCTACCACTTCGTCGATACATTTGTTCGAAGTCAGCGACAAAAATTATCATAATCTTTTGTCGTGTAACATAACATCTTGTTTAATCATGGCATTGAATCGACCATGCTGACCCATTTGCGTATCGGAGCTCTGGTACATGTTGATGATCTGCAAACTTTGATTAACAATGAAACCACCAGGATGTTCTCAACAATAAGCTAGGGCCCAGGGGCATTATGGATAAACTGGGACACAGGTAAACTCAGACACCTAAGGTTTTTTGTCTATATCACAACCAGATATTACATTGTGGACTCACTTTATTGTTAATTTTCTTCACAAAATTTAGACTGTTTATACGACATAGGACATACACGTGCCTGGCCTCGTTAGTGAACTGCAGTAGGTGAGTCCCCTATAGTGACTGCAGTTTCCATGTATCTGTGCATCCATCTGCATCATTTCTGCATGATAACTTTAAAAGTTTTTCGAGCTAGGGCTTCCATATGGCCCAGGATTTTAGTCCTTTATAGAAGCTAAGACAAGTTCAAAGATGGGTGACCTTGACCCAATTCCCAAGGTCACAGAGTCACATTAGTGAATTTGGTGCCCGCATAATAACTTAAGAAGTTTTTGAGCTAGAACTTTCATATTGCACAGGATTATTGTCCTCTTTAAGGGCTAGGTCTGGTTCAAAGTTGGGTGACTTTGACCCAATTTCCAAGGTCACAGAGCCACATCAGTGAATTTGATGTCCATTTGATATTACATGAGATTAGAGCCCCCTGTAAGGGCTAAGTCAAGTTCAAAGATGGATGACTCAACCCAATTCTGAAGTCACAGAGCCACATTAGTGAATATGGTGTCGGCGTGATTTTCGCATGATAAAATGAGAAGTTTTTGAGCCAAGAACTTCATATCACACATTATTATAGTTTTCTATCATACCAAAGTGAAGTTCAAACATGAGTAACCTTGACCCAATTCCCAATGTCACACAGCTACTTTTGAGAAATTCACTGTCCGCACAATAATTTATAAACTTTTTCATTTATGGGTTTTATATTGTACATGATTATAGTCCTCTAAAGGGCAAAGGTTAAGTTTGAACACGAGTGACGTTGACCCATTTCTCAAGGTCACACACCCACTTGTGTAAAATTCAGTGTCCTCACAATTACTGAATATTTTAAGCTTATTTGCTTCTGGATGCTGGATTTTATGTTTAACTATTTATTCCTATATATTTGACTTGGAACCCGTATCCATGGTCAGTTGTATACAGTTCTACTGTCAGTAGCAACATACCACAGTGACCATGCCCAAGTTTTCCTTGACGTTTCCTAAGGCAAGGCACTATTCCTGCTGAAGTGATTCTCCTTCTGCTGAGGCCACCCCAAATGCACTGGAAGTGTGAGCTTATTAAAGGGGTAAACTTCTACTCTAGCATGCAGGAGTAATTACTGCCCTAAAGCTTAGCTGTACCATGTTTGTATACGGCGGTCCACTCAGTAGTGCAAGCACCACTTTTTATAGTTTTCATGATTACTTTGGCTGCGGGAAACCAAGGCACCGGAAGCAAGCGGTGTCCAGCACATGTTCTTAGCATATGCAGGTATTTATTGCTAAGAATGCACTGTTTAAGGATTAAATAGCTATTGCAAAAAGTTACTGACAACTGAGATCTACAATTTAAAGTAGCATTTTAAATTCTACATAGGCCATACCCAGAAAAAGGCACAATTCCACACTTAGATCGACCGTCTTTTTAGCATTTGATATTATCTCAATATTCATTTAAACTCGAACACCAATATCCAGATAAAACGAACATGTCAAAGTTTATAAGACATTATTTCTTCATTACCCATAGTGATGTTTGTGGGCTTTAAAACTTCAAAAGGATTGTAATTTAAAGTAACATGACAATTTCGATTGCCTCAATGGACTTAATAAAATCAAATAAAAAAGCCCCTGGTGAATGATAGGCCTATCTAGGCATATGCTTTCAAACTAGTAGTTGCATACTTGTAGGCCTATGTTTGGTCTTCATTTAGGTCCTATGTGACTTCGTAAAATAACCAGATACTTCATAGCTTTTTATTCAAGTCTCTTTTATAACAAGCATAAGATGATATGTGAGATATCGTTAAGAGGTCTATGTTCTGGGCCTACCATAAAGGCCTAATTATCTTCAGTTCAATTTCGGTACAGCCCACACATAGGTTCCCCCCTCCCCGCCGTGCTAAAATTATTTTAATGCTCGAACGTGCTGACATAAAATCTGGCGCGTGCGAGAAAAAAAATCAGACAATCGCATCGCCAAGTGCTCATGCTCAACAACTAAAGATGTCCGACTAGCATCTGGGGACTCGCGGTTGGCACAATGCTTTTAGACCTGCGGCATAGAGGGCCCTTCGGGGGTCATACCCCAACCCGTGGTATAACAAGTTACAACCTATATTTTCTTATAGGTATACATGTCCTCTTCATGAAAAAATAGGTTGTGGAATCTGAAAAGCGTTTTATCATATAGATTTCTGCCCGTTCCCATGACAACCTATGCCATTTCTGAGACAACTAAAATTTGTCCTTAAAAATAATAACTTTGGTGATACTGCTTGTAGAAAGGCTAAATAAATACCAAAATGTGCTCAATTGCTCGAATATAGTCACCAAATGCAGAGTTTGTTCAAAGTGCCTAATTATCATATGTTAATTTATGCAAATATATGAAATTTACATCGAAATTAAGTATTGTGCAACGGATAACATATTATATTTACTAAGATATAGTTTCGTTTATTTAAAAAAGGCAAAATGATTAAGAACAGTACTCATACAAGTTTTATTTATCATGTTTATATGAGTATACCATATGCATATTAATTAACATGCTAATATGTCTATCATATGTCATCTTCGCTTCGGGAACCGTCATAACAATTGCCAATAGAATTGATAAAGTAAGATAGTACTTTGTACCATGTATTCACACCTACACGTAATTTACAGTGAACCATCCCATGGAGTCCTGCAACATAACTAATGTATCTCTGGCATCAAACTATAATTCAAGATGTCTTTTAGTAAAGGAAAACAGTATAAGCACATGTACACACTAAATACAGAAAGCTGATCAATGATGGTCACAGTTTGGAGATTCTATGCCAAGATTCAATCATCATCTTCCTCATCATCACTGTCTGTTTGAGTGTCAAAAGTGTCATTTACACACTCATGTCCAAAGCATACACATAATTCTGTACATTTAAGTCCTGCCTGGAGGCAATTGCACTTTCTTGCTACAATACACTCAATATCGGTGCACTACATATTAGGTTGCAGACTTCCAGTGGGGCTAGCTCATTGGTATACATCAAAGGCTTGAGGTTGCCATCATTAAACATTTCCCAGCTGTTACCATTGGGATCCCACACTTTAGGGTTAGGAATGTGACTGTTGTATTGGTGTCTTTTTTTCCAAAACCACTTCCTAGTAGTCATTACCCTATTCCGCAGTCCGAACTCTTTACTCTCCATAAGCTAACCTGTCCCTGTCTAACCTATATACATATAGACGTACTATTGTCCAAATTGCACACGTTCCTCTGTAAAATTTTGACATAGGGTGTATTAGCCGAAAGAAATTAAAGGGTCTTCGGCGGGTAACTACTCAACATGTTTCGGAGCCTTCCACCCGTACATGTCTCTCTGAGTAGTGGCTCCTTGTCTAAGCTAAATATTCAGCAATGACAACCCACATAATATTGAATAAATATGAACGTGGCAAATGATGAATAAGGTGAATACGTGAAGTTTTGCTTATAAATGCAGACCTTCATTATGAAAGGAGAATACCTGGCAAACAAACTACAGTTACCAAATTTGTGTAGTACAGGTTCAGTTAAGAACAATTTGACTTATCCCTGAAGCAATATGTACCCTTTCTAGCTGGACAGCTTATTCTACTTAAACCATCCGCCAGTATTTAACTGAAGTGGAAACAAGCTGGGGCATTATATTCAGTCCCAGTGATTGTAAAATAAACAGATGCAGCTAAACCACCTGTATAAACCAAATGAAATCCTAACAATGACTGCAACAATGTACATCCTGCACCAGAAATGTAAAACAAACTCCATGATGACACCTACTCCTCAAACAATTAAGCTCTACTTCATTGCCAACCCTGAGTCAAAGTATCAACGTAATGTGTCAGATATGTGATATTTGAAAAAATACTGTCCCTTTTGAATATTTTTTTAATATTGAGTAAATGTGCATTTAGGCGTGTCAGAAAAGAAAAAAATTCGTTAGCATTTACGCCAAAAACATGTTATCAAAACAATTTTTCTTAACAGGATTTTAAGTACAATTAAGCAAACATGTAACTGTCGTAGGACGTTGCTTGCTACTGATGGTCATTTGTATTTCAGTCAAGAGAATGCAATGAAAATATTAACAAGATATCAAATACAATTATGCAAGCTTGTATCTGTCCTAGGCCGCTACTCGCTACCGATAGCACCTGGGGATTTAACCTAAAAGACAACAAGCTAGCCTAATATGTCTGAAAGGTGAACATTAAAACAGAATGATGCCAAAAGATAAAATTAAGTCGAAAGAAAGGCAAGTCTAAAATCTCTAAAATTATTGAAGCCAATCTTTCTAACCATCTCGGGATATTTACAGCAAAATTTGTAGAAATATTTGATAAAAAGTACATCTTTGAATCCTCCTGACTCAAGTTTATTGTACATAAAAATTTGGTTCAAGATGCAAAGTCCTGAAATTTGGAACAAATACGACCAAATCTCAAAGTCTGTGAAAAAAACGTATTATATCCAATAGTATCCGAAATAATACTGTCTGGGAAAGGATAATTAACTAGTTCAAAGTTAAACTCATCTATTTTGTGATAGACTTTAATACAAAACCTGTCATTAGTGACCTGAATATCCAAGTCCAAAAACACATCTCTGGAACCATCTGAATTGTTACCCTCCAAAGGGATATCTTTTGGGTAAATTTCGTTTGAAATTTTACTGAAATTTTGTACATTTACACAAGCAATGTCATCAATATATCTTCCGTTGTTTGATAATTTTGCAGCCATTTGAAAGTCCTTTTTCATCAGTTTATCCATATACTTAAATTCAAGCCAGGTTAAATACAAATCTGCCAGTAAAGGGAAGCAGTTGCTGCCCATTGCAATGCCTTTAATTGTTGAAAAACCAATGGTCCGCATTGAACAAAAGTATTATCCAAAAGAAATTTTATAGCATCTATCAAAGTTTCAACAGTGTACGATTTAATGTTACTTTTTGAATGTTTGTTGTGTTATGCTTTTTTTTGTATATGAATTAATATTAATGTATGGTTTACCATTATGGGTAAACGTTTTGCTTATTAATTCTGAAAGTGAACTTTTGACTTCATCTGTGGGTAGATTTGTGTGCAGTGTAGAAAAAATCAAAACATTAGATATTTTTTGCTTTTACATCTTTGATTTTGGATACAAACTCGGAAGAAATGCTTATACTCCAAAAACAATTTAATTCACTGCTTCTAGAAATTGCATTACAGTATTTACGAAAATGATTCCTAATTGCAGTCAAACACAATGTTCCTTCTTTTGATAATTGTTTTCTTGTACATTTGGCAGCACTGGCTATGAATCTAGATTTAAAAGGGGTTTTATGTAATTTGGGTATCCAGAACAAAAGTGGAATACAGGAGTCCTCTTCAGAAATTTTGATATTAAAATTCCTTTTCATCTCATCTTTATGTGTAACTATCAAATTACCAATGGATTGTTTGTGTAATTTATATACATCATTTACCCTTATGTCTGAAATATTGTTTATACCACGAACTTTTTTCAAAACATCCAGATAATATTTTTTGTAGATAATCCCAAGATTGTTCCCTGCCTTATCTATGTTAGTCACTACAAAACTTTCTTGTAGTTCTTTGACTGCTTTTGAAACTTCAGGTTGTTTTAGATTAACCGTATTGAAATTCTGAATGTGGGATTTGTAATAATAAATTCTTTTTCTAGAGACTTTTCTAAGTTTGATAACCATCCTTTAAATTTCTGAAATTCTATTTTTTTCTTTCTTTGCTTATTTCATACAGTAGGAATCAAATGCATCACATGTATCCTAAAAAATACTGTCAATGTTCAACTTGGGACATATTCGAAATTTTGTACCTTTATTCATAATTTCTTTTAAACTTGAATTTTGTATGATATCCAAATTACCTGTAAATACATGTTTCTGGTATGCATCAGCCAAATCAGAATATTTACTGTTAGACATACAGTCACAATTTTGATTCGCTGCGATATCTTCAAGAGTAATTGAAGCCAGAAATTATTTGTAATTCATGATACTTTGTCCAATATTGTTGCCATATTCATAGGGAATGATGGGGGGGTCGTTTATTTTGCACTCCTTGGGAATCATGTTACGAACAAATTTCAATTTGAAAAGGGACTGAATGTTTCGTGAATCAATAATTTTGTGTTTGAAAGAAATGCTGCAAAACATTTGATCTAATTTTTTCTTATTAGAATCTGGTTTCCAAATAGTTGTTGTGTAGGCGTGCACAATTTCACAAAAAAATTGCGGAAATGTGTGTTCTGAATCAGGCAGAACCCAAATATTAATTAATTTTTGTTATGTCTCGAAGTGATAGTGCTTTAAGAGGTGTATGTAATTGACCAATGCCATTGTGGCACCAGATGGCACATTGGTATTCTGCCCTTTTCACATGTTGCTCAAATGCATCCTCAGTAGGCGGTAGTTGAGCAGCTGATCGGTCTGTGATGGAGGCAAGCGTAAATCATAGCCTGTTCAAAGTAATCAGTCCCTTTTCCTGTGTTGAGAGCTTTGCTACATAAAACACAGGTATTGAGATTTAGCTTGGCTGGGGGTGGCTTCTTGGATGGCGGTGCCAGGTTCATTATTTTAGGTTCACTGTACAAAATTATCTAACCTGCAAATACATTGAAACGTGGGTGTTCTCGCCAAGTCGAAGCTTCACTTTAGAAAATAATCCAGTTCACCATGTGTATATTATCAATCATGCAACACATTTTGACAATATGCATAGTCATTCTCAATAACACTGATAGTGAGACAATCCCATAGCAGAGTTAGAATCCGACATGGACTCTGGAAGTTAAAGAAATGTGCCCAGATTTGTGCTTTCTGGTGCCTCTACAACACAACACATAAATTATAAAATCCCAATTTGAAGATGACTTCATTTGCATAAATTTAATGATAGGGTTTCTAAATTGTCTTCACTTCATATTTTTTTTCGGTAATTTATATGCTAAATTTGCTCAAATTCCAACAGTGCATTCTGGAAAAAGCACTTTTGCACAAGCTAGCCAGACCAGACAACCCATAAACATAATGCCCCCCCCCCACCCCCCCCCCACCCCCCGTGGCGGACCCATACAATTTCAGTGAAGCTGTGAACGAAAAATGTTGATAAGACGATTGGGATTCTATGTTCTATATGCTTTGAAGCACCTTTTAAGGAACTGTAACTTTTTGCATTGGTACAGCACATAATGTGTGATATACATCTCTAGAACGGCTTCAAACCCCCAACATTTGAAGCCTAATTTGCATACATGTAATGGTGTCCACTTCATATACTCCAGTAAATTTGGTATCAGTATATCCCTGGAAATATATTACCTTCATCATTTAACATTTACCCCCATTTTTGGTGATTTGGCAACTGCAGCAAACAACATCAACAAATAGAGGTATTTACATTGCAAAATAGATGACAAAATTTTGCATATAATTATACTAGTAATGATGTTAATCAAATAATTTTTTTAAAGCTTCAGGCCTGTTGAAAGAGTAAGGCTAGTGCCACCTTCTGATGAAATTTGGAGTGCTTATCTTCAAAATTAAGGCAGATATTAAAAAATTAGTGAAAAGTAGTCATTTTCCACAAAAAAAATAGAGGTTGCCATAGAAACGGGTGTGTAAACATACCAAAAAACGCTTTTCGGACTCCACAACCTATTTTTCTGTATATATAGGTTGTGTTTTGTTATACCTTTGGTTGGGGTTGCACCTATTTTTAGGGCACTTTTGAAGCATTTGCCGCTAGCCTATTAATGCTCGCTTTTTTATATATTTTTTTCTTTGCACAAAAGGAAGAACATCTCGCATACTACCCATAAAACGCAGCCCTAAGACTGTACCGTGTTCAAGCCCCTAAAATCATTTTTTTCTTGAAGGATGTTGAAAATTCATTAAAAAAAAACAGTAGGCCCCTCCCCTACTTAAAAAAGGGGAAAAACACACAAAACAAACAAACAAATACAGCCTCAATGAGATATATCTGTCATTTTACTTGACTTCTAAACGAATATCTGTGAATCATCCGTGCTCACAACAACACTCCCAGCCACATGCTGTCTACCTGTCCATTAACTGCAGTTGTGGTTGGTAGGCCTATTAGCAAGCCGATATATATATATATATATATATATATATATATATATATATATATATATATATATATATATATATATATATATATATATATATATATATATACATATATATATACATATATACATATATATATACATATATATATATATATATATATATATATATATATATATATAGGAAAGCTATGACAATAGCAACTTTTATGGCAGGAAAGCACATGTGTGAGGTGGAGGCTGGGAGTAGTCGCCCAGCAACAGCTAGAGTGCATCACGGGTAGTTGCGCAAGCATGACATAACCCGGGAAAGGTGGCAATTATAAATAAACAGTCATCCAAAGACTCGTTAATAATGCGTGGCGTACGAAAACTAGTAATTGCCTGTTTACAGTTTAACATAAGGGTGAAGGCGCGGCACGTTGCAGGGGCCGCAAACATTAGAGCCGATGCGTTATCACGTGGCTGGATTCAAAAATTCAAAATTCTCTCTCCACAGAGTCACGCCACTCCCACCACAATACCGGAAGACCTGAAACCGGAGAACTTTTTGCTACCGTCGAACAACTATTAACCTCATCAGTGGCCCCCAACACAGCAGTTTTGTACCACAGAGTATGGGAAAGTTGCCAAGAATTTTGTTATGAATTTGGCCTTGGTGCCCCTTGTCCTCTGTCTCCAGCCACACTGGCTCTTTATGTGGCTTTTCTCTTCAACAAAAATTATGTAGCAAGCACTATTCAAACTCACCTGGCTGCCATTAGTTTTTTACACAAAATTCAGGGGTTCCCTGACCCCACAAAAGATTTCATTATACAAAAATTGATAGCAGGGGCACACAGGCTCCGCCCATCTATAGATAGACGCTTACCCATAACAGCCCCTATTCTAGCAAAATTGCTCCATGCAGCAGAAATGAATTTCTTTGGGTATGACAAAATTTTGTGCCAGGCAATGTTTACATTCGCCTTCCACACATATGCTCGCATCGGTGAAGTTACCTGCACGAACAAATCACAGGTGAACAACACCCTTCAATTGGAGGACATATCCATCATATTTCGTAATAAGCACCCATCCGAAGTGAAAGTAAAATTCACTAAATTCAAACACAACACCACAGGCCAGCCCCATAACATAAGCTTCAGGGCCCAATCAGGCCCCTTCTGCCCGGTATACTTATTCATGAAATACTTAAAAAACAGAGGCAGCTCCCCAGGATGCCTATTTTTAAATAAAAATCAGGGTCCCATGACTCGACAGTCCTTTGACACACAACTGCGAGTCTGTCTGAAATTTTGTAACTTAGACAGCCAGTATTATAAAGGGCACAGCTTCCGTATTGGAGCGGCATCCTGGGACGCACAACTAGGCATTCCCGATAGTCAAATCCGCCTGCGGGGCAGATGGAAATCTGATGCATTCAAAAAATATATTCGAGTTATTACCAACTAACAAGAACAGGGGGCACTACAGGCACTTGGCACATTGTATAGTCTCATTCATATGGGAGTAAAATGAGGGGGGGGGGGCAGAGTGTAAGAACCTGGCCCAACTGGGATGGCAGGCGCTTGTCTCAAGAAAGGCTTATGGAACTTACGCTCTTACCCCCTTTTCTTCAATCATCTGTAACAAAATAAGTGGGTTTGTACCACTAGGGAGCCAAAGTATGCACTTTCATAGGCTCAAGGGAGCTGCAGGCGCTGTTTCCTATGCAGTCTTGAGGGTGAATGCTTTCGGTCCCCTACTTTTCTCTTACATTAATTACACTGATCTTAAGTAATCAGCAAGATACGAGCAGGGAAAGGCATGTGGCTGCCTTGGAACTGCAGGCGCTGTTTCCAATGAAGGCCACATATATACTCCCTGGCTCCCGTCGTTCAGCCATCGACATCCATCTATTCGACAACTACAGCAGCGAAAGGGGGTTGCTCAGGGATATGTTAGTTCATCGCATCGAAAAACTGTGGATTTGTGAAAGACGAATTCAAACCCACTGTGGACAGTGACTAATTTATTGCATTCAGACTCTATGAATACGGAGTCTCGTGCACCAAGAACTAACTTGAGTCAAACTGACAATATGAAAATGATTTCATAATGGCTTATATTTACATTCTTGTGTATATATGTACATAGCTGTACATTAGTGATGCACCTGTGTCTTGAGTGGGGCAGTCCCAAACCTGCTGCCACAGCTTTAGTCCTTGTGGCACTTTTTAGCCCTCACTTTTGCTGTCATGTACTAAATTTCATTGGTGGCTGCCTGGGGGGTTGTCGTGATTTTAGTGCACATATGCACAAGCAGTGTTTAATATAAGTTTACAGGCACCCCTAGCAAAAGGCAGCCACTCTGGTTTTAAATGAGTTTCTAATTTCATATACTTTAACAAAATTCGTCCAGTAGGCACGTTGCCTGCTGGACATTTACAACACAGTCCATTGTCTTTGTTCAGTTCCTGCAAACGAGCAGACACAGGTGCATCATAGGGGTAGTTCTCTTAGTTAGGTCTTGCTTGACTAGACATAAAGGAAAGCTATGACAATAGCAACTTTTATGGCAGGAAAGCACATGTGTGAGGTGGAGGCTGGGAGTAGTCGCCCAGCAACAGCTAGAGTGCATCACGGGTAGTTGCGCAAGCATGACATAACCCGGGAAAGCATCCTGATTGGTCCCTCAGCACTTCCTTCCGCGTGGGTGCTGAATTCAAATTCAGTCTTTGTTCATCAGTCTAGTTCTCATCTCCGTAGGACACGGAGCAAAAGCTGATCGTTTCCTAAAGTTATAACATACTCAACTGTTGGTGTTTCAATTTTCCCTCCTCCACCCCAGTCTCCTCCTGCAAATAATACTAATGGGAATTAACATATATCTCAAGGCATTTTGCACAGTACTTAACAAACAGATGACACTGTGAAACATTGTTCACTGAAGTAAGAAATTTCTGGGTTTTTAATGCGGAGAAATCGTTCTTACGCTTTTTCCCCAGAAAATCTGTACTGCAATTATATATAAATACATACCGGTGTATATGACACTGAGAAACAGTATTCACTGGTGTAGGCACTTTTTAGCCCTCACTTTTGCTGTCATGTACTAAATTTCATTGGTGGCTGCCTGGGGGGTTGTCGTGATTTTAGTGCACATATGCACAAGCAGTGTTTAATATAAGTTTACAGGCACCCCTAGCAAAAGGCAGCCACTCTGGTTTTAAATGAGTTTCTAATTTCATATACTTTAACAAAATTCATCCAGTAGGCACGTTGCCTGCTGGACATTTACAACACAGTCCATTGTCTTTGTTCAGTTCCTGCAAACGAGCAGACACAGGTGCATCATAGGGGTAGTTCTCTTAGTTAGGTCTTGCTTGACTTGACATAAATATATATATATATATATATATATATATATATATATATATATATATATATATATATATATATATATATATATATATATACATATACATATATGACACTGTTTATGATAAACAAGTAAGTGTCACATGGTACTAAATCAAGGCAAAGACTACTTAAATCACTTTAGTTTGCAACAAATCCGTTACTCTTTGCAACAGTATCTTAAGTTGTGTGGCTATTGCTCCTGCATACAGCTGTTTCACTGTTGGTCAGAAGCCCTGGTGATTCGACAAGTACATCTCTCGAAAGAAAAGTAAAAAAAAACTGAGTGCAATGCAGATTAGTTGGGGTGGTTTGTGTTAAGTTTTTAAACCACATAGAACACTTTCCCTGTACAATTTTATGGCCTCACATGTACGTCATTGACAAATTCATCATGTGAACCTGCATGTTAACATTTCTAAGCTTTAAGTGTGCATGTTCATGCATGGGGTATATGTAAACACATTATAAATAAACATATTATAAGTCAGAAACCCAGTAGCTATCAAAATCGTCATTAAAATCACCAGTACCGATTTATCTACTCCAAAGAGTCAAAATCTGTGTGCGTTTACAGCGATCAACATGCCAACTGATTTCTTAAAATTGACACGAGTCCAGTCCAACTGTTCAAGTTTTACCTGTAGTTGAAAATATGTCATGGGTGTTGGCCTTTTCAATGCACATTTTTAGTGTAACACTGTTGTCAAGGCATGAATGTCTTTAAAGGTGGCTTGGAGAGGCCCTTCTACTAAATAAGGAAAACCAGGTCATCGAAGTTTTTTATTTTTCAAAATATCCCTATGAAAGTATTTATGTTTATAAATTTTTGTCTAGAAATCCTAGATACATTTAAAGGGAGTATATTTGATATCATGTATCAACTTGAGCCCCTCTGACAAATGGAAACTTTCCTTTTTCAATTTTTTTCTTCAGAAATGTACTTTTCGTTTAATCTAAAAAATATTATTTGCCCTATCTCAACATTATGAAATACAAAGGTTAAAATGTTTGGCATGGACAGGTGTTTTACCTAGTTTTTGCAGTATTATACTGCAATGAGGAATGAGACAAAATTAGGACTTGCAAACTTTGGTGATGAGCTTTTGATAACAGAAGTTTAATCTCAATGTAATAAATAACAAAGTCGAAATTTGAACGATAGGACCATGGTAGACAGTGTTATGAAAATGTGTGTGGCTGTTTGTTTTCATTTGGACAGGTCACTGTATTCATTCGGTGTGCTGGGTCATTGAATTCTATGAATACTTTGCAGGGTCACTGCAGAGCCACTGAGTTGGCCTGTTTGTGGGCGACTCACATGTAATTGATAAACATGTGGATCAGCTATAATAGTGACCTACATTCATGTGAGGTGATCCAGGCAGATCTCAAATTGCACTGTGATGTGTCACTAATTGGAAAACGCTGGAACAAATTAGAGATTTCTGTGTATATATATAAAGTAGATATTTCCTGATTGAGACAGGAGAGAATTCTGAAGGATTTGACAGAAGCTGTGTGTTGTCATCAAGCCATTGGGACTGTGAGCCATTGTATACATTGTACCTGTGGAGTGTGGACATTGTCTTGAGTAGACTTGTACATTTGGTGGTACCCATTTACACTTTGTACCTGGGGAGCGTGGACCTTGACTTTGAGTGGACTGGTATATTGTACCATATTGGAACAAAACCGTACCTTTGTGTGATTGGATCAGCACCCCATCTTTCAGTTCAACATTGGACCCAAACCGAACCTCTGTGGGATTTGTACCACATCATTTGGCACCTGTCACAGAACTTGGAATTGTGGGACATTACCTGTGGATAATCTCACCGGGGATGAGGATTTACCTAAGACTGTTTGACTGTTGAAATACCAGTGGATATAAGTTTACCTACTTTGTACTGATTTTGATTGTTAATATATTGTTATTGTAAAAAGTTATATAATTGTTGTCATTCCTTGTTGAGCTCTGGTAATATTCAAAAGGTGGGCATCGTAACAGACCGATTAAACTTATGATTTTACAAGTTTGAAACAGACTGGACAAAAAATAAAACTTTCTGGCTGGGAAACAAGTACATTTTCAAGTGACATTTATGAACAAAACAAGATGAGAATCCATTTTTCATCAAAATGGCCATACTTAACAACAAATATACTCGCTGTTATATTCAGGCATCTGTGGATCCAGACAAGTCTAAAAATACATACTTTTGTAAGATTTTATGAACAGTAAATAATTTGTGAACTATCAAAACCAAGACTGGTAACTGAGCTTTCTATCGGCATGAATACCAAATGACCTTGACCTTTAGAGGTCTTATGTAATTACAAAAATATACAGTGTAACAATACCTACAATTTTAGCTTAACATGAACCAAATCAGATGAAAATTGACCAAGTTATGGCCAGATGAATCTTTCAAAGGTCCACATAACCTTGACTTTTGACCTCTAGAGGTTACGTGTTGATAACAAAAATGTGCAGTGTTGTTGTTGCAATACCTACCAATTCAGTCCCACATGATTAGAATTGGATGGAAATTGGCTGAGTTATAACTGGATGAAAATTTCAAAAATCCAAATGACCTTGACTTAAGAGGTCACATGTAAATTACAAAATTGTGCAGTGTCAAAATGCCTACAATTTTAGCCCAACATGATCGAAATTGGATAAAAATTGACAAATTTCTGGCTAGATAGAATTTCAAATGTCCAAATGACCTTGACCTTTGAACTTTAGAGGTCACAATTAAATTTTTAAAATGTGCAGTGTTACAATAGCTACAATTTGAGTCCAACATGATCAGAATTGGATAAAAATTGACCGACTTATAGCTACATGAAAATTTCAAAAGTCCTGTTGACCATGACCTTCGACCTTTGGAGGTCACATGTAAATTACAAAAGCTGTAGTGTTACAGCTGCTATAATTTGAGCCCATCATGATCAAAATTGGATAAAAATTGCCCGAGTTATGGCTAGAATAAAATTTCAAAGGTCCAAATGACATTGACCTTTGACCTTTCGAGGTCACATGTAAATTACGAAAATGTGCAGTGTTACAGTAGCCACAATTTGAGTCCAACATGATCAAAATTAGATAAAACTTGACCGAGTTATGGCTGGATGAAAATTTCAAAGGTCCAAATGACCTTGACCTTTGACCTTTAGAGGTCATATGTAAATTACAAAAATGTGCAGTGTTACAAACATACTAACTGTAGTTGAATCGGTTATCTGTACCTACAATAGTCCTGAAGGTATTCAAGATTTAAACTTTGTTTGTTTGTTTTAATGTGAATAAAATTAAAATTAAAAAAAAAAAGTTCCACATCATTCGATATCGCTAAATTGAAAAAGACCGATCACTTCGGAACTGTTCATTGTTTAAAATGAGTTTTCAACTGTTGCCACACAGGGTTTTGTGTGTGTGTGTGTGTGTGTGTGTGTGTGTTTTGTTTGTTTGTTTTTTTTTTTTTTTTTTTTTTTTTTTTTTTTTTGTTTTGTTTTTTTTTTTATTTGTTTTTTTGTTTTGTTTTTTGTTTTTTTCGTTTAATTTGGCACCATAGTCTATGTCTGTTGTACACCATCTTGCCACATTGTGCCGGGACAAGTTGGTGTGGTAGCAAGGTCTACTTTTGAATGCCAATCCTGCATTTAATAGAATCTTTGCCCGAAAGACATTAAGTATTTTCAAATGTGAACTTCAAGTCTGGATTTAATATGATTGCCTCAGAGTGTCACTTTGAAAACATCAACTTAGGGGAAATTAAGTGCCTTAGGCTCCATCTTGCCCGCGCCCTCTCCTATTATTTTTCAACTTATGTTCCATTATTTGTCATTTTCTCAGTCTCTGTTTATTGTATTTAGGCCAATTTCCGAAGCATTGTATGTTGTATTTTATGACTGGTACCAAATAAAGTAAAATCAAATATAGGCATTTTATTTATCAATGCAAATATATATGCACATAACAATATTAACACGTCACCAGAAAGGCAACGCCTCTAGAGATGCGTGTCCTGTCTGCAGCCTAAGGCGCAGGCTATATAGGCAATAATATGTGTGTCTGTCTGTTCATCTGTTCCTCAATTGACAACTAAGAGACACATTCATCTTATTTATTTGTTTGTGCTGGTAATAGGCCAAAAGCTTTTTTAAAAAAAGGTTGGGGTTAGTATATTTTGTTTATTTTATGACAAGTTAAATGACTTACTTCTAAATCAACATATGGTTGATCCTACATGCCAGAGAGGGGAGGCTGTACCAAGCTGTTTAGATTTAATTATTTCATCAAGTGAATTAGATATATCAAACATAGAAATACATTGCCCCCTAGGAAAGGGAGATCATAGTATCATCACTTGGAATTACTTACAAAACTTTGAAAGCAAATATAATCAAGATGTATATAGATATGATTATAACAAAGCTGATTACGATAAAATGAATAAGTTATCAGCAGAGAAAGACTGGAGTCGTGTCACATTAGCAACAGATGTAAGTGATGCATGGGACAATCTACATACTTCACTTGCGAATATTATAAACGAATGTGTACCTAAAGTGAAAATCAGCGGTGGAACCAAAGTTAAACCACCGTGGTTCAATAGTAATGCAAAAAGAGTAGTCAGAAGAAAATATTTTGCTTGGAAACGGTATCTTGAAACTAGGTCATATGCCAGGTATAAAGAGTATGTTAAAAGAAGAAACAAGGCTACCAAGAAATTAAGAGCTATCAAGAGAAAGTACGAAAAAGATCTATGTAAGAAAATTGAGAAAAACCCAAAAGCGTTTTATATGTATGTAAACAGTAAAATTAAATCAAGATCAACGATAACTGGACTTCGCAAGAACGATGGTTCAACAACCTCGCACGACTTAGGAACAGCTATGGAACTGAATAATTTTTTCTAGTCTGTCTACATAAAATAGGATGATAAATACTTAATTTGGTTAAATGACTTTGTACATTTACATTTTGACAAAGATGCACCTGAACCTTTTAACTATGCCGGCAATACTCACGATCAGGTATTAGATAATGTATATTTTACACCCTTAGAGGTGAGAGATTTACTACTCAATATTAACCCAAACAAGGCCTTAGGCCCAGATGAGATACATCCTAGGGTGCTAAAAGAATGTGCTGTAAATCTTTATTTTCCTTTGTATTGTATTATGAGGCAATCTATTGATCAAGGCAAATTGACAGATGTATGGAAGAAAGCCAATGTTACGCCCATTTTTGAAAAGGGTGACAAATCCGTGACGGGCAATTATAAGCCTGTAAGCCTAACTTCCCAAGTATGTAAACTTCTTGAAAAGATTATTAGACAAAGGATTGTTCAACATATTGAAAACGATATGTTGTTATGTGATGAACAACATGGCTTCAGAAAAGCTAGATCTTGCCTAACAAACCTGCTAACTACCTTGGAGGATTGGACATCCATGTATGATGAAGGAGTGCCTTTTGATGCAGTATATTTGGACTTTAGAAAAGCCTTTGATACAGTTCCACATGGTAGACTAATTTATAAGCTACATAAATATGGTATTGAAGGAAATTTAAGTGCTTGGATCAAAGATTTTCTTAGAGACCGAAAACAGTGTGTCTCAATGAATAAGACCAAATCATCGTGGGCGAAAGTAACAAGTGGGGTGCCCCAAGGGTCTGTTCTGGGGCCGGTTCTATTTTTGTTGTATATAAATGATTTACCTGCTGTTATTTCCTCATCTTGTTGGATGACACTAAAGTATACCACCAAATTTTATCAGTGTTAGATCGAGATACGCTTCAAAGTGACTTAATCAACTTGTCTTTGTGGTCGGAAGAATGGCTACTTGGTTTCAATGAGGATAAGTGCAAAGTACCACATGTTGGAAAGCAAAATCAGAACTATGATTATGAAATGAATTATCACACCCTTAAAAATGTAACAGAGGAGAAGGATCTGGGTATTCTAGTAGCCGATTCTTTGTCCTTTTCTAAATATATAGGGAAAGCAGCCTCTAAAGCCAATAGCATATTAGGAATGATAAAACGTACTTTTTCATATTTCTCAAAGGATTCTCTACAAACATTGTATAAATCTTATGTAAGACCACATTTGGAGTTTTGCGTGCAGGCTTGGTCTCCTTTCCTGAAAAAGGACAAGGTTATTTTAGAGAAGGTACAAAGAAGAGCCACTATAAATTGATTCCTGGCATTGCAAACTTGAGTTATGAAGAGAGGTTAAGAGAGTTAAAGTTAACTACCCTGGAAGACCGCAGAGCTAGAGGAGACTTAATGGAAGTATATAAAATTTTAAATGGCCTGGAATCAGTGAACTTGAACACTTTTTTTACCAGAAGGGAGTATCAGGGTCTAAGAGGACATTCCTTCATGCTTGAAATCAAAAGGTGTAAATACAATTTAAGAAAATACTTTTTTCAGTAACAGGGTGATTTGTATGTGGAACAGCCTACCTGATCATATTGCTTCTGCACCTAGTGTAAACTGTTTCAAAAATTATTACGATAGATACTATTATGGATTTTGATATATGGACCAATCTCTCTCTGGTGCTACCACCGTAAACAACATTGTTACAGTAACTGGTTCACGTCTGAAATTCTTATATAGACAGGGTCATTTTTTCAAGTTTGAAACCCGTAAATTGTTGGGTCATGCTTTAATTCAGCCCTTCTTCGATTATTCTGCTTCAAGTTGGCACTCTTCCCTAACTCAGACCCTTAAATGTAAACTTCAGGTAGCCCAGAACAAACTGGCTCGCTTCATACATAATTTAGGCCCCAGAGCCCACATTGGCTCTGTTGAGTTGCAAAAAGCTGGTCTTTTAAATACTCAACTCCGAGTCAGTCAGTTGAGGTTGAATCACTCTTTTAATATCTTTCATAGTGAGTGTCCCTCTTATTTAAAGAACAACTTTGAAAAGCCTCAAACTATTCATAATCACTTCACCAGGAACAGTTCTGTAAATTTCTCGATTCCCAGGACAAATTCTGTTGGCCAAACTACTTTTTACTATAATGCTATTAAAGATTGGAACAACCTGCCCCAAGAAATAAAATTGTTGACGGGCAAGGCCAATTATAAGACTAAGACAAAGGCTTTTTTATTTTCCAAAATGGGCACAACAGATTTTTTATAAGTTAAGAGACAACAACAATTTAGTTAATATCCTTTTTCAGTACCTTTTTGCACTGGCTTTTTATATACCTTTGTTTTCCAGATGTATATGTTTACGACCTGATTATTGTATTATTGAAAATTATTCAAAATTTAATTTATGTATGGTTAGCAGGGACCCCCTGGAAATAAGTCTTGTATTGACTTTGGGGGTTATCCCGGGAGGTCAACACATTGTGCATTGTCAATTTGTGCTACTCTTATTCATTTTTACCTGTAGCCTATATGTACTTGTATGAGCTGCTGACTTCCAAATAAAATCAATCAATCATATTATTGTTAACCTGCTCAGCAACGTCGCTGATTTCTATCGTGTTTATGTACTCAGGATGTGTGCTTTATGTATAAAGAAAAGAACGAGAGTCTCAATCACACATCACAGTGTTATAACGAAAAACATACATGTATCAGACCAAGTCGTGGCCAAGATCTATTTTTACTTCACGAGGGCGTTCCCTTGGTCATGGAAGCGTTCATTCTAGTTCTTCTTTGCTCCACCTGAGGTCGCAGGTTTTATAAACGCGCTTTAGCCAGTTCACTCACATAATCATGCGCTTTTAAAAATAACAAGGCAACCTTTATGTATTCTGAGATAAAATGCGAACTTTTCTTCCATTAAAATGCATTCTTATACACGTATCGTGTATATTTTCCCAACCAAGAAAATACACATGGCTAATTTTTACATTTCAGCAAAACACTGGTGGGTGCGATTCAGCGCAGGAATATAAAAATCTTCACGAATCGCAGCGAAGTGCCTGATTCATACCGTCCGCCATGTTAACTGACATATCGAAACGGAGTTAGCATAAACAAAGCAAATTTAGTGATATAACACCATGGAGCTATCAGAAAAACTTTTATATTTTATTTCAGTTACTTTACAAGGTAAGTTTGTATAATTTGTTTCATCAAATAATGGTGATCAATGATTTTAAAGGGTGTTGAACAATACAATTTTGCTTAAGGGATCGCCGAATAGGCAGGTCCAAGCACCTGGCTTGGTTGGCCTAGTTTCAGTGCAGGGGATGTGTCCTTCACTGGCTTTTGGAGTTGTTTCTTCACGTCCCATGTTTTCCCATGGAGAATGGAACTTCTAATTCGTGTTCAGTGAAACAGTATACAAGTGACACCATAATTGTCTTCATTATTATAGTAGTTCGACTTTACCGAATACGTTGTGAAAAGGGATACTATAATTCTGAGGGATCTCCAGTCCCACATCAGCCAAACCAGGCCAGCGCATTGCCATTAGCCTTACCAGATGTACCAGTGAACAGTCTGTATAATGTAGCTTTTATGAAGCAACTGGTAAAATCTTGCGGGTTCGTGATAGTGCCAGAAAGGTTGACCAGGTTGAAATTTTGTGGGATTTTGGTAATGAGTGTTTGTAGTGAAAGCAGCAAGTTACTGACTAATGAGATTTTCTGTTGAATGGTTGACCAAAAACTCGGGCACGGAAATGGGACTCTGGACATCATTTCGTTCCATCAGGGATTGCATATTATTGTAGTGTGTGCACCCCCCCCCCCCCCCAAAAAAAAAAAAACAAAAAAACAAAAAAAACGGGGGCGGGAGATCTCAAGGTATTTATTTTGTTATGGAAGTAACATTCAGATACTTTAACAGTTTAATGCTGTATTTTAAACTATCAAGTATACGGCAGTAAAAACTCTACATACATTTGGATTATCAGTAGGGTATTTGTTCATAAAATAATAGCAAAACAAGTCTTTCATATTTTGGTTAAAAGATCAAAAACAATTTGTGGCATGGATGTGACGCCATTGTGATATGAATTTTTCAAGTTCAGTCTCAAAACTGTTCTGTTAAAATAGATCCAAGATTAATATCTACACCTAATTTCATCAAGCAAATTAGTCTATTTTGCAATGCCATACAGCAAAATTGTAGAAGAGGTTTGTTATTTTAGAAATAAGAGATTTTATTAATAAAGGTATTATGGACGTGACATATTTTCACAGTTATAATTTCATTTAAAAAACTAGAAAAGACCATACAAGTGCAACAGTTAGTTATGATATGAACCAAATAATGATAACTAGGCACTGCAAAGAGTAACTGACAAGGAATCATTTTCTAGTTGTGCTTGGGCTAGAGTACCAAGTTCATGTGCTGTTTCTCTCACCTCATGCATGCTCTGTTGGATCCGTTAGCCTCCCATTTCACTGTTTCATCTAGGACTTTGCTCCATCTTTCCAAGCTTTTCCTTTCTCTATCTTTCCTCTTTGCCTCCTCAAGCTTTCTGAATCATTTTTCAATTTTTCTCTGAACCTGCACTGTCTATCAGCATTTGAAAGGGCCATGATGACTTGACTGAGTGGAAAACTGTCTAATCTGATACTGGCTAGTGAATGAGAGTATTATGAGCATTTTCCTGTTAGATGTATATTTGCAACACAATAGCATGGTGATTTTTGGACTATTATTCTGGAAAACATTGTCCAGTAGGGTTTGTGGATTAAAAGTAAGAAGCTTTGTTAGGGATGATTCAACATTTTAATCATTTTTGAATTAGTATTTGCAGAAGGGGGGGGGGGGTAAATGGATCTGTACACTTATACAGATATTGGAAAATGATGGTCATTTGTAACCCAATTTTTGTGGTGTTTTGGTATTACATGTATTTCTAAGAAGATCATTATTTTTCAGTACTAAATTGGGGGGGGGGGTTATGAAATTTAGTACCTTAAGTACTAATTCAAGTGATGATAATTTTGGACCATCCCTTACCATTTTTACCTAAATGCCAGCAAAACTGTGTGATCAAAGGAAAAGGTTGATGGAACATATGGCCAGTACTTTTCCGCGATTGCGGAAAACGGACGGAATTTACGGAATCTATCATCTCAAAGGGAATTTTTGATTTGGAACGGAAATCGGCAAATGCCACGGAAATTAAGCGGAATTTGTGAATTTTGCCTCTCAAATAATTCAAAATCACCACATATGTCATCGCATAAAGCAAAACACACGGACTTGGATCCAAATTTAACGACAGGCCGGGCACCTGCGCGCTATAGACCCCATTGCTACCATATCCATTCATTTGCATGGCATATAGATATAACGCGCAACAGAGGTACAATGATAATAGTGCCGTCTGTAGGTGGAGGCTGTCAACGTACATAGTAAAAAATATGGAGTCACTTTGCCGTTCGTCGATGGATCAACATTTTCCAGAGGCGATAAGATCAACTGTTTTTTCTTTTTTATTGACCAGTGCTAAAATCGAGCCCTATAATTAGTGAAACGGAATTTGTAGTTTCCCAAAACGGAAAAACGCTCATTTTGAAACGGAAAAATACAGGCCTTAGGAACATTACCAGTATTTCAGGATGAACTCAAGCTACTGTGCTGTTCAACAGTTTAAAGGAAAACTGTAGGTTTAAGGGTATTAAGGTGGCGATCTAGTGAACGCATATGAACGGACATTGCTCACCATTTCTCGCGATTGTGAAAAATAGGCAACAGTAAACCATATAAAAGTATACCTTTTCTAAAAGCTGAGTGTCTAGCGCAAATGAAGATACCACCTTTATTAAAATCTATCCGACAGTATTTATTTTATGAAGCCACAAAGTCGGACAATCGTTTGTGCCAAACCAAAGCCACTCCAGCGAAATTGGGAGGTCAACAGATTATACGATGACCACTTCCGTCCGTTTTACCGCTAGCGCAGATTCTTGGCCATCAAAACGTGTTTTGTAGTGTCGATAACGCAAACGAGCCCTGTTTTAGGTCACGAAAGATATTTATAGTTGTGCCATGTACATGTACTTTGGGTGAAAGCTCTGCGAATGATGGTGAAACTACAAAACTATTCCCATTATCAACAAACAAAAACACGTTTTTAGAGAAAATAAATAACTTATCATACATGCCAAGTATGAACAGAATCGAGCCAGCGGATTTTTCCCCAATTTTGCTGGAAGTGGCCGTTCCTTCGTGAAAGTGAACCCGAGAAAACAGGCTATATTTCTCGGTCTGATGATCTTTGACCTTCGTCGGTCAATGCCGCCAAAACTATTCAAGACAGGTTCTATTTTTGAACTTCCGCGATAAGTACGACCTCCCTAGTTGTCTATCAATGTTCAAAACATGTAAAATATAGTGATTTATAGCTAAAAATCACATATTCATAAGGAGGTACGTCTCCTGTCCTTTTAAATACCCTCGTGGAAATTTAGCGCCATATGACGTTTTCGCGGAAGTAGGCGGAGTTACTCAGCGAGCATGCGTAATAGAACTTGAGAGAGCTAATTATGCAAATGTGCCAAAGATAACTGCTGCCGCAACAGCCATGAAAGTTGACGATAGCGAGGGATGAAGTGTACAATATAACTAGGGTCGAATGAATCGCACTATTCATGAAAACACCAAGCGATGAATAAGAATCTGTTTTAAGTTACCCCGACATGTCTCATTGTTCTGCGATTTTCACAGGTTGTTCTGCTTGTTTACAACAAGTTCCAGCCAAACAGGCTTCATTCAGGCTGGCGGACGGGTTTCATATCACAGACTTGAAACGCTAACCAAGAAACTAATAAACCGAACTTCAATGTTGACGAACGGTGCATATAGCCCAATGAAACCCGAAAATGGTGAAATAAATTGTAGTCATAAAGTAAAAAGATTGGATCACAGCCCCATCTCATAGCATTTTATGTGCACATCCTCAACTTCTTCCCGTAACTCGCCAAAATGCCACCGCGAAGAACAGGCTATACTGCAGCCGAGGGGACGGAGCAGGGGCAGGGGCAGAGGCTCTGGTCACACTTGATTCACTGTCCAAGGAAATACCCAGTGCACGCATACATTTTTCAGTTAACTTTTAATTTTTTTTATGCGTTGCTCATAAATGAGTTTTCCCGTCGTCGTCATCGAGACTGTCCGATTCAGATCATTCGGTGCCGGTGGATGTGGATGGCACAACCGCTGAAACTAAAACTTAAGCTGGGGCCTGGGCTCTCCAGGCCACGTTTGGTATTACGAGCCCTTGTCACTGTCGGCAAGTTTTGTCCTGATATCCGTGTCCATTCGTACAATATTTTTTTTTCTTTTGCGACCCCTTTTCCTTTTTCTTTTGATGGGTAGGTAGGAACCGCTTTGAAGTTGTGTTGGAGTCAGACCGTGACCCGCTGACCTCGCTAGATATGTATCAGTGTGGACGCATCACAGGTCACGTGACCCAACAAACCGGCACGTTCAGTGGCAGCTTTGTTTACACTCCAGTTTGGTACGACCCGTCAGGAAAAACAACGATTTTAACGTCAATGTAAAAAGTATTTAGCAACGAAACAATGCGGAACTTAAAGTAAACTTGTTAACAGACCAGAAAATGTAAAAAGTGAAACATCGTTGATTTTTATGTTGTTCACTAGATCGCTACCTTAATAAGGTGACAGAAGGTGTAAACTCACAAAAGGCATTGCTGTTGCAGTGTTGTCTGCAGCTTAAAGTAGAAGGGAGATTTGCCCTGCCCTTTTGTTTTGCTCCCTGCCCTTTTTCTTTACTCCCTGACCTTTTCTCCTATTGTTTTTTGGGTTTTTTTTTTATGTTCTGGGCAATTACATTCATTTTCTCACAAAACTTCAATATAATTTAAACTAATTGGCAAAACAATGTATCAATTTATCTATTGACCATGAGTGTAAGATGCAAATTTAGAACTATTTCCATAAAAACAACAAAAAAGATTGTTTTTGGGCCGCTACTTTTGAAAGCCCTTTTTGGTTGTCACTGTATGCTTTAAAAGTGCCCTTTTAGATGAAGGGTTCCCAGCCCTCCTGAAGAGCTGGGGACAACACTGTGTTGTTTTACCCTTTGAGTTTGATGCTCAGCTAATCTAACGGTACTCAGGCAGCAGTACATTGAGGCAATGTGAGGATTAGGTGTGACAACTAAGCCCCAGCATGTCCCCTTCAAGTGCACAGAGTTATTCAAAAATCAAAATGAAAGCACAAGACAAGGTACAGTACTTCGTTTTGAACAAATATGAAAGAAAGGACACTGGATTGAAATCAGGCCAGGGTAGCTCCGACTATGTCACGTCCATATAACTATTTTTTTGAAGAATGCTGGATTTTTGTCAATTGGTTGGACTTTCCCAAATTTAACTTTATTTGTTATCTAAGGGTATTATAAAGTATGAATTTTTTTTTTTTTTCAAAGAATGCTTCAGCACTTTTGAAAAAAAAAATTGTGTGCAAAGATGTTATGGACGTGACACAGCTGATAAGGCTTAGCCAGTAATTTATCAGTTAAAACTAATTCTTTTAATTCCTAATCTTAAAGTCATCAGGGAACTTGGAAAATTATGTTACAGCAAAAATAACATTGTGTATGCTTTAAAAAAAATCTAAAAAAAGAAATGGTATGTCTATGACACAAAATTCCCATTTACTCCATAAAAACACCCATAGAATCGCTCATTTTGGATTTTCATGTGTAAATTTTACATTTTTATGATCTCTAAGAAGTACTCTTTCAGAAAATGTAAAACTTTGTATAGTATCTTGCAATTTAAAATTTAAGGTTCATGTCACAAATACCACGGAATGCCCCTGGTGGGAGGGAGTGGAAACTGGCAGGTCTTGGTTGTCACCACATCACTGGTAAAGAGATACATTTACACAGCTTAAGGACAGTTAAGACAGCAAAAACCTTTGCATGGCCGATTTTGAGATTTTAACGGTTTTTACAAGATGAATGTCCTTTCTATTAGTTGTCAAAATTTCAAGCTTTGAACAAAAGTAAAAATATGAGAAGAACACCAAAAACCACACAAGCATGTGGACATCCGAACGTCCATATGTCATTCTTTTGGTTTTTCAGCTGCCAAACGGAACAATGCCACCCGTCAATCATACTTAACAGCCTGTCATGTGGCTGCAGGTAGCAACGGCCCATGGCAAAAGGAGAGTGGTATCAGGGCGGTAATGCAAAATAAGGCGGCATGCCGAAAGTATGTTTGTGGGCACGTAAAAGATGCAAACATATCATAGACTTAGTGGTTTATTTTATAGTTATCTTGCTTGTTTTGCGTTCTAATGAAAGGAGACTTTAAATGTTCATGAGGAGCGGGAATCGTCAGACGATGTCCTTTCAGACTTCAAAGGCTGTGCCGTGATGGATTACCCTAGTGGTCCTTCACACCATGGCCGATTTTGAGATTTTAACGGTTTTTACAAGATGAATGTCCTTCCCATTAGTTGTCAAAATTTCAAGCTTTGAAGAAAAGTAAAAATATGAGAAGAACACCAAAAACCACACAAGCATGTGGGCATCCGAACGTCCATGTGTCATTCTTTTGGTTTTCAGCCGCCAAACAGAACAATGCCACCCGTCAATCATACTTAACAGCCTGTCACGTAGCTGCAGGTAGGAACGGCCCATGGCAAAAGGAGAGTGGTATCAGGGCGGTAATGCAAAATAGGGCGGCATGCCAAAAGTATGCTTGTGGGCACGTAAAAGATGCAAACATATCATAGCCTTTGTGGTTTATTTTATAGTTATCTTGCTTGTTTTGCGTTATAATGAAGGGAGACTTTAAATGTTCAAGAAGAGCGGGAATCGTCAGACGATGTCCTTTCAGACCTCAAAGGCTGTGCCGCGATGGATTACCCTAGTGGTCCTTCACACCACGGACAGGCGGGGAGAAAACACTGGCACCTTAAGCAACAATACCCACGTACATGATAATATTTTATCGAAACTCAGGGATGAGGAAATAAAAGTACAAATAAACAATAGATATAAGCATAAATGTGGACAGCAGAGAAAACTCACAAAATAGCGTTACAAAACTCAGGTTGGAAAGAGAAATGAAACTCATTCAGAAAATAAGTACAAAATAATGACAAACTAACTAAGTAAAGTGTACAGACAAGTCTAACAAGCTAACTACATAAAATATACAGATAGGAGTAAATACAATAAAATGCTATCCCCCAAAACGGGATGAAGAGGTAGGGGGCGGAAGACCAAACCTGCCTTCCGTGCACTGACCACGAGCAGCCGTAGGACACCCCACTGAGGCAAGGCAACACAACTTTCATTGCCAGGCTGCAGGTCACGGGGCCCGAAGGGCCGCCTCCATGACATCACACTTTGAAAACCAGACTGTCGCACTCACCGTTTGACAGATCGCTGAATAATGTTTTCCATACTTCAAAGGCTCTTTTATTTGTGTGATTGGCAAATAATTGATTGACAACCTCCCCAAATGTTAAGGGACGATGTTTACTATGTTTTGCACCAATATCAGCTCAACTGGAGCAAATGGTATTGTTTCAGAGGCAAATGGTCAACATCAAAGGCCTTTGAAGTTTGTTTTCTCTGAAAGGATAATAGGACGAGAACCCCACCTAGGAATGGTTATGTTTAAATGTGACAAATATTGGTATGTTTCTGACTGCATCGTAGCTTGGAACGAAGTGGAAGATTCCAGCATTTTACCCACTTGTGAAATGCATGTATCACAAACTAAGGAAAAATCTGAGATGATGAACCATATTGTATAATTGACAAACTGGAGACACTCAGTAAGTATGATAATTTCCTGCCAAATCAGAAAATTTTAACATGTCTACAGGCAGAGTTAAGTTACATTGATTTTAAAAACACTTGAAGTTTTGTTTTATAGTTGAAAGAAAAGACTGAAAATGTTGATGAGTCTATTAACATTTAACTATAAAAACTGAGGCGGGGGCAACCAAGAAAATTTATTCCTAACATACTTCTTGGTTGACCCTCCAAGCCAATGATTATTGATTGTGGTCACAAATGCAAAGGGCAAGATAAGAAAATTGTGTTTTCTTTTTAGTATACATGAACATTTTGCATTCTTTTTTGCAGTCATTTCTCAAACATACTGTCAACAGTTCGCAGACAAACCAAGGAATACAGCAGTTTTTAAAAGTCAGCTGGTCACCATAGTCTGTCGTCCTCCTAGTGCAGATCGACCAGATATCACTGTATGGAATGAATTCATTACCACAACGACAGGAACACAAATATCTGCGAATGCTATAATACAACATCCAAAAGGAGAAGCAAAGTATGGTATTGTAAACCAATATGACTTGCAAGTTAAAAATACAGAACAATCAGATGCAGGGAAATATCAGTGCAAAGTGACCCTGGCAAACCTACAAGCATTTGCATATGTTGTTGTTGTAGGTAAGTGCATTTTTAATGGAAGCATTTTTATACGTTTACCTTGAATTATAAATGAAAAAAAAAAGGATTATGTATCTTTGAACATATTTTATGTATGGCCATACAGTAAGGCTGACCTAATCGCATATATGCTTACCTTGTAACAAGGCTAGGCACAGTGGAACAGAACTTGAAATTGGCCACACAACAAGGATTGTGGTTGTAATTGAGGTGGACTGTTACTGTGTGAAGATGCTCTATGGATCTGAACAGGACTTACCTGGCTATTGTAACCATGCATTTCTGTGGTTGCTTCAAAGAAAACCTTAGACCATTACCAATGATAAACTTGGTCTGTTGCCCCCCCCCCCCCCCCCCCCCAACCAATCACTGACTGAATGAAATACTAATCCAATTATGTCCTTTAACGATCTGGAACACTGAATCCGCAACTTTCCTGTGCCACTGAAAGGTGTTGACTTATTGCCTGTATGTCGTATTTGATGAAAGAGGGAAGCATGTAACATTTAAGACACGCACTTAAAATTCATTTAATTAAGGAAGAGTTTCAGGGTAATGCATTAACATCAATTGCAAACAGAGAATTGTTTGGTCATAGAAGTTAACACCCAAGTATGTAGTGAATATAGTCCTTTTCCGGCTTAACCCTCATCGTTGAGGTGCCATTTTAATGTGTTCATATCATTATGTCTGTGTGCCAACACAGACATATTGTTTTTCTGGGAATTATGTCTCCCGGTGGAAGCCGGAGGACATACTGTTTTAGTGCCCGTTTCTTCTTCTTCTTCTTCTTCTTCTTCTTGTTGTTGTTGTTCAGGTTCTTCAACACTTGGTTTCCGTGCGGTAAGTCTTGAAGGACTTGACAGAATTTGACGAAACTTGGTGGGATTATGTATCTAGGCAAGACCTAGGTTGGGATTGTATTTGGGTGACCTTGACCTAATTTTCAAGGTCACAGGGTCACTTATGTGAAATTGGTTTCCGTTCGATAACTCATGAAGAACTTGATGGAATTTGATGAAATTTGATAGGATTATGTATCTAGGCAAGACCTAGGTTGGGATTGTATTTGCATGACCTTGAGCGAATTCTGAAGGTCACAGGGTCACTTAAGTGAAATTGGTTTCCGTGCGATAAGTCTTGAAGAACTTGATGGAATTTGATGAAACTTGGTAGGATTATGTATCTAGGCAAGACCTAGGTTGGGATTGTATGTGGGTGACTTTAGCGAATTCTGAAGGTCACAGGGTCACTTATGCGAAATTGGTTTCCGTTCGATAAGTCTTGATGAACTTGATGAAATTTGATGAAACTTGGTAGGATTATGTATCTAGGCAAGACCTAGGTTAAGATTGTATTTGGATGACCTTGAGCGAATTCTGAAGGTCACAGGGTCACTTGTGTGAAATTGGTTTCCGTTCGATAAGTCATGAAAAACTTGATGGAATTTGATGAAACTTGGTAGGATTATGTATCTAGGCAATACCTAGGTTGGGATTGTATTTGGGTGACCTTGAGCGAATTTTGAAGGTCACAGGGTCATTGGTGTGAAATTGGTTCTCAGCAATAAGTCTTGAAGAACTTGATGAAAATTGCTTAAATAATGTATCTGGGTGAGAGCTAAAATAGGATTGTAATTTTCAAGCAAACTTGGTCAATTGTAATTTGTTATCACCTGTAGCTTATTCAGAGACATAAGTGTTCCACTGGGAGACATTTGATTTTCTGTTGGAAAATCAGTGTGTTCTAGTTCTTTATTGTGTCTGTGTACCAACACAGACATAGTTTTTCTGGGAATTCTAAATCTTTCTTTCTTTACAGGCAGATTTGTCCGACATTTCATTTGAAAAGCATAACGTGCAAACTCCAAACTTGGCCTAATTATTTGCTTTTGTAGATGAAGTCTGGACTTTTAATAACTGAGAGGCCATGCTTTTCAAAATTATGCAAATGATGGCGAATTAAAGTTTTAAATCTTCAGTTTCTTATATACTATAGTAGATGTGGTTCCAAGTTTAAGAGTTCGATCATAGCAAGGTAACAGTCATCTCAGATGCCACGGTCAAAGGTCAATTTTAGGCCAAATGTCATTTTTGAGGTCAAGGTCACTTTCGATGGTGGGTGGCTTCTAGCCATAACTTGGTCAATTATTATCCAATTTTGATCATGTTGGGCTCAAACTGTAGCTATTGTAACACTGCACATTTTTGAAATGTACATTTGACCTCTGAAGGTCAAAGGTCAAGGTGATTTGGACCTTTGAAAGTTTCATCCAGTCGTAACTTGGCCAATTTCCATCCAATTCTAATCATGTTGGACTCAAATTGTAGATATTGCAACATTGCACATTTTTATAAGAACATGTAACCTCAAAAGGGCAAAGGTCAAGGTCATTTGGCCCTTTGAAAGTTTCATCTTGTCATAACTTGGTCAATTTTCATCCAATTTGGTTCATGTTGGGCTTAAATTGTGGGTATTGTAGCACTGGGCAATTTACATGTGACCTGTAAAGGTCAAGGTCATTTGGACTTTGAAATTTGCATCCTGCCCTAAGCTTAATGTAGTGTGAAGTACCAAAGGATAAAAGTTGTAGCATTTAATATTTACAACTTTTGAAGGCACACAGGTTTGCTTTAAAGCAAATCTTCTTTTTTAAAATAGTTCCATTAATACATCTCTTTGTAACTAGAATACGCTTCCTGCAATTTTTTCTGCCTTTGCCACAGTTAAAAAAAAATCAGATGAATTCTAAGATATTTGCAGAGCCAATTAATTTACAGTTACATGTGACCCTGGTCATTTTGCATTGAGGCCAAACACAGGTTGGCGAAAGTGGGGTGAAAGTGCATGTGTGCAAGCATCACCACTTTCTATTGGAGCATGTAACATGAAAATGAGGCAGTTAAAATTTCAATTTAGATTATGTCATTTTCAGCCAATAGAAAACTGGTTCCAGGCTGATGCCCAGTTTGTATCAATGAATATGAACTTTTTATGCCTGTTTTGACTCAATCAAATGATGTTTTACCCACGATATACTTTCTCAGATTGATGGCTGAGATTCAGAGCTTCAAAATCAAAGCAGATTAATAATAAATTACCACTATTTGTCAGGTCATAAAAACTGCAAATTTACAACCGTTTCAATGATTTTGGCATAGATGTTCCTCTCAAACTGTTAAAAGCTTTATCTTTTTGATAAATGGTCCACTTTTAATCCAGATTTAGACATTAGGAAGATATATGTGGTTCCTTGGTGAACGAAAATGCAAAATGCGTGTCCCCATTTTTTGCAAAATATCCTGTATGTTTAAAAAGAACTTTGCTACTTTTTGCATCAAAACTTTGATCTTTGAAATTTATTCAGTGTTGTAGGGGATGTGAAAAAAAATGTGCAGCATGGATAGAGTTAATGTTGGGTGTTTAAGGTAATGGCCAACCTAGCAAAATGACTTCAGTTCTGGGCCAAATATCACAGAAATATATATGTGCATTCCTTTGTAGCTATACATTCATGCTTCAGTGACCACAAGGCTTTGCAGAATCTGTGTGCACTTATGATGGAAAGTTCTCTAAATTCAATGCTATTGTAAAATTTATAAACACACGCATTTTGGGTAAAATTTGTCTTTTGTAAAATTTTGGATATTTCCTGAAAAATCTTCAAGATAAACTGGTTAACTTTGTGCTATTATGCTCTCAATACATGTATCCACAAAAATGTATCAGGAATTTTTCATAACTGCATCTGTTATTTTACAACGGTGGAACAAAAATTTCAAAAAGGCTGATTTAAATATCAAAATTTGTAAAATCGGTTATCTTTATTTTTGACACACTTTTAAAAAAACTGTTCATTTTTTAGAAAATCTCTGACACATTTTTGGCCTAAAAGATAATTAGAAAGTAAATTGCATGAGTTTTACTGTCATAGCGAGAAAGGATGGGTACCAGATTAGGCCAGCCTTAAAAATATTCTTGTTTCCAGTAACACAAATTTTGTGAAGTCAAAGAGTAGGGAGGAAATATTTTTTTTACACTCCTCATAAAACACAGGAGGGAGGGAGGAATTTTTTTTTTTTTTTAGCCTGCTGACAAAAACCATGAGGGACACTCGGCATTATTTTTTTCTCGCAGTGTTCACATTCAACCTCCTGTGGGTAAAGACTTGGGTACATTTACAGTATCCATGTCTTTGGAGACGAAGGGCAGGTCTCTTGTTAGAGCATGGATGAATAAACTAAAGTTTATTCCTCCATGGTTAGAGTAAAGAAACATGGAAAAGACAGCAAAATGTTGTCAAATGTGGTCTCGAACATCAGAGACATTGTCAAACTCGCCGTCTTCGAGACCGTCACTGCCATCACCGGGCCAAAACTGTTGGAGTATCTGTTTGAATGTAGAAGCTCTATTCACTCTAATTAGCTTGTTTCTCAGTTTACATTTGGTAGTTCTGCTGTTTTCTATGACCGTCATCACGGACATGGAGAAAACAGTTGTTGCGGGCGTTGCGTCTTCTTGCATTGCCGCCATTTTCCCACGTTTTCTGGGACAGGGGATCATTCGTTAAATATTTCAAGTTCGCATTTTCATCAATAGATGGCGCGGACAACCGCACTTTTTGGTACTGTTTTCAGCCCATACGGCCGCGTTACCGGTAACAAGAATATTTTTAAGGCTGGCCTTACTGTGTTATTTGTTTTTTCATTTGGTTATAGTTCATTTGCTTTGGAAATAGGACCATACCAGGGCTCGATAATTTTTTTAAAAATCAACCTTCCGCAGGGCAAGTAAATTTCAAAATCCACTTGTCCCCATACAAAATCCACTTGTCCTGATAAAACTTCTATTAACATCATTTTTTTCGAACACAATGCTAAGGCCTACACAAACCATTTACCCTAAAATATATTTGCCGCGTATTGTCGCTTGCAAACTCGCACAAAAATGTCAAATTTTACAACGATTCAAGCTGCAACTGTTCGACGGTGAAACTGGCAAAACATTAAAGATACAAATTAAAAAAGTAAGCTATTTGCATGGGGTGACTAACGATGAAAAATACATTGTAATTTTTGGGACGATAGGATTCCGTATCCCGGTTAAACTTAAATAACGATTAAAACAGATGCATTGGTTTCAGGATCCTTTTTCGCTGCCTCTGATGCCGTGATGGGATGCATATCGTTTGCGTACCTACCATGAACGCTATCGGTACATCGTGGTTAATTTGCGTATTCAGTATTGGCAAGTTCCTCGCAATAAACGGTGTTCTTAAATCAAATTCAAACGAAAATTTTAATATTTCAAATCAGAAATCGAGCGTGCGCACCGTCAACATCTTTCCTGCAACTGTACACAAACAGCTGCTTTGGCCATATGGCCTGACGCACAACACATCACCCGATTGGTCAATTGAGTCACATGCAAAAATGACCCAATCACGGCTCGTGCTGCAGTGTTTTCATCATGGCTTCCGCCCAGTGAACATGTGTGAATCTGCCGTAATTTACGGAGGGAACACACAAAGGGGAAACTTCTTTTTTTTTAATTGCAGCATGCGAAAATAAAGATTCCAGTGTTTATAGCAACGATTATTTGGAGTCACAGGCAAATACGCAAAGGTAGGGGGATAGAGAAAAATGCCGAATGTGTGACAGATCAGTCAGCAGGATGCTCCGTTCACCATAGATTACTCCACGCGGTCACTTGCGTGTGACTGGCAGATGTGTGTTTTGTTTGGCCGGGAAGTCAACTTGCGGCACCATTACATGATCTCTCCAACACTTTTAGAGCCCACCGATAAATTGTCTTTGATGCTAATTTGCTCAAGAATTCGCCATGCAAGTTTTAAAAATTTTTGATGTTCCTTTGTCATCGTTCGGGCAGATAACACTGACGGTGAGTTGCTGTGACCTTGCCCCGATACAGGCGAAAGCCAATACGCCCCAATGCATGACAGCTGGTACCTTTGATCTCGTCGTCGTATGCACGCAACGGTCAAAATACCTGCTTGTTTTGACAGAAATCAAGTAGGTGGTCAAGTCCTGTTGAATACACCTGCTGACCATGTTATTGTTTAAACCTGGATTGTTTACTTTAGGCCAGGGGATTATCATCACCTATTGTGCATTGGCGTCCCCACGCACATGCTTGCATTGGTGTTTATGTTCTGTTCAGACGGACCACAGTAATCGCCAACACACACAGAGTCGCGAAGGCTCTGACTGCTCATCATTATGTTGCCGTGCATGCAAACAGACGTAATTTCAGTCCAGTTGAGAAAATTAGCTTGTCCGCAGGACAAGTTGAATTTGAAAGTCAGTTGTCCGAGAAGAGCTTTAGCTTGTCCTGGAACATTATGTTGCCGTGCATGCAAACAGACGTAATTTCAGTCCAGTTGAGAAAATTAGCTTGTCCGCAGGACAAGTTGAATTTGAAAGTCAGTTGTCCGAGAAGAGCTTTAGCTTGTCCTGGAACGTCGGATCATAGGAATTTTCGAACCCTGCATATTCTCTTAAATTCCACAGAAAAATAACTTCTCCATTTTTGTGATTCATTCAATGATTACATCATTTTGTTCAGCAAAAACAAAATCATCAGCCCATGTGATCTTTATTGTTAATTGTGTATAATTAGCTCATTAGTTATATATGTCAGTTTTGTAGTTTTCTATAATATTAGTGCTTATTCTTTGTAATGCTGATGATATGGTCCATAGAGTAGGCCATGCTAAAGCAAAAGTGCTTCATTTAGAAGTAATAGGAAAAGTGACAGTGGGAGCCAAGAGACGTACTGTGTTATATCAAAATCCACCTACTAACATGGGTGAAAGTTTTATGTTTTGAGCAAAATTTTTTGGGGAAAAAATGTTTTAATCAGAAAATGTTCTAAAATATGCAAATTCGGTAAAAAATGAGGGCTGGAATTTTTTTAAATGGTGTTTTCTATTTGGCAAAAATTGTTGGCTTTCACCCATGTACAGAGATGCCACTTTTCAGGATTTTATATGAATTCAGGAAATTTGCCTTTTCTTGAACTGACAAAAAAACACTTCAATTTTGTCAGAACAGCACAAGTTTGATGAAAAAGAGAGGGGGTACATAGGTTTCAGGTAAAATCAGTGTGAGTGAGTGGCATCTCTGAACATGGTACCTAATGAGGGGTCTTTCAAAGAGGGAACTTGGTAATTGTACAGTGTACACAAGTATTTTTGTATGTGGATTCAGGCTTCTACAGTTTTTTCGAATCGTTGCCCTGATTTTAGAGCAGTTGTTCTCTTTAATGTGTTAATTGGAAAAATAAATATTGTACCTTGCATTTGAGAGAATGACTACTCAATTGAATAAATCAGTACAGAATTCTATGTAATGTTTAACAAGAGACATTTTTAGTTTTTGAGTATTTTCATTGTCTTTTGAGAGAATGACTACTCAATTGAATAAATCAATACAGAATTCTATGTAATGTTTAACAAGAGACATTTTTAGTTTTTGAGTATTTTCATTGTCTTCTCTAGACCTTCAGACAGGTATTCTTGTGTAGACGGCATTAGTGGCAAAATGCTAAAAGTGAAATGGTGTTGCGCTTTAGCACAGCTGACTTGTCAGCAACTGAACTTATAGTATGATTTGTCGTCAACAGTTGACTTCTTCAAAACCGTTTAAGCCAGATTCGCTGCAGACTTGGTGGCAACCTACCTCGGGTAGGTATTTACCATGTTTTTCAAATGGTCACGTTCCTGTGATTTTCAGATTTTTTCTGAATTTTTGTAGGTTGATTTTTTAGGCAACTTGGTTGTCCGTACATCCATTCACAATTACATCTTTAAGGGCCTGTCTGTCCGCATGTGCACATTCTCGTTACCACTATATACAAAATTAGGGCCAGTACTTTTCCGCGATCGCGGAAAACGGACGGAATTCACGGAATCTATGATCTCAAACGGAAATTATGATTTGGAACGGAAATCGGCAAATGCCACGGAAATTAAGCGGAATTTGTGAATTTTGCCTCTCAAATAATTCAAAATCACCACATATTTCATCGCATAAAGCAAAACACACGGACTTGGATCCAAATTTGACGAGTAGGCGGCGTTATCGATACCACGTGGAGCAAATTTAACGACAGGCCGGGCACCTGCGCGCTATAGACCCCATTGCAACCATATCCATTCATTTGCATGGCATATAGATATAACGCGCAACAGAGGTACAATGATAATAGCGCCATCTGTAGGTGGAGGCTGTCAACGTACATAGTAAACAATATGGAGTCACTTTGCCGTTCGTCGATGGATCAACATTTTCCAGAGGCGATAAGATCAACTGTTTTTTCTTTTTTATTGACCAGTGCTAAAATCGTGCCCTAGAATTAGTGAAACGGAAATGAAACGGAATTTGTAGTTTCCCAAAACGGAAAAACACTCATTTTGAAACGGAAAAATACAGGCCCTACAAAATGCCCCTTTGTATTTTGCTAAAATTTAGCAATATGCTTACCTTACCTGGCAAGATGAACTGATATAGATTTTGGTGTCACCGTGACCTTATTTGAGTAAATATCAGCCTAATTACATGCTCGTTAAGGCTTATTAGGTACCACAATGTCTCCAAAATGCTCCAATGTATCAAATAGCTCAACTGTGGCAGTATGCTTATCTAGTATGCCAAGATGAACTGATGATATTTTGGTGTCACCATGACTGAATATGAGCAAATGGCAGTCTAATTACATGCTCGTTAGGGCTGGTTAGCGCAATATCTCCAGAATGCTCTGGGCAATGTATTTTGCTCAAATTTGGCAGTATACTTATGTTTATCTAGCATGCCAAGATGAACTGATTTGATTTTCATGGCACCATGAGCTAATTTGAGCAAATGGTGGACCCTTCAGTCAACTATGGTGTTGTTAGTATGTCTAGTTGACCAGGGTTCACACAGGTCCTTGAAGTGCTTGAAATAGCATTACCAGGTCAACATTTGAACTGCATGATAAAGTCTATCTAAAGAATCTGTTAGAATTTTTGTTCTAAGTGTCTCCATTCCAAAGATATGCTCGTTCAAAGGTTCCTGAATTACCCTATTGTTGGGCCTGTTATCCATGGCTGGAGGGCAAAAACAATGGACCCCTTAATTATACTATTTTCTGCAGTTGTCTTTCATAACTTTGTCATTGTTCTATATTTTACATAGAAATTTGGCATACAGGGGTTTTCAGGTGTGCTGAGTTCAAATAAAATATTTTTTTTGGATGGCAGATCAAGACTGGACTGTCAAATTGGCTTAATTTGCATATTAGTTAGGTACACTAAAAAGTACGTATAATTAGCAAATAAGTACCTAACAATGCTCATATCTCTGAATGCTAATTTTCATCACAGGGTCAGTTACTTTTGCCTCACTATTCAAGTCACAAATACAATTGCAATTTATCATGAACATAATGATAAAAATGTCAACAAAATAATCTAATTTGCATAAATTAAAATAACTTAAATGGATGTTCAATCGGAGCTCAGTATGCTGTCCAAATCGGGAGCGACATCACAACTAGGCTCTGAAGCAAGTCTTATGGCTTTTTACTCGTTCAAGTCTTTCAGCTTAAAGTCATCAACATTACAGAATCCTCACAAACTTTTACAGAGACACATTTTATTTAATAAATCATACAATGTTATGGCACACAATTTAATAATTTCAATTTATAATTTTCAGTGCCACGCTCCTTCCATTCTTACTAACGCTGACTCAGTGACTGTTGTAACTTTCCATTTCATCATGACATATATCTGAAGACATTGTACTTGCAAAGTTGCAATTTGTATTATTTCATAAATATCCTTATTCTATTCTGTCTTCTGTAATAATATAAATAACATTGTCATTTGTGTAAAATCAAGTGTTCTGTGTCATTGAAACAGGCAAAAAAGTTGAATCCTCTCGATGATAGAATCTCAACAATTTCAATGTCTCTGTGCTATTTAATTCCCATGTTTTTTCTCCAATATAAACCTTTTCTGGATCCTTCGCCATCACATTCACTGCAAGATAAATTAAACCGTGTTTTATATAAAAATTAGAGACTGAAATTTGTTTTCTGTTGTTTTTTTCTGAAAAAATAATTTATTCTCTCAGATATCAGAAATAGTAAATGAAACATTTTTATTATTACTTATAAAATGAACATAGCCATGATTAGTGTACTGCAGTCTGCAACTTGCAATTGAAAACTTGATTTTGAAAATTTATTCTGACTTCTGTTCATGTTGGGTAGTTCACTGCTACTAGTACTAGTAATAATTGGGTTAAGAAGTATGTCTATTTATCATTAATTCAACCATAAAAAATATCCTCCCCACAAATTAAAATAAATCAAAATGATTTTTAAATTGTGTAGTTTTAAAATAAATTATTTAAGTATGGAAAAAGGCAAGCCAGGGTTTGCATTAGCAATTTTTTTCAGGGGGTCACAACTTGAGGCAGAGTCAAATTTTCCGCATTTTTTTTTTTTTTTTTTTTTTTTTTTTTTTTTTTTTTTTTTTTTTTTTCAGTATTTACAGAGAAAATACAAGAAGTTGTGACCCTTTGAATTTTGTTGAGGGGGTATTTCATGATTTGAAAAGGGCAATTTACCCCCAATTGGAGGTAAATGCAAACCTACATTTTATTTTCGAACCACAAAACTTATTTCGTTTGAAAAACTTGGTGACATGAATGATCATCTGATCATACCACTGGTATCTAGCACCAAGGCCATGACAGAATTATGGAAAATACAACTCATTTTAGCATAAAACTACTGGATATCTTCATTAAATTAATATAACCAACCTTGAAATCATAGTTAATACTGCTGAAAGTCATAAACTAATTCTTATGTGAAGATTTTGACGAAAAAAAATCAAAATTACGATCGAAAAGCACGGCTCCCAATTATCGCTCATTCCAGAATTCATGCTCAGTTTTGGTCCAGAATTTCTTCAAAATAGCCTATCGATCGTTTCAAACAGGATATTCAAGGAAAATTATATCTTTTTCAACTTATGCATGAATATCAGTGGCACAAGAAGCGGAATTTTATGTTTATTGCGCAAAATTGACATGCATGTCCGCATTCGCCGATTATTGATCAATTCTCCCAACTGTTAGTGTCGCCTTAGCGGCAAAGACACGGAACTACTACTATGCGCAACATGGCCCTTTGTACAAGACATTTTAAAAGCAAAAGTCGCGGCATTTAATATCATTTTCTGAACATAAAAAACACACTGTTATTTTCAGAAAAGATTGAAGTTTATAATTATGGACATTCCAGTGTCTGCGCGGCATTCTTTCTGGTCTAAATTCTCACTCAAAGTCGACCCTTGAACTTACCTTGCCAGGACGATTACTTCCACTTGTAGTATTTAAATTTTGCTTACACCAATTGAAAGCTCATACTGTGCTCTGATTGGTCCATGAAGGTTAAATATTCCATGACATCATTTAACCACGCCTGAATAGTTTTTATGAATGAATGTGCCTGGGAACCCGCGGGAAAGTTGACCCACGCCGGCTTGGGTGAGGAAGTGGCTGAACTGACGCACTACTGGATTTTCACTCAGCCATCATACCAGTTGAATATGAGATTATACCCATAAAAAATATATGAACAGAAAGCTTAAAATGTGGTGAATCTAATGATATAAACTTTATTATGATGAATGGTAAAATGAGAATGATATGAGCATTGTTAGCTACGAAAGTCAAGCGGAGAGACCGCTTTCACACCTAGGTCCGCAGCAGCGCTGGGGCTCAGTGGTAATGCCACTTGAAAGTACTTGAATTTGCTACATTCATTTTCAAGGCCTTGAAAACCTTGAAAATCCAGAATGTTGGACAAAGGTCCAGGAAAAGTCCTTGAATTTTATTTTTAAACATCACCCAATGAGGCAAGTTGCCAAGGAATATGAATTTTTTTCCACAAAATTTAGCATTTATGAACTTGAATCACATTAAGATGAACACATTCTGCTGTCTTTTTCCTTTGAAGTGGCTGGCAAATTCCATTTGACAAAATGTAACACTGCAAATTACAAAGTATCTTTTTGCTTTTAACCCCCTTTTAACCCATGTAGGTTTGACAGTTCTTATCAAGTCAGGCCTAACCAATTATATGAGCCTTATTTACTTGTACAGCCTACTTTCAGGGACAAATACACTCTATGAGACATACAGGTAACAAAGTACAAAACCTTCCTAGAAAAGAAGCTGGGGGCATTCTTGTGAAAAAGGTGCATGGGGATAGGTACATCTTCAGGTCTAATTTTACATATATGTAGTGGTAGCAATTTTATAGACTAGATAGAGTCAATTCAGGAATACAACCCATACTGGCTGTAGGCCAACATAAGTCACAGTGAAAAGGATTTTCAGTAATATGATCCACATATAGTCTTCTTTGTAAGTTTGTAGAAAGTCTACTGCATATTGAAAAATTTGAGTCTGATTCATACGTGGTTGGAATAAATAATAAATGTGGAATAAGATGCATTGGTCTAGTAGTAGAGGGTTGAAAAGTGATGATTTAAACAATTTGTCTTTTGTGTTCTATTGCTGGATATGGTCCTTGAAAACTTGATTTAAGTGCTTGAAAAAGTCTTTGAAAACTTGAAAAAGTTCTTGAATTTATTTTTCACGAACCTGTATGAACCCTGAGTTGACTTCTCCAAATCATCAGCCAGATTCACTTCAAACTTGGAGGCAATGTACCTTGGGTGGTTCTATGTACCAAGTTTGTTCAAATGGTCACGCTGCACCGAATGGATTTTTTGTTCTTTGGGGGGCAAATCTTATCAAATCTTCTCCAAAACTGCTCACCCAATTAATTTGATATGGCATAGGAACACTCTGAGGGACTCATAGTTCTTAATTTATTCACCTGGTGGTGCTGCAATTTATTTTTAATATTTTTTAATGATTTTTGTGTGTTTTCACTATATTTGACCTCTTCTCCAGAACAAGCAACAGCTTAATCTAGGTTTTGGGGAAAGGGTGGTCTTGGATACAAGTTGGAAAGAAAGTTTATATGTTGTTGGTAATCCTGCATGATTTAAGGTAATTTCAGAGGATTGCAAACACATTTCCAGCTTTTGTTCAAATTGGGAAAAATAAAAAGGCCCCTGAAACTTGATGGATATGTTCCTTGTGAAAAGGTCAAACAAAGTTGTTGACTAGATGACACTGCTAGATGATTTCCTCAGTTTTAATGATTATTTTTTGGTCAATTTGGGTACTTATTGGTAAGTGTACCTTTCCTGTTGTTCACTTTGGAAGTCAGTGGGCATTCTCATGCTAATTCACATTTTCGACTTCTCAGAAACCATCTTCCAGATTCACTTCAAACTTAGTAGCAATGTACCTTGGGTGGCTCTCTACCAAGTGTTTCAAATGGTCATGCTCCAGTGATTTCTAAATTTTTAATGATATTTATTGTTCTTTGGAGAGGGGGCAAATGTTAAAAAAATCTTCATCTCCAAAACTGCTCACCCGCTTGTTTTGATATTACAGAGGAATACTCATGGGACTTCCAGTTCATAATTTGTTCACCAGGTGGCGCTGCAATTTTTTCCTAAATTATAATTTTTCTGTGTCTTTTTTGCTATTTTCAACTTCTCCAGAGCTGTCATTCATTTTGTTAAGCTTAAACTTGGTGGCTGTGTTCCTTGTGGAAGGTTCAAACAAAGTTGTTCACTATGTGGCAGTGCTGTGGATTCCTGGTGTTAAACAATTTTTTTTTTTTTTTTTTTTTTTTTTTTTTTCATTTGGATACCTATCAGTTAATACACCTGTCCTATTGATTACTATATAAGTCAATGGGCATTCTAATGTTAATTCACTTTTTGGACTTCTCTGAAGAAACTGTTAGTCAGATTCACTTTAAACTTGGGTAATGTACTTGGGCGGGTCTCTACCAAGTGAGTAAGAATGCTCACACTTCAGTGATTTGTGGATTATTGTTACGATTCTGGAAAACTTTTAAAAAGTTGTAATGCAAAAGTCTAACATGGGAATTTCTTGTAATTGTTAGAGCTTAAATAATTTTTCCCAGATTTGTGTCAAATTTGTTGGGGATCAGGGATTAAACTAGGATTTGGGAAAAGGAGCGTTTTGGATAAATGTTGGGAAGAAATTTTACCAGTACATTTTTGGGAAATCTGTATGATTTTAGATAATTTCAGAGAACTGGATACAAATTTTGGACCTTTTCTTCAAATTGGGAAAAATGAAAAGACCCCTGAAACTGTAGTAGATTAATCCCTGAGGGATGTACCCTTAATAAACATCTACATATTTTGTGCAAGTGGTGATGCTTCAGTGCTATTTGTACATTGACCTCATTCCCAAGGTCACAGGACAACTGACGTGAAATTTACCCTTAGACTTGCTCAAGTCTCACTGGACTGTCTTCCGTATTTTATTCAAAATAAAATTAATTGCAAGAATAAATTTTTCAAGTAAACACACGTCGAAGCGTTATTCGGTTACCATACAGGTAGGCCCTCAAACCTGGCTAATTGGCGTGGAACGTGTCTATAACCAGATAACACGGACTCCAGATGATTAGCGCCGGGCGGTCTGCACTGTGTTTCTTATCACACAGACATGCGAGCGGTCATAACGCACCCCTCTTCAGAAGCTGTTAATTGAGCTACTGTGTAATGAAGTATTAATTGCACTGCCCGAGTCAGGCGGAGGGCGTCCAGTGAGACTTGTCAAACTTGCCGGCTTGTCGCTGCTATGAATTATTCATGAGCAGTCAAGCACGTGACAGATTCAAGGCCGTCTCAAAAACCTTGTGTTGACTGTTGTTTATTTACATGCAAGCATGCACATTTTATTGTAGAGAAACGTCAGTTCTTGCCGATGGCTATTTCGAGCGGCGTTAAAATGAATATTTTCCTTCTACGATGATTTAAATCAATGACCGGGTCGTTGCTTGTGACAATTTGAATGATGTAACTTTGCAAAACTGCGCAAAAATAGGGTGATTTCATCGTCTCTATCTCAATTTTTTTTTTTTGTCTCCGCGACATGTTGTTTATATCGTTAGAATGCTCAGAACCTTGTCTATTTTAACAACAAGCTCTCCCATTGGGTGAAACAAAAGTATTTTAGCGGGAACACCTTCAAAACTGCTTCTATTTCAAACAGATGCGTCGTTATTTTAGTCGGAAACTACAAGGGCCCAGAATCGATCACATGGTGTTCGCTATCTAATCAAAAAGTTTTTCTATCGCTGTTTCGTTCGGTAGAACTCGCTGCCTCGTGTTGTGAAGTCTGGCTTGAAAGATGGTAGCCCCAAGGGACCTCCCCTCGCTCTGCTAAGCTAGGGGAGGTCCCTTGGGGCTAGAAAGATGGGTGACATTTGTGTGAACACAAGTGGTTTAAACATATTTTATTCGTAGAATACAATTGGGAAGGAGGGCAGAGTGACAAGTGACGATTACGGACAATTTATTAAAGCAAGGAACAAAATTTAACGCTGTAAATTGGTGAGAATGACAACATATACTACCACTGTACCAGTCTTTGCGTACATTAGAGTAGAGGGTCCAATTTTTTCACGGAAAGAGAGTAAAATACGCCAGCCGCAGGTAAACATGGCTCGGGTGAAAATACCGCTGCCGCGTGTTTATCATGCTGACAGTTTGTCAGTAACTGCGATAAAGTGTGTTTACGGACTATTTACTGCAGCAACAAGCTCAACCACTATAGTTGAATGGCAATTATAACACACAACCGATCTTTAGAAAAAAATAAAAGAGGAACCATCGTTCGTGACGCTAACCAAGAAAAATGCACGGACCGGTACCCATGCAATTGTATTCACACAGGTTTGACCGCTTTGATCAAATCGTGATTGAGATCGATATATTTCCATTGTAGGGTGTAGGGCAAGAGTTTTTGTTTAAATTGACAAAAGAGCCACATAGAAATGTAGAGTTTTTACTCAACAAAACTTAAATCATGACGTGGATCATTTTACATTAATGCAAAAATAAAAAAGTTGTGGCACTGATTTGACTTCTAAGATCCCGCAAAACCCCGGATGTTGTGACGTCACTCCCACCGAATTGATGGTAGTCCAGAGTGGGCTTGTGCAAGTTTGACAAGTCCCTGGTGTCGGCAGCCGGAGGGAGACGGTCAGCTTTGTCTCGCTTGAGTGGCCAGTGACTAGCCATGCATTCATCGAAGGCCACTTTCCACTCGCGATGATAATGGGATTAGAACTGACCAGGACTCAATAGCTGCTACTGTTGAAACCGACACGGCGGCAGTGTCGACAGTTAAAAAAATATATAATAATAATAGTAGGACCTACTTAATAACACCGTGTAGTTGGCATAATATTATTCAGTTAACTTTGTGGAGGGGAAAATGTATCGCACTTCTGGGTGGGACCGCGGGATGGGAAAATAGGGACATGCACCAGGGACTTGTGCAAGTATATGCTTGTGCTTGATATCTTTAGATCTGTTTTGAGTTAGGACTTTGATGTTGCATGTTAATGTTTCTCTAGGAAAGTCACACTTAGACAGTGCATGAGTGGCCCTGACCTCATTTCTGGGATCACATTTCAAGGTACATGAATTTTTGTCGTCATCTACACGTCCATCCGCCCGTGCCTTCTTAATGCCTTATCTCAAAAAACTTACTTTACAGAGACCAAATTTTGATCACCTGGGGCTATTGAGATGCTTGAGGTGCCTATCAAAAAGTAGCCTACAGTACTACATTAAAGAAAAAACGGCGCTAACATAATATCTAAAAAATGTTGAATGTAGCTTCATCAATTATTTATGACATTTGGTCCTAAGGATGTCTCAGAAGCCTGTTGAAAAATGGGTCACTTATTTAGGTCAAAGTGCTGCATTGAACTTGCAGAAAATGGCAGTACCATGATATCTTCAAATCTTAATTTTCTCATTGTAGCTGCACCAGTTATTTATGACTGTTGGTCCTAAGGATGCCTCAGATACCGAGTGCAAACTACGTCACTGGGTCACATATTTAGGTCACAGTGTTGCATTGAAGAAAAATGGCCTTGCCATGATATCTCTGCTTATTGCATTTGCACCACAGCTTTGTCATTAGATCAAACAGAAGTAACCTTGATCTACCCAAGGGTATTGTTGTTGCCTACACGTTTGTCCATCTGCCTGTCTCCGACAGTGCTGAGGGGTTTTCAGTCACTGATCGGCTCAAGTACTCTTCACTATAACTTGAGAACCAGTAAAGTGGGACCTTGATGTTGCACATGTTTGTTAGTGTTCCCCCATAAGGATCAGACTCCCTCAGTACATGAGTGACCTTGATCCTATCCGAAGTTCACAGAGCCACAAGTGTGATGAATCTCTAGGTCAGCTGAGCTGAGCATGGGCTGTTCACACAGCCCTCTTGTTTTAAAAAAGTGTCAAATCCTGTTCTTGATGCAACTGATAATAAGCAGGGAAAATATATTTTCTAGAATCCTGGTATCCACAGGGCAAGTGATATATTGAAGATTACAAGCTCCTGTGAAATTTCAGATATTTAGCAGATTTCTACTATTTTAACTTAAAACACCTGATTTCAGCTAAATTGATCATATATATATTTCTATTTCTTGCATATTTCATATTGGTTCAGCTATTTTGAACCTCTATTTTTGCTTGATTTGATGCAATTTCAGGTAGATTTGGGGGATCTTATAGATATATATATAAACTGGCCATTCACATGCCTCCACATTACTACCACTGATTATTAATGTTTTAACATGTAGATTTCTTCTGTTTCCACGACAAGATATTAAGATAATTTTGGTTACCTCCATATTCTAGAATTGTTTGCTAACCTGTCCAGAAATTGTATTTTTAAAAGCAAATGTTGTTGTTGTTGCATCATGGGTTAGTGCTTTGAAGTTGTTACTTGCTGAATTAGTGCTTTGAAGTTGTTACTTGCTTAATCCAAGATAGCACAAATGTGAATTGTTGGGCCCTGGTAATATTGTTGACAGCATCTTGTGCAGTTACGAATTATCGTGCCAAGCTGCATCTGAATTAACCCTTTGCTTAGAAGGAGGCAATCGATAAATAGTCTGTTGTATAATATTAATTTGTCATGTCTTGTTGAAATACAGATACAATGCCTAGCTGTACAACAGACAAGGCAAACAACATAGCAGCAGAGGGTGACACAGTAACAATGACCTGCCAGGTGGATTACCATGGTGGCTGGGGTCCAAACTTGCAATGGACAGGACCATCAGGCACTCAGCTTCCTACAACTGATGCATCCACTGGAACAACTAGTAAATCTACAGCAACTGTCACTGCAAATGAAAGTCTTGATGGAGCATCATATGCCTGTGGACTAACATTCCCAAAACCACCACAAAACTTGATTTTAACTCCAGACTACGACACTAGGAATCCAGTGTTCACATCTGAGTGCAGTGTACCACTGACTGTCCATTGTGAGTACTTAGTGGTATCTCTTGCTGTAACAAATTTATGTGAAAAATCAACAGTGTACTGAAAGGTTTTCCTTTATTTTTTTTTTTCACTTGATCTTAGGCCAGCCTTAAAAATATTTCTGTTTCGTATAACGCGCCCGGTGTGCACAAAACGTTGCGGTTGGAATATTTTTTTCAACAGTGCAAAAAAAATTTTTTTTCAGGCTTGATTTAACGCTACTCGCCCGCCCCGTTTTGCAGTTCTTTAATTTATAGTGTAAACGCATATCATTTGCGTACCCACCATGAATGCTATCGGTACATCATAGTAAATTTGCGTATACAGTATTGGCAAGTTCCTTGCAATAAAAGGTGTTCCTAAATCAAATTCAAATGAAAATTTTAACATTTCAAATCAGAAATCGAGTGTGCGCACCGTCGACATCTTTCCTGCAACTGTACACAAACAGCTGCTTTGGCCATGTGGTCTGACGCACATCACATCACCCGATTGGTCAATTGAGTCACATGCAAAAATGAGCCAATCACGGCTTGTGTTACAATGTTTTCATCATGGCTTCCGCCCAGTGAACATGTGTGAATCAGTCGTAATTTACGGAGGAAACACACAAACGGGAAGCTTTGTTTACATTGCAGCATGCGTAAATAAAGATTCCAGTGTTAATTGCAACGATTATTTGGAGTCACAGGCAAATACGCAAAGGTAGGGGATAGCGGGAATAGCCGAATGTGTCCCAAATCAGTCCGTGAGACTTGGTCTGTTCACCGCAGATCCACTCCGCGCTGTCACTCGCGTGTGACTGGAAGTCATGTCAAAGCCACCTATTTTTTTCCAACGCTGTTAGAACCCACCGATAAATGGCATTTGATGTTAATTTGCAGATGAATTCGCCATGCAAATTTTATTGTATTTTGACCCTACTTTGACATCGTTGGGGCAGATCACACTGACGGTGAGAAGTGTGACCCCGCTCAGCAAACCGATAATTACTGCCGGTACCTTTGCTATCGTAACGTAATTGTATGTAGTGTACGACAGTGAAAATGTCTGTTTGTGTTGACAGAGATAAAGTTCTGATGAATACAACTGCGGACAAACTAATTGTTTAAACTTGGAATGTTTATCAATTAGCGATTATTATCACCTATCAGCGCCCCACGCGCGTGCTGCGAAAGCTCTGATTTTTCAAGTGATTAGACCCCCCCCCCCCCGTAGCCAGCCTTGCAAACAACTGCAACTTGTAAACTTGTAACTGTGTCATGAAAAATTGAGGATCAGAGTTCCCAGTGAAAAAAAGTTGGTTGCCCGACTGGGCAAGTACTTATTAATTTTAAATTGCCCGAGATTAAATCTGACTTGACCATAGAGCAATAAAACTCGTAATCAACGTCCCTGCACATACACAAAAGAGGTGTGTTCATGACTTGAAATATTTATCTCGGAACCCTCATCATACACCCCTCCCCTCCCCTGCTGTTGTCAAGTGAAAATTAAAACTGCACATTTGTATTTGATATCTTACTCTTTTTCTTCTGTGATATTTTTTAAAAAAGGGCAACTTTATAATTAAGCTAATCCTTTGTTTCTTGAAGCCCTGTACATGTACATGTTTAAGATAGCAAAAGACCCACCCCAATTCAAGCCAAGCCGAGGTGTATTTACAGTAGGGCTACTCTGTCTCAGCGCCAGCAAACCAGCCTGAAGCATATATGGGTGAATTGCGTAATTTTTGTACCAAACATGTCTTGGATTACAACACAAGATCTGTAGGGTACTTTACGTGGCTAACTATATCATAGTATTAACTTTGGCCGGCCCTATTTTGGGAGCTTAAATTAGATCCCTACCTATACTTCTGTAAAAGATATGACATTTAAGAATACCAATTTGTCCCGTTAGTGACACATTCCAAGTTCAAGTTGACAAAATCAAGTCACCAGATTGACAATGTATACATTCCACAAGCACCAGAAAATGTCATTTATGATAAACACACAACATCATGTTTGATAAGAAAATAAAACTTTGTGTTGTATGGGAGTTTGGTTTTCATATGATTATGGTATACCTGTGTACCAAAAATGTTTTGTAATGTGTCCCGTTAGTGACATTATGGTGAGAGACCTATTGAAAAAGGTAACAGACGGCTACTCTTATACATTTGAAGCGTGTAAGTGGTACTCTTTACTTGGCTGACAAAACAGAAAAAAACATTTTACAGGAAGGTGTGGAGAAGGCCAGTGTCTTCAAAAATCAAATACGTGAACCATAACTGTCCCGTTAGTGACATACTCAGAGCATAAAATGTACATCACATTGGATCGAGCTTTACATTGAAAAAAAAATGTTACTTAAATCTATGTTTTTTCATATTAAATCACAAGCTGTATCTATCATGCTCACTAGATTGGAGGGACATACAAACCCTATCCGTCCCGTTAGTGACATGTCCCGTTAGTGACCCTAAATTATCCTTTTGGTTATTTCACCATGCTAACATAAAATTAATTGATATTATCTGAACCAAATTATTAATTTTTGCCATTACTGCCTTACTACAATTAATTTAACATGTAAATATACATCAAGCCTGCTAAAATATTTTGCCTTTACATGTTTATCTGCATTTCTAGACTGGGCTTTAAAAAAAACGTTTAGTGAAATCATCATTTCTTGCATTAAAAAAAATTCTGTGATTTTTTTTAGGTTTTTTTTTAAGACAGTTGGTATCAACTTTTGGGTGTGTCAATCACAACCTAAGTGATGCTGATGAAGTTGAACCACCATAATGATCCCAGATTCAAATACCTCATAAGAAGACCTTTCATTCAAATACCAGCATTTCTGTGTTCCCCGAGAAAAAAGGTGTAGGTCAACATCTTTGAAAGGTGCAATTTGGGTACACCGGGGTAGCTAATACACAGCTCCTAATTCAGTCTATGACTTCAGATCCTTGATAATCTGGCAGCAATGTCAGCTGGTGATGGAGATGAAGCTGAAAAAGCCACACCACAGCAGACATGGGCATTTTCAAAGCAGAGACCATCCTCGTGGAGAGTTATCTGTTTTGTACACTGGCCCAGCCTGCTATTTTGTTGGTCGTGTGGTCAGACAGGACTGTACATGTGATTTGTACGATGAAGATCATATGCAAATGGTATTCCTCGGCAAAAACCTCACAACAGTTCAATATGACTGGCCAAAATCATAAAATGTCATACGTGCACTGAGTGTGTGTCTGCTTTTTTAGCTCAGCTGACTTGTCAGCAGCTGAGCTTATCTTACAGTCCTTCGTCAACAATCTACTTCTTCTCCACAACCGTCAGCCAGATTGACTTCAAATGTGGTGTGGATGTGTCTTGGGTAGGTCTCTACCAAATTTGTTTAAGTGGCCGTGCTCCAGTGATTTTTGGATTTTTTATGAATTTTCTGTGTTCTTTTGGGGGGCTAATCTTAAAAGATCTTCTGCGAAAAGGCTCACCCAGTTGCTTTGATATCCCACAATGACACTCCCGGGGACTCTCAGTTCTGAATTTGTTCACCAGGAAGCGCTGGGATTTTTAATCTTATTTTTTTATGATTTTTAGTGTGTTATTGCTATTTTTGACTTCATCTCCAGAACCGTCATTCAGATTAAGCTGAAATTTACTGGATATGGTCCATGTGGAAAAGTCAGACACAGTTGTTCACTGTGAGGCAATGCTATAGATTCCTGATTTATAACAATATTTTTCAAATTTGGGTACTTGTCGGTAAATGCACTTTTCCTATTGATGATTATACAAGTCAATGGTCATTCTAATGCTAACACACATTTTTTACTTCTTCATCTTCATTTTTTACTTTTACTTCTTCAGATTGACTTCAAAGTTGGTGGCATTGTACCTTGGGTAGGTCTCTTGCAGATTTGTTCAAAAGGTCATGCTCCATTGATTTTTGGATTTTTTATGATTCGGTTATTTTTTGTTTGTTTGTTTTGTATTTGGGGGCAAATCTTCAAAAGTTTTTCTTCTCTGAAACCGCTCACTCAATTGCTTTGATATCACATAGAGACACTCTTAGGGACTTGCAGTTCCAAATTTGTTCATCAGGTTGTGTGGTGCTGTGATTTTTTTTTTTATATTTTTTATGTTTTTTTTTGTGTGTGATTGCTATTTTCGGCTTCTTCTCCACAACCATCACTCAGATTAAGCTGAAACTTGGTGGATATGTTCTTTGTGGATGGGTCAAACAAAATGTTTCTAAGTTGCAATGCTGTGGGATCCTGATTTTTAATTATTTTTTTAATTCGGGTTCTTACCCATTAATGCACATTTCCTATTGATTACTATGTAGTAAGTCAATGGGCATTCTAATGCTAAGTCACAGTTTTGACTCTTTCTGCGAAACTGTCAGTCAGATTGACTGTAAACTTTGTCGCAAAGTACATGTAGCATTGTTTGTCTCTAGCAGATTTGTTCAAATGGACACGCTCCATTGATTTTTTTTATATATATTTTTTATGCATTTCTTTGGCTTTTTGGGGGCAAATCTTAGAAAATCGCAAGGGTATATGTACATGTCAGCTGAGCACAGGACTGTCACAGTCTTCTTGTTTCTGTTTCATGGACCCTTAAGCATCAAAGGTCACTAGGCCTTTTGAGGTGGACAATCTGCACGCCAGGCATATAGAAGAGAAATTTTCAAATCTCAAGAAAACCATTGCCAAAACCAAGGCTTGAACAACTTAAAAAGCTACAGATCAAAATGTTAAATAAAGTTCACGAACTTTGAATTGTACTACCTGAATTTATATTAAAGAAGAAAAATGTTTGAATGTGCATTAAATTGTATCTGAATGAGAGAACTTTTGGATTATTAATGTGCATTTATGAGGTGGAGTAGTTTTTTTAATGAATAAAAAAAGAATGGTTGAGGAAAAAACTACTAAACAAAGGCCCAAACTACTGAAGAACTGAACATCCTAAGTACAGAAGTGGTACATTTGGTTTCAGAATCAGTTTGTATTTGAATTGTGTGCCTGAATTTATGTCAATGGAAGGAACTGTTTGGGTATGGATTTTATCCAAAGGAGACAACTATTGGTAGTGTATTGTTAGATTCTAAATAAAAACAAAAGTGGAGACAAAATATTGTCCAGTCAGAGTGTGTGTGCATGAATACAAAAATGTGTCACTATTAATGACACACATGCATGTACACGTATATGCTGTATGTGATTGGATACACATCATGTCATCTTATGGACCCAATCAAGTAGATTCCTTGTATTATATACAAATTCAATATATATTTTTTCCAAACTCAGAGATTTAGTATGAATGAGCTATAGAACTGTAGGTAAAACCATATTAATGTTGTGCAGGTGCAGAAACTTGGGTGTAATCTACTTTGCAGACACCTACATGCGCAGAGCAGCAAACATTTATATCTTGTCACTAACGGGACAATTCTAGATGTCAGCATAGCTTCTAAGGCCTTCTCATGCTATTGTTAATGTGTTAAAGCTTTATTTTTTCCTCTTTCCATGATGATGGGCCTTTGGAGCCATAGTTTGAAAACAGCAAGTAATACATGCACCTCTTTTACGAGGCTGATGAGTTGGAGCATCAAATTGTGGTCATGTAAAGTAATGATAATTCTATCAAAGTATAGATACACTAGATGAAAGGTAAATGCCAATTATTCTCTCTGAAACATCCTTTTCCAATGTGATGGTCTTTTCCTCAGAGGCGTATGTTAAGAAGGACTAATGTAAAATTGGTTGTATCATTTTATGCAATCAAAATAGTATGCAGTTTTGATTTCATTTCAAATCAAATGTCCCGTTAGTGACATAAAACAGAGCATTGATTTATAGGTTATAAGAGTACCAAAAATTACTGAACCTGTGATGTAAAAGTTATCTAAGGGTTAGTATATGTGTCAAGCTCCAACAAATCACTACAAATCATTCCACAGGACTTTCTAGTAAATTGACACAGGTGATGCCAGGAGTGTGAATTAACCACATCATTACATGCAAACAAATCTTTCATGTTTGGGATACATACTGAACACATACACCAAAAATGAAAACCTTGTATGTGTTCATTATATTTTAAAATAAAAGCTCACTCTTTTTCTTTTTATTCAGAATCATATTTTGTAGAACTTATGATATTGTGAGGCTACAACCCCAGCATGTGGGTACCATAGTAACCTACGTGTCACTAACGGGACAGCACTGAAAGTACCATCTTCCCTGAGTTGCCTTTCCAAAACTACAGGGTTATGAGGTGGCGTCTTTTAGCATAATATTGAACAAGACCCCAGGCTCATAAAGATATCTAACTCAGCACCTGTAATGAAAGTTCAATTTTCAAAATTTTGATGGCCCAATTGTTCAAAAATTACGCAATTCACCCATATTGTCCTGCTACAACCTCAGCTGTAGCAGTCTCTTGCTTTATTTAATACAGATTTAATTAAAAATTTTGAACCTGGAATCTTGTTTATCTTGTATCAATACTAAGTCCATCAGTCTCCGTACTGGCATAATGCCCATATTGCAGTAATACCTAGTAGGTATGTGTAGTTAAAAAAAAAATCCTCCCTGCCTCATCAAATTTTTCAAGGCCTTGTTATACGAAACAGAAATATTTTTAAGGCTGGCCTTACTGGACACCACAGACATGGTGTACAGTCTAAAAACTTACTGTAGATATATGTACATATATCCTCCACCAGGGTGGCTCATGCAAACACAATCTAGTACATATACCTGGGCACTTACAAATGATACCTGTCACTTGAACAGTTTGTGGGTGGAACATATCGCCTTCCAATGAACATTGCTATTATATCAACTAATGGGCGCTAACCAACATCTTGACAGACATTTTGCCAGAATGGATCACCAGGACATCTCCCTGAAGTTCCAGATCGAGGAACACATCCCCACCCCACCTGAGCAGTAAGAAAAACCAGAGACGTTCGGGCTCCAAAGATTACACCATTGCATTCTCCAATTGTGCACAATGGAACCTTTCAATCCCAATGTCATAGGAATATCTAGGCAACCTGGTTATGTATGATACTAAATTTCAAATTTCTCTTACCTATACTTCTACATGGTAGCAAAAATGTAATGCGAGAACAGAAGTAGACACATTCTGTAAATAACAGTAGCCAACAGTTTGTCCTCTCGAAAATTTCATGAATTCTCTCCTAAAATTTGTTGTTGTTTTTTTTTTCATCCATTTATTTTACATGGGTGTACCATTTCTTGCAGAGATTGCTTACTCGCAGATTGTTCTCAAGAAAAACTTCTCTTCCTCCGTCACCAACTTCACCAACTTGCTTTTTATCTGTAATGTTTTACGGCTACTTTGCTGTCAGGCAGGTACCTGGTTGCACCATAATTCTTTCATTTTCAAATTACATTTCAAATATTTAGTCAGTCCAAGTTCTTTCAGAATATTTGTGGAAAATTCAAGTGAAGTTTGTGCATTCTGTAGCATAATCTTGCCTTTCCATAAGCACATTTGTTGATAAAATAGTGGATACGAAGAATAAAATGGTGGATACAAAGAAACAAAGACCTTTATTAACTTTAACCTTGTTAGAGGTACAGTCCAAACATACACACAAGATACAAGACATGGACCTAAATAAGTACCACTGCCACTGTTGTTTCAGACTTCGTGCTGGTTTGCTTGCAGATGGTCCCAGAAATGTACAGACAACAGGCGCAAAGCAACAATATGAACCTGGAGACAAGATCAGATGCACAGCCAGAGGAAAACCAACTGTCGCTTACAGATGGGAGAAGATCAGTGGGGACGGGAATGGATTTCCTGTCAGTGGTGCTGAACTGACCATTTCAGCACAAATGGAGGGAGACAGTACAATACAGTGTGTAGCCAGTAATACAGTGGGGGGTCAGTTAAAGGATGCAAGGTCAGCTCCACTCAACATCACTGTTTATGGTATGTTTTCGTTATCTTTCTTTCTGTATTTACGTGTTTTGCTCATTTTCGTTTCATTTGCATACATGATACACACGTTTTATGTTCCCTTACTGTGTTTTACGTGGTGGCTTTTTTTTAATTTCTGGAGAAAGGCTGGTAGTGTGTCTGAACAGTTTGATTTTTATGTTTCTTATGTAGGCCCCTATGTGATGGGGCTGCATGCCTGTGTTTCAGTCATTGTTGCACAAAGTCCACAATACACATACATGCACAGACATTAACTTCAGGCCACACACACATTTATGCAAATCAAAGTTATCCCTAAGTGCCACAAGATCAAATGAAGACAGGTGACTACATGTTTGTGACACAGTGTTTGTGACATGCACATGTACAGGGCCAGAATTTCGGCAAGAATCCGAGAATCCATTCTCGCAAAGATTCTCCTAAACTTGTCTGTCTTTAAAGAGAAAACTAATTGACAAAATCCAAACAGATTCTCGCAAAATTTTAAGAAATTCTGGCTCTGATTTAACATAATGTGCAGTAGCTCAGTTCACATAACAAAAAGGGATAATACCGTGCTTGCACACAGTGTATATTCTGTAAGTTATGAGACTTGTAGAGGAGCTGAATCCTGTCATCCTGCAGATGGGATTAGATTATAATACATACATATCTATATATATATATATATATATATATATTTGGCTGTCAAGATGGCATCTAGCTTTGTCATCAGTGCAGACTATCAACATTTTGTGACCTAAAACATTATGCTACAGTGAAAACTCTGTATAATGACACCATCTATTCCCCCAAAGAGGTGTCCGATATATGATTTCATGTTCGGAACGAGCGGGACTCGAACCTGCAACCTTTGGCACCAGTCGCCTAGCTGAAATGGGAAACAGATCACAAAGATATTAACTTTTTGTCCTTGAAAATTCGTGTTGCTCTGTCAAAGTATGTCAGATATTTCAGTGTTGTAATGAGGTTGGACTGTGCAATGTTTTAGAGACTTACAAAAGTAAGTGTACCCAAAATATGTGAAAAAGGTAGGCCTCTAGAACGGACACAATAATTTGTTCCTAGATCAAAACCACAGGGTATAATTATAGACCATTTTTTATCAATACATGTGTATTTTCATGAGGTCTCTGCCATAGGGAGGTGAACAAACAGGACTCAACTGTACTCCTGGTATGATTCAGTCTGTAAACACAGACCTGTGTAGTGACAGCCTAGATACATTGACCAATTAGACAAGTGTTGATGCGTGGCCACAAATGATTATGACGTCAATAAAAGTTAATTAGTTTGCACTTGGTATGTGCATGTATATATGGTACACACACATAAGTGCTTTGTGTGCAAATTTCTTGTCCTAATTGGAGCCACATATCTTCAGGCTTCTTGAAAATCTGTGGGGTTGCAACCACCAAAATAAAGACAATATTCAGAAATAAACCCCAAATTAAGGGGCATTGGCTCCCCGAAAAATAATTCATAGCAAAGGGGTTTTTTTTTTTTTTTTTGGGGGGGGGGGGGGGGGGGGGGGTAGCAAGGGGATTACATATAAAACTCTATTACTCAGTCTTAATTCAAGGGCCCATAGGGTTAAGCCAAACCAGGAAAAGTAGTATCCCATCAGCATGTCGGAAAGGTGTCCTGTTTGTTGTGTGCATTCCCATCCCCTCACCATCCTGCCTGCCTCTGCTCTACTCCACGTCATATTTTTCTATGCAATGCTCTTAGGTGCAGGATCTGGTCAGCCAGAAAAAGTTACATCGTACATTGTTTGACTACATCTGACCTGCTGTCCTGGGATCACTATTTCAGGCAGGACAGGTCAACATTTGAAAAACTTGTTAAATATGTAAACTGCGTAATCTTGTGTCAGGTAGTGGATGTTTTTACAGTGCAGATCATCTACCAAATCTTAACTTTGGCTACAGTTTCTGTTTTGTCAGTAAGAAAGAAAAGTGTCACTGATCATGTCTGGACAAGTGGATGGGTTGTTCAAAAATAGAAAGAAGGATTCTCCCATGAGTTTGATATTGGACAGTCCTATCATCACATACATTCAAAATTGTTCTCTCCTGTACCCTAAGATGTTTCAAATCTTAGACAACAGTGAAAAGGCCAAAAAATAGAAATTAATGCCAATTTCGGGGGGGGGGACTATTTTAACCTTGTCTTTACCATATCATTATTGATGGAAAGAATTGAGCAGAGGACATTGATGACATTGTGTCATTTCTGGTAATTTTTAATGGGAAAAAGTTGGCAAAGTGATTACCATGATCACATCCATTGGTGCCACATGCAGGTCCTTCCAGATTACTTTTTACCTCAGCTGACTTGTCAGTCAGCTGAGGTTTTTTGAGGGTCCGTCGTCCGTCCGTCATCCACAATTCACATTTTCGACTTCTTCTCAAAAACCGTCAGCCAGATTCACTTTAAACTTGGTAGAGATGTGCCTTGGGTGGGTCTCTACCAAGTTTGTTCAATTGGTCACGGTCCAGTGATTTTTGGATTTTTAATGAATTTTTTAGTTCTTTTTTGGGTAAATCTTAAAAAATCTCTTTCTCCGAAACTGCTTACCCAATTGCTTTGATATCACACAGGAACACTCCCTGGGACTCCTAGTTCTTAATTTGTTCACCAGGTGGCGCTGCGATTTTTTCCTAATTCTTTATGAATTTTTGTGTGTTATAGCTATTTTCAACTTCTTCTCCAGAACCGTCTCTCAGATTAAGCTGAAACGTGGTTGATATGTTCCTTGTAGAAGGGTCAAACAAAGTTGTTCACTATGTGGGAATGCTGCGGATTCCTGATTTTTAACGATTTTTTCAATTCTGGTACTTGTCGGTCAATGCAGCTTTCCTATTGATTACTATGGAAGTCAATGGGCATTCTAATGCTAATTCACATTTGCGACTTCTTCTCCAAAACCGTCATCCAGATTAACTTCAAACTTGGTGACAGTGTTCCTTGGGAGGGTTTCTACTAATTTTGTTCAAATGTTCATGCTCCAGTGATTTTTGGATTTTTAATGAATTTTTTTGTTCTTTTTTTTCGACAAATCTTAAAAAATCTTCTCCAAAAATGCTTACCCAATTGCTTTGATATCACACAGGAAGACATCTAGGGACTCCTTGTTGTTAATTTGTTCACCAGGTGGCGCTGCAGTTTTTTTCTAATTTTTTTATGAATTTTTGTGTGCTATAGCTATTTTCGACTTCTTCTCCAGAACCGTCACTCAGATTAAGCTTACATGTGGTGGATATGTTCCTTATTGAAGGGCCAAACAAAGTTGCTCACTATGTGGGAATGCTGCGGATTCCTGATTTTTAATGATTTTTTCAATTCGGCTCCTTTGGGCTAAATGCACCTTTACTAATGATTACAATGTAAGTCAATGGGCATTCTAATGCAAATTTACATTTTCGACTTCTCCAAAACCATCATCCAGATTTACTTCAAACTTGGTGGCAATGTTCCTTGGGTGGGTGTCTACCAGGTTTGTTCCAATGGTCATGTTCCAATGAATTAGGATTTTTTTATGATTTTTTTTCAAAAATCTCTACAAAAGTTTTAATAGGAAAGTTTAACATGGGAATTTTTTGTAATGATCATAACTTTAATAATATTGACCAGATTTACTTCAAACTTGGTGGGGATGTGCCTTGGGTGGATCTCTACCAAGTGTGTTCAAATGGTCACGCTCTATTGATATTTGGATTTTTTATGAATTTGTTTGTTCTTTTTTGGGGCAAACCTTCAAAATTCTTCTCCTCTGAAACCGCTCACCCAGTTGCTTTGATATCGTACATAGACACTCCCGGGGACACCTAGTTCCCAATTTGTTCACCAGGTGGCGCTGCAATTTTTTATGAATTTTTTGTATGGTTTTGCTATTTTTCACTTGTTTTCAGAACCGTCACTCAGATTAAGCTGAATTGTGATGGATATGTTGTTGTGGAAGGGTCAAACGGTTGTTCACTAGGTGGCACTGCTTTGGATTCCTGATTTTTAAGGATTTTCAGTTACAGTACTTACCAGTCAGTGGAGCTTTCCTATTGATTACTATGTAAGTCAATGGTCATTCTAATGCTAATTCACAGGACAACTTACACGAAATTTACCTTTTACTTGATAACTTGAGATCTGTTTTGAGTTAGCTAGACATGTTAATTATTCTGTATGAAGGTCATGCTGAGACAGTACATGAATGACCTTGACCTCATTTGTGGGGTCACAGTGCAAAATACATGAATTTTACTTTTCATTATAACTTGAGAACTACTTGAACTTTGATGTTGCAGATGTAAGTGTTCTTATATAAAGTTCAGACTTACTCAGAACATGGTGTCCTTGATCCTTTCCCAAGTTCATAGAGCTGCAAGTGTGATGAATGTCAAGATCAGCTGAAGCACAGGCTGTTCACACAGCCCTCTTGTTGTTGTTGCTGTGTCATATTATGTAGGCTTACTGATAATTTAGTGTTGGCTTTGACCATTCATTGTCCCTTAGTTCAAGGTTTCAGTTTTCCTTCCCACCACAATCAGGTTATAATGGGTTATAGACTGTCCTGCTCATCCAGGACTCATTGCTGGCACATCCAGGGCTTGAGGATTGTCCTGGACCAGATCCACAATGGCTTCAGTCAAAGGTAATTTGAGATCTACAGATGCACTTGTAGTGACTCCTTGTTCTCTTAAGAGGTTTTGTTACAGTCTGTTCTATTGTGTTCTGTGGTGGTATTTGCTTAGAGTTTTACATTTTGTCTTCCCTCTCCTACCAAATCCACCTGCATGCATGCACTGTTTGACCAGATCATTGATGAAATGTCAGTTTTGGTGACATCTCTCAGTGACCTACAGTCCTCTTCTCTACTGGCTGACGGTCCATGGCAACCAAATGAACGTAGTAGATGAGATAAATAGAAACTAATCTTGGAACTATTCTTAAGATAGCAAGTCCCAAGCCACTGCTGTCAAGGTGTCCAGCAATGTGATTTTATGTTACTGTCGAGCCTGATTTATATGTAACATGCATGGTTAAAATCTGGCCTAGCACTGTGTGAGAGCAATATATTTCTCTTTATATCTCCACCACAGTTTGGTCAGTGGGCAATGTCATTTGTCCATATAGACAATTCATATCAATGCAAAACCTTAGTTAATGGAAAGATGCACCCCAAGCAAATTTGCATATGGCAGAGAGTCCGTCCAAAAAGTTATTTGGACAGGATTGCATAGAGTGACCTTATTAGATTGAAGGCCAGCGGCTGAATTATGGCAATTTCATGGCATGTTCATTGTCATGGTGATAGCTTTGAACAGACTGGAAAGAGCTACCAAAGCCTAATGAGGTCCATGTGTCCCTACTTTGAAGTTGTAGTGTTCTGACAGCATTGCATATGAGTAACTATGACCTTGTTTCCAGGTCTGAGGGGAAAACCGTGTCAATTTTATGTTATGCTCAGTGTCACTGCAGTGTAATTTATAAGCCAAAAGAGCTCAGCCAATTAGGTGCGTGGGTTTTTCTGATGGGATGCAGAACCAAAAGAGCTACCCCAATCAAACGTGGTGGGTAGGTCCCTCTTATGGGGCATTTAGACAGGATTGCATGAGTGACCTTGACCTTACTGTAAGGTTACAGGTTCGGTTTCATGCTGTGTTCAGTGCCATCAGAATAGCTTGAAAAAAGGAAGGCGCTAAGCCAACTTAATTTAGCGTACATGTCTCTGTTGCAAAGTGCAAGAACAAAGATTGCATATGAGTGCCCTTGGCATGTTTTGGGATCATATGGGTTAATTTTCTCAATTGTATGTCATGTTCAGTCTCACCCAGATAACTTAACAAGGTAGCTGTGGCCATGGAGATTTAACAGTATCAGGGCTAGAAATAGGGCTTATCCGCTTGTCCGTACTAAGTGAAACTTGTGACGGACAAGTAAAGTTGCCAATGCACTTGTCCAAAATTTACATACAGTTCAATTAGAATAAGACTCCACTTGTTTGGCGGACAAGTGAAAATTTTTCCTTATTTCTAGCACTGAGTATTGCCCACTATTTTTTTTTTGTTTTTACAACAGGCCTAAATTAAGTGAATGATACATTCAGTTGCCAGGGTATTTATACATGCTTTTGAAAGGAGCTCATGTAAGTGTAAGCAATAAATGGGTCAGGCTGTAAATCTTACCTGTGCACTAACCTCTGTATGCAGCCTTCTTGTCTTTCCCCAGCCATGATTAACATAATTAAACCATACCCTGTTCATACTAGTCAAAAGCACACAGATGTAAAGCATTAGAACTCTGCTTTTGTGCTGTGACTTAGATTTTTGCTTGATGTAAAAAAATTTTGAGGGAAAATTTTATATTAGCCCTACAAGGATAGCATTTCTCAGATCAACTGCTGATGACAGCAGCAAACATGTCCAACAGTAAACAAGAAGTGTCCACCTTTCCTTAGTATTTTTCCCTGGTGTAATTCATGATCTTAAGGGGGGGGGGGGGGGGATAGAAGAAGCATAATAGAATTTCCTAAATTGAAACTTGCAAATATGGTTATAAATCCCTTGATCCATAGTAGGTTGTATGTTTATTTAAGCACTTAACATATAACCATAATACATTGCACAACTCAAAATTCTACAACAGAATTTGCTTAAATATAGCACTATATAAACTATAAGATGATGTACCAAATTTAAGTAACCTTCATTGATGATCTGAGTCACGGTAAACTGGGGTCGTGTGTGTGTGTGTACATGCAGGTGCTTGCAATTAGGGAGCCATCAAAAGTTCAGTGTGGTGCACAAAGCAATAGGCCTATTTAAATGTGTTAGTTTTGGGTCAGGGCGAAAGAGATTATGAACGGACCACTCTGTCCATTAGCCAAATGAGCACTAATGTTTCTTGAATTTGGCTCGAGAAATGTGAAAATGGGTAAAATATTTTTTGTAAATTATGCCGTTATTTCCATCCAATTAGGCTACATATTTTTGACGTCTAGATGTGTCCCTGTAATTTAGCTAATATTTTCTTGAATTAGCCAAGTTAATGAAAATAAATTAATGTTGATATGTGTGTGTGCCCATTTTCTACAAAAACATACATAATGTATGCATTTACAATAGTTCATCAAAATAATACATATTTACTAAGGATTAAAAGACATAGAATTGTGCACCCGTCATGTAATTAACTAAACATTTCCTTTGTGTTAAATGGAAATGCTACAACACATAATTTGCATTATCAGTGTTTACAGACATGGTAAACTAGATATATGAAAAATGGCCCATTATCATCCTATTTATAGACCAGAAAGTACAAGCATGAAACTGCATTCACAGAAAACTAGTGTTGATTGCAGTGTTGAACTACTGGCACTCTGGTGAGATATTTAAAGGACATGTATTCAAAAACCACAACAAAATGCAGATTTCCCCATGCTGCTACTATATGTTTAGGATCAGTTTCTCACTCTTTATGCATTCCATGTACAAGTTTCACTGGAATGGTTGGCTCAGTAAGGCACCATTTAAAAATGATGTCATTTTCAGTTCAGAAGCTGCACTTTTGGCCCACAGAAGTACCTGCAAAATAGATGTACCTGCATCAAGAAATCACGACTGATTTGGGAGGAGAAACATTTAGAAAGTTGACTTGATATGGCTGTGTTTCATGTGAATTTCAGACAAAATTTTGAAACCAGATCTGCAGATTAATGGGTTTACATGACAAACCATCCATTAGGCAGATTACACCATGAGAGCTCTTAAGTTTAACCAAGTGCCCTTGTCATGTTTACATTAAATTTAAAAGGCTTTTAAAGCAACTGGATGAAACAATGATATAGCATCCCGGACATTATGCACAGGGGTTATACAGTAGTGCTGACATAGCAGGAGACAAGTTAGTTTTTGATTAATATTCCTGTACAGAGCAGTGTTTTCAAAAGACAAGCTTCCAGACGACTACTTATGAATTTTATTCCAGAAAATGATCATTCAGCCTTGAACATAGATTATATATATAGAGAGAGAGAGTAGAAACAACTCTCCACCTAAGGAACTGAGAAAATGTGGTCTGTACAGGGGAGTGATCTTAATGGGAATATAATTTAATTACAGATTTACACAAACAGGTCTGTAAATTGGTGGTCTTAATATAGAAATGGTCTGTTTATGCAGATGGTCTTAATTGGAGATTATATTTGAAAGGTATATCGCACTTGGAGCAGGTTAAACTATACAATATGGGAGCTGGTGAAAACACTGCAGAATATACATGTCTTCATAAATTTGACAGCAAGTTTTAAATAACTTGATCTACACAGACACATGTACGTATGCACTTAAAACTTCCTAAAACGGCGTAAGACCTGTTCAACATTAACATCATTTTTGAATTAGTGCTTAGGGTACTAAATTTCATGAAGCCCTCCCCCCCCCCCCCCCCCCCCCCGGCCTAGTATTTGAAATTGATGATTTAAGAAATAATTCCAAAATACCACAAGATTTGGGTTACAAATGACCATTTTCTATTATCTGTGGAAATGTACAGGTCCATTTACACCCCTCCCCTGCGCACCGAAAATACTAATTCAAAAATGATTGAAATGTTGAACCACTTCCCTAAGGAAGCTTACGCGATCAACAAAAAGCATCTGGACAAGACCTGAAGACAAGAACAGCTCCTATGAGTATGACAAATGTTGAGCATGCCAAGATAGTGGTATCTCAGCAGTTATCATACATGTACATGTGTTAGAAATAACAGGAGCAAAACACACTTGCATGATCTGTTTTATTTGGGGAAAATGGTCATAGTGTTGCAATGTGTACTGATTTGTGTGGACTGGACCTCTATTGTGTAAGTTTCGGGGAGGGGGGAAACATGCATGAGTCTTATTGTCACTGCAGCGTCACACAGGTTTTTAAATGTATGTAGTGTGTACAGATGTATATGTCACAGTGGGATGCATCGATGTTCGTTTCTTGCAGGTATTTGTATTGTGTGTACGATTTCCATTTCAGCTGGTTGAGTTTGTGGTGGGCCTGCTTTTCCTGTACAACTCTCCCTTGGGCATCCACGCTTTGCTCTGCTTTGCCTGCCACTTGCTATTTCTATGTATGAACCTGTCACTAGCCATGGTAACCAATATTGTGAATTGTTGGAATACTTGCTTTTTTTGTTCTGCACTTCGAATAATTTGCTTATCATACATGTGCTCTTGGTAATTTTGCTTTTTGTGTCTGTCCCTTTTGGTTTCTCTTCCTGTACAGTCATGCATAGTTTGAGTCTTGTTACGCATTACATTCACTTTAATATACCACCCTTTGCTTTTATGATCGTACCTTGCATGTCATATGATGTCATACAATAAATGTACAGATACCACAGGTACTAACATATGTTTCTTGGACAACTACTTCCTGAATGCAGCATCCCTACTTTCTACAAAATTATCACCAACAAAGTGACCTATGTATTGAATCAACAGGAAAGCCCAGTCCTTGTCAATCAAGACCTTGTAAATTCACAGATTTTGGGCTTTCCCAAAGCCAATGAAAGAGGGCAGGGTAGCTGCCAATTGAGGGTAGGGTAATTGAGCTACTTTTCTATCATTTCTTGGTTTAATTTTCAAAGGGGGGGGGGCAACTTGGGGAAAAGGGGCAGGGTATTGCCGGCTACTATTTTTGTATCAAGTGAACACTGCTTTCTATGCAAACTTCATTGTTTTTTCTTTGAAACAAATAGAAAGATTCAAATGCAAAGCCTTAAAATTTGGTTGGCCTGCTACTTTAAGACAAAAAAGCATGTGTCGTGCAGAAATGCAATTGTAGAAAATAAGACTGTACACAAATTTAATCACTTCAAAAGGGGCTTTGATGTGATGAAGAGGCATCATGGCTATGTACCATCATATTAATTTGGTGTATCAATTGTAACATCCAGGTAGTAAAATTTCTCAATTATTGAAGATGCTTCTTAGTTTAGACTAACCTGTAAATAGAGCTTTCTCTGACCCAGTCTCGCTGCTCTGTAGTCAGTATCAATAATTTCTCACCAATACATTTTGACATGTATATAGACTAATGCAAGAGAGTGATGTGTTTGTTTTAACCCTTTCCCATTGAATAAAGATTGAGTTTAAGACAGAATAAGCAGCTTTCTGTGGTATGGTTTTGGTACACGGTGGCTAACCCATGCCAGGGAAACCTGTTGAATTTGGGCATGTTATGTCACATGTCTCAGCTACATTTCTCTCTTCTTTTTTTTTTTAAACTTTTTAAACTGTTGAAATTAGTCAAAAACGGATTGAAGCAGACAACTTTTGACTCTCAGCCGGTTTTGCTAGTTTAGAAGAAAGGGTTGAACATGCTGAATATCAGAACTTACAATGACATCATTTCAGTTGTTTCAGGAGATATGTATGCCGGTGAACATTACCTGACCTGCATTGTTTATAAATCCAGTCCTTACACTTGCAGAGAGGATGGAAAAATCTTGGAGATTGCTTTGTTTAGCAGACAGAAGTTTGTAACTACAAAGGTGTCATTCAGAGTTTACTTTAATATTTGTTTTAACATGACAATGCAGAAAAGTAGTATGAATTTGGAACAAAATGTATGTAGTGATCTGGCACATTTGAGTAAGTTTTTTGCTAGTCAAGCAGTTTCAAAATTAGAATCAGCAATTGCTTCTTATCACTTTGCTTCCCCCCCCCCCCTTATTTTTTTTCTCCTGCTTTCTTTGCAGAATAATATTTTGTCAAATGAGATAAAGGGTTAGCTCTGAGTATCGGTTTGCTATAAGTCCAATATGATATAATACAAAGGTGGCATTTGTGTTGATAATTTTGGTACCAGGAGTAAAGTTGCCTGCTGAACATTCCTGGTCGTATTTGCTTCTCGTGTGTAAGAACGTGACTTAGGTCTGCTCAGCAGGCAAAGGATGACACACCAAACACGCAGATCTCTTAATATTACACAGTACTTGCACTTGTTTTATTCCTTAAGGACTGTAAGCACCAGCAACCCTTTCCACTTGAATTAAGACTGACTTTAAAACAGGGAACTGCTTCACTTGGCTTGGGTTGGGTGTCAAAACTCGTGTCCAAGCCACACCAGGGAAAGCTATTGATTGACTTTCTTAGTTTGATATATGTCTCATCTGCAATATTGACTCAATTTGTTTTCCATCACAGTTTTGGAAATTACATGGCTCCGCTTTGGCTACCCATGGCCACAGGTAGCCAGTGTCTCCAAGAAATAGACCCTGGCTACTAAATCATGACTGGTTTGGAGCTAGAGGTCCCTAAATTATTTTTTTAACTTTAAACATTTGGTATATATAAGCCACTAAAATCTCTTTCATTAATTATACTTTGGTAGTCGGTATTTCCTGATTTTATTTTATTTTTTTTTTTTTAAGTTTTCATTTCAACTTTGCTGATTAAGTTTTTGAAAAAGACAAAAAGAAACGTTGAAGCAGATGCCATTTGACCATTAGCTGGTTCAAGGGGAAAGGAATTTAAAAGCACATCACTTTATGAGAGTGTACACTTGCGTCATGTCACCCTTCATTTCATGTACCCTTCCAGATACCATTTATACTGTTGTAGTTTTATGTTTTACATGCAAAAAAAAGAGAGATTTTGTGAACTCATTCATACCAAATTCATAGTTTCCTGTTAATTCCCAGATTTAGGACCCAAAAATATATGCTTAGCAGTGGCATAAGTAAGGACATTAGTTTATATACTTTCCTGCATTCAAGACGAGTGCAATGGCAGGCTGACATATGCATCAGATATTTTAAGTAGTTTACTTGCCTTAGGAAAGGAAAAGGGCCTAATTTCAAACATTGCTTCCATAGGCCTACACAGAAATACCTCAGAGCACGAGCTTTTTGTTCAAGTACCAACATACACAGTGTGAAGTCCTGGACAAACCACTGCCTGGCAAGTCATGCTGTAGATGCTGCATGACTTGTTGGGCAGTGCAAAGTCCACTGACTAGTTAGAGCCTTTAGCGATGTTGTATGGAATGAGGTACTCAAATTTAGTCCTTTTGAACAAAGCTATTGTTGCCTTTAAAATTTGTAGAGGAAATCTGTGTGGCCTGAGGCATTTCAGCGCAACACAAGGAAGACAGGTTTTAAAACACATGTATGAGCAAGGGTGTAGTGGTTTATGAATTTTCAGAGACCTATCTGTTTGGCATAAAATATTTCTTTCAAACTAATACAAATGGTGATAGTTAAATAGAAAAGCAATTGATGTATTTCGTTGCTGTACAGCTACCCACACAAAAAAAGAAGAAGACAAAAGCGAAAAATTGTCAGGAATCAACAATGAATTTCTGACCAACTCTTACTAACTGTGACTTTCACGTAACAAATGGAACAAACCGTTGAAAGAAGCCACAGCACAGTACTACATGCAGCAGATTTGTTATGTCACTTAGACATGCTTACAGTTGTGTTTAGCCCCAGGTTCCCTGTCTAACTCAGACAAGCGCCAGCAATGTTCCAGCCTGAGCCAGGAAGCGTGCACTTCAGTCCAGCTTAATTTGCACTTAGCGTGTAATTTCCTTTTTTACTGTTCTGTTCTAAGTCCGTTCCAGTCCATATTAGTGTATTTATTCCTATTTGACGTTTGTCCCTTTCCCCCATTCAAGTCGGCAGAATGCGGCCTTTTTCAATGTGTACGTGGAAATCGGTTTTCCTTTAACAAGTCATTTGTAGGAAAATCATGAAAACTATCAGCTGATGTGGGCATTTTTGCATCATTTCCTTCATATCGCCATACCAACATTGTAACTAAAAAGCAGGGTGGAACATTTGTTCGGTGAAATTACTGATCATTATTCATGCGAAGAACCCCATCGATCAACATTACGCTGTTTCAATGCATATCCAGCCGATTTAATGAATTTGAGTTGCCCAACGGCTTATGTTATTGTACATGTTTTTTTTTTTTTCACTATGCATCTTTCCCCTGTAGTATAGTTTGTATGGCATGTTTCTCCATCACATTGTTCTCGTCCGTTGGGGAATGTTCATCGGAGAACAGCATCCATGTTTGTTCGTTTCAATGCATTGCTCAGCAGTTATTGGAAAGAAAAGTACTTTTCTGTTATCATTGGCAGCCCAAAGTGCTTTCAGATCATGCCGAAGTACCATATTTGGATCAGTGACCCCATAACCTTAAATGAGTTTCCAAATATGGATATTATCGTCAAATTTGAGTGATTTTTATGGCGGGAAGTATCAACGCACATTAAATTTAGCCAATCGAAGGAGAGTATCCCAAAATATCTGACTTTGCGCTTTCCCACGGTACCAAGCATTCCAGGCATTTGCAAAGAGACATGGCCCTTCGAGGAACACAAACTTGTCGTAACTTGCATTTTTCTGTGGATTTCGAAATTTTTGCTCGCTGTAAGCGACTGTCAATGATTATTTGTACTGAATGGACAAATAAATCTATACACTACTCTCTTTTCCACAAATGAAATGTCACTTAGGAAAACTACGATGTTGTATCAGTCATACCACCCCTGCTTGACGACACCTTTTCCTATGATGCGGGAAGGGACAGTGACTGTTTTGGTGTGTTCATAGCACATTTTTGCCGTTCATGAGGAATTAAGTCAAGGAGTAGAGTGGACCAAAACCCAATTAATATAAGAGGGAAAGGGTTAAATATGACGCAAGTCAAGTCCAGTCGCTTTGAAGTCTGCGCAGTCCCGTTTTATTCCGTAATTATCCCACTCTGAAAATAAAACAGTATGCCCACGAATGAAAGATGACATGAAGTGCAACGCAAGCAAGATCAGAGCACAACCGAAGTGAGTTAAAAGCGCAACTGAAGTGAGTTCAAAAGCACTTGGGAAGGGAACCTAGACCTAAACACAGCTGTACATGTAGTTTGCTTGCCCATGAGAAAATAAAATAAAATGCACATATGATCAAATTGAAGGAAAAGAAACTGTTGAATCCTGATCAGCATTGTGAGCATAAAACAGACCTGTGTTTATTGGCCTTCTGGAAATGGAAACAGTAGATTTGATGTTTCAAGTTCCTCTGATTTTTTGCACAGTTGTACCTGCAATTTAAGACCACCCCAGGAAAATTTGTTCTTCTGCTGCAAGTGGTTGAAAAATGCAGGTAAATTTAACCCAAAATACAATTGAAGTGTCTTCAAAAATGGGTCATAACAATACAGGTTTGTCATAGCTAGTTATTGTAGTTTTGGTAAACTTTGTAGAAGCGTCATGCAAACATAATTACACCAAGTTTGATCAACTAACACAAATAGTATCACCATTGTATGACAAGCCACACTTAAACCAGTGACTATGGTATCAAAGGGAAGGGTACAGTGAAATCTGTAAAGCCATATTTGGTTGCACCGTGACACCTTTCATGGATAGCTGACGGGTCGATGCTTGCCGACTCGTCCAACGCGATGCATGTTCATCGAAGCCTGTTTTCTCTTTGTTCTTACAGTTCCAACTACCACTTCTACCGCTCAACCAACAACACCGATTCGAACTGAGGCAACAACGTCAGACAACGGTAGTCACATTTTCTTCTTTTGCCTCATGCAAAATTTGTAGTTGTGCATTATGGGATGTCCCACTCACAAAATCATTGTCATTTGGGGTTGTATTTCATCTCATATTTTCTGTTTCTATTTCATCTGTCACCTAATTTGCCATTCAGTTGTGCTTTCTTTCCATGGGTGCTGAATTCTCTTGTTTTTGTGCCACTTGCTATATAGAATTAACCAATGGGATCTTGTGTGCCAGTTACTAGCCAACTTAACCCCTCACATTGCCATAACAACAGTTGCCATAGCAACAGCTTATTTGCCTGCCCAAGGTGTGTGTGTGTTAGTTACTTAAGTTGTGCATGCCGGTGTATGCTGAGGCTGTGTGACATGCAAGATAAGATTGCAGTTTCCCATTGTGTTTGGCTTTTAAATAATTTTGAAAAGAATGTTTGGGGAAAAAATAACAGCAAGCTTAAAAGTTGGCTCCCAAGTGTGACTTGTGGACTTAATCTAAGTCATCCTATTCATTTGTGCTACCATGGGGGACATTTAGTATTCTGTCGTGAAGACCAGTCACTGTTTAACATTGCAGGTGATCAGTGAGTGGAACTTTGAAATTAACGGTCAACAAAATGTCTGGAATATTCACACATGCAGTTACATGTACAACCAATTCTGAAAGCAAGACATGCGTACCCTTATCTTGTGGTGTGTGGGTATAGAAAAAGTCTAGTATCCTAAGTAATACCAGTGCATGACCAAAGACTTTTTAACTTTCAGGCTAATTATTCGTGTCAGACATACATTCAGATGCAAGTTTATCTCGTTTCTCTTGGTTAGATGATTTGCCATATACCACATCTGCCTGTTTCAGTCCCAAAAGTTACTTATTCCTTTTTGATGGAAACTTTCAAGTGAACAGTTCTGCATTTCATGTTTTCTTTAGAGAATAAACTCCTGACTTTACCACAAGCTTCAAGTGTAGCCAGGTCTGAGAGTTTGGAAATCTCTACTGTTATTAACGTGTCAAGAAATATGTTGCTCAAGTGTTGAGTCCGTGTGGGTTTTGGGCTTTCTTGCATTCCTGATAAAGTAAAAAGACTTCAGATTTTAGCTTGTGTAGCACTGGTCTTGATCACTAGATTCCATATTGAATAGGACATCATGTAGAAATGCAGACCATCTATCTTTTCCATTGTTTTGCTTTTGTGCTTCTGTTGTTTGAGCCATTTCTAGTCATTATTGGTTCTGTTCATATCCAGCATAGTTTTGGTACAGCCTTGCACTAAACGGATTCCGACTTTCTCTTTTGCTCCAGCTAAATTTATTATACATATTTGCTTTGAACTCTTGATAAACATGCAAGGTAGAAATTGGCAAGTTGATTGTGTTGAAAGAATGCCTCACTCCATGCAAAAAGCTATGTGTATTGTATATGGCCGTATAGGCATTGCCTGATCCTAGAAATGGCGAAGCTGAGGATCATGGGAATTCAAGATGTATATGTGTAATGGACACCTTGAAAAAGTACAACTGGACTGAATCATCTTTCACTACCTGTACAGGACTCCCACTAAGGTTTCACAAGGATGGGTGCAGCTGTGGGACTTTCACATCATTTAACATGCAGCCCATTGTAAAGTACCCACAATTTTGGTGGGTGTTGTACAATTTCAGAGAAACGAAAGGAGCATGGACCTGGGACCCACCCATATTAAGATCCCTGCTAGAAAAGTCTAAGGTGAACTGGGTTCAGTTACCAGTTAAGCCATAAAATTGTAGAGATGTTGGTTGCCATGTTTTTTTGTGAATTTATTTTTCTATAAAACTTTTCAGCAAGATTTCTGAGTTTTGACAAAGCTATTCAAATGTGATGAAAAGAAAGAACAGAATAAATTTCATTATAGCCCCCAAAGTGTCACAAATTATCCATTGTAATCAGGGTAGGCAGTCAGGTTATGTAGATTTTTCTCTGTGCAGATTGAAAAAAAAAAAAAACAGCATTTGGGAGGGAGGTGTAAAACGACTGAATGTAGACGTGCTTACCTGAGTGGGTGTCTGATGCATTATGCTGGGTGAGACCTGAACTTACAAGGTCATACATGTATATACTAACACTAGATTAATAATCCCTGAATATGTTTTACAATATAATCATCTTGGGTGTTTCCAGGCAAATGTAACAGGAAAACTTTAAACAGTTCCTTCAGTCCGTAGGTTTGCTAATTGAACTGACATTCTTGTCATTGGTTCTTTGGTTCCTCAGTTTTTCATATGTGTTCCACATAGTAAAATTGCCCAAGGTTCATGAAAGGCAGGGGTTGTTATAATAATGTATCCACAGTACATAAGCTGTCATGTGTTAAATCATGGTACACAGGTACATGTACCATGTTGTGTCACCAATTCACTGGATTATTCAACAGGAGGAGGGGAAAAAAGTCTTAAGGTGTGGGGTATATGTATGAGAGTGTTGACCTAGCTGGCACCAGGAATTTTACAACTGTAGGTAGTTTGGCTAAATAAACTGAAAAAAAAAACTGCCAGGCCACGTACTGGGTATGTTAGCCAAAACTATGAGCTAAATTGACATTTTGAAACCAGTGCTCAATAAATCTACAAGTAAGTAAATTGTTGTGAATATATGCATGATCCAAATTTGAATAAATTATGAAATATGTGTTTAGCCAACCTGACTAAAGCTTACAGAATTTTTGTTAGTGAGATTATACTTTTTTGGCAAGTGGATATTAGGCTGATGGATGGCACTAGCCTACGTTGAGGTCATAAGTAAGTAAATAAATGGAGAGGAGCAGTCCAGTCATGCTGGTCAACAAGTGCAAAAAGGTTAAGAATAATGTGAAACTTGTGTAACAAGACCACTTGCATCTATGTAAAGACCACTGCGTACATTGATGCAAAGTCGAAGTTTCCCTTTACGCTGCATCATGTGAGGCCATCTGTCAAATTTGGAATCTTAATTCTCAGCTAAGAAGTGTGATTTTAATAGACAGGTTTAACTGTGCTTAAGTTGGACCAGAATGTGACATGAATTCTCCGTGCCAAAATACAAGACACACTTGTAGGGAGCCCGGCTGGTATGATTAGCATCTTGGCTATGTGGCCAGGGACTCTGAAATCTACATATTTGGTCAGTTATGAATGATTATGTGGATCACATCAATCTGAAGGCAAATGATGGCCAGTGATTTAGACTTTCTTGGGTGGAAAAAAGACAAACATGCTTATGTCGTGCCAAATATATTTTGATTCAGACATATGTTACAAATTGGAAGGTTACTTGCTGCATGACTATAGTTGTGTACAAATAATATGAAGCCAGACATGAAATGTTCATTATGTAAGGTAGAGTTTTACTCTAGAGAGGAGAGTCTTGTATATGTGTGTTTGTAATCTTCTTTTTTTCCCCCATGAATTTCATTTTCTTATTAAAATTTCATGTTGATGAAACATTTTATGTCAATAAACTGAAAAAGTTATATTTTCGCTGCCAATTTTTTTCAGGGGCTATTTTTTCCCTGCAGAGCACTGGTGGTCCGTGCATAAATGATACTAAAACACACACTGTAGTAATCTACCTAGGTACTGTGTGGGTGTTCACATAATACACTTATGCAGGTATTTGTCTATGTAAATCCCAGCATTTAGCTAGACGCGAAATGCAAGCATGCATGCTTGATGAATATTAACCCCTTCTGGTGTTCGAACACAAGTTCCTAAGGTGTTCAAAGGTAAACTAACTTGGCCATTTGTCAACTGTTTTTGTTGTATAATTAAGCTCACCAAAGTCAACAACAGTCTTTGGTCAGGTTGAAGCTTTTTATCGTGCCAAGGAAAACTGTTGACAATGCCATATCTCCTAATGTGAATGGTTAACAATTGCTTGCATAACAGCCATGGATGTTTACCATATATGTATACAACATTCTAACATACATTGTGTCTTTTGAATACAGACATTAATAGTTCATAATATGTTGCAAGCATTTGCAAATGTGTTTTACAAGTTTCCACAAAGACGTGTTTATATTATAAAGATTGGACACACGTAATGAGTTTGCAGGAATTCAAGCAAAAATGCTGATAGCAACTTACAAAATTAAAAGTACAACTTTTTCTCTCCACAAACCTTTGAGAACTTCATAAGTCATGCTGTAAGCTTGTTTTGAATGAGGATTGTGTGTAAAATGTAAGTGTATGATTTTCGTTCAGGCCTAACATCTGATAAAGTGAGTGGTGCTCTTTTCGGTTCAACTCTGTGGCCTTCAACCCATATATGTGAATACATGATCATGCATGACTACACAAATTTGACACAGAAAACTAGGAGGAAACACTGAATTCCTTAAGTTCTCTTCTGTACACAGGAGAGATACTTGCTTGAGGGTGCTTGCAAATAAGTGGAATTGTTCTATATATTCTTAAATATTCCCTCAGGTCTTGCCATTTAAACCACGTTTTTTAAGAGGAAAAGAACAGAACATTTCAGAAAGTTTTAGAAAATGTTAACATGGCCGCATGATACATATAGTTATTATAGACAGTAGAAAACTGGTTGGTTCATTTTGGTGTTTGCTGTAAGAAATTGGAGCACTTAACATCCACAGGAAAAAGTAACCAATCACATTGCAGAGCAAGAAATAGTTTGAAAGCTTAATTCACAGTGCAATGCAAAAAGTTTGTGAATCAACTTTCAGTAGTTTTAAACATTAGCCAATCACATTTTAGCAAAGTAGAGAACTGTCCAGTCACTTTGCATTGTGAATTTTCACTTTCAGCTGGTCCAGGTGGAAAAACAGAACAAAACTTAGGTAGGATATTGAATAATTCTGGCTAACACGATATATATTGTTGCCTGCTAAGCATGCATTACTTCTGTGTTAACGTTGTTGGGGTTTGAAAAGAGAACTAGAAATCATGACATGGAGCAGGCGTGGTTTCCACGGGCACTCACTAACACGTTTCACTCACAGTGTACAAGAAGAAATATGAAAGTGAAAAGAAAGTTTGGGCGGTCTAAGATTGAAAGCTGACCTACTCGTTCACAGCTTATTTCAACAAAACCACTTGGCTTAATAGCATTACTGTAGTCATTTCAGATTTATATTGATTTTGAAATTTAAAAAACAACAAAAACTGAGTCAGTAGTTTACCTTGGTGGGGGTTGGATGCACACCCACCCACACCAAGTCAAGATAATGACCCAGGGCATGCCATCATGAATGGTCTTGTATACAAATCTCAGCTAATATGTTTTCCTATTGATGAGAAATTTAAGGACAAACGTGAAGGTAGATGACAGTTTACATCTGGGCCCTTCTGGGTGATGTGAGTAGGAAAGGGTGAAAGAAGTTCTTTTGGCATGTATATAGCATGCCAAGAGGCAAAGTTCATAACTTAATGCAAAACCAGGGGTAGAAACTTAACAAAAATTCAAATGTAAACTACACATATAGAAAAATGCCTTTGTTTGTAATCTGGGCTTAAGTTAAGAGAGCTGTGCACATATCAGCATTAAATATTTTTGTACCCCACACCAGGGCATTATAAATGTGTAGTAATGGCAAATTTGACTCTGGTGCTAAAGCATACTTCCCACTTCAACACTTGGCCCAGAAAGTTCAGGTCCACCTGTGTGCCCGAGGCTGAAAATTGTGTTGTCATTATCAAAGACTGCAAGCCTGTGATATACTGAAAATCGCAAGAAAATGATTGTAATTAAACAAGCTTTTAATTGTGCCAAGTGGACACAGTAGGGTAGAAAAAATATCCTGTGATCTCTGGGATGTTGAAAGGTATTTTCACATTTCAGAAGATAAATTAAAGGGTTGATAAACTTTGATATTGTCAAAGCACTGAACACGATAAAATATTAATGTCTGTGCTGAGAGCAAAAACTGTAGAATACCATTCATATTTCAGTCCATTGTGAGTGAGACAAAAGCAAATGCCTTGTTCCATGTTAATTTCTCACTAACACAAACATGTATATTTCACAAAGTATTATTCTTTGTAGATTTTAATCAAGAGTCATTTCTTTCAGTTTATTTTCATGGCTTTCATGCTGTGACACCATGTTTCCAAGTGTTCAGCTTTTGATGCACGTTTGCAGTGTTATCATTTTAAATGAATTTTTGGGATTGAAGAATTCAAATGGCTGCCTTGAGCAGCAGAAAGGTCTTCGAGGTGAATGGCATAAAAAAGCATGCAAATTGAGTAGTGTAGTGCATGAGGGGTGATACCAATGAAATATTTTTTTGTAAACATCTTTTGGCAGGGAATTGCTCGGTTTGTAAAGTTTCTTTTGGCCGTGCCCTATTTCCTCGAGGTCAACTTAGAAATCAGCCAATCAGTGTTGTGAATTTTCATGAATGATTGCATGTTATTTGATGCTGGTTTGCTAGATTTGACATCACTGAGAAATCAGGTAGTCAGTGAGATAAAACAATTTTGAGGTCTGTCAGAAATCATCCAATCATTAACTTGGTTTTTTCCTGAGTGGCTGGGTATGATGGAGTTTCACTCGGCAGCCTATTAATGGCAGAACAGCTGGACATCATCAGAAAGCATAGATTCACTTTATCCTGAGGGGGGAAAATATACAGTGGTACCTGCTATTTAAGACTACCCCTACTGCCAGCCAAAAAGTGGTCTCATACTGCAGGTGCTCTTAAAAGAAAGGTGTATATAACAGAGAAATATATGAAAAGGCCATGAAAGAATGGTCTTAAGAAGAAGTGGTCTGATATACCGGAGGTTTTGTTTAGAGTAAGGTAATCATTGCCTCCTAAGCATCCCCCAGACTCACTATTGCTTTCTTATGTGGGCGCTCGTCGGGGTCTGCCGTTTAACGGAGGGTCAAGCTGCCGACCGTGCGATCGTGCACGCAGATATGATTGGTAGAACAATGCGGATGCACAATAGCATACTGGGAAGTGACGCTAATTGCGCAGCAGTTGTATCCAAGCAATGACAGGATTAAGGAGAAGGCGAGGCGTGGCTTGACCGCGGTCAGTTGTGTATTCATGGTTCTCACAGTAGCGGTAAATCTTGTGAATTGCGTAACCTAAATAGGCGGCTAATTAATTGCTTGTATATTGGAAACAAGAAAGACAATCATGAAGAGGGAAGAACTGGGAAAGTTGCTGGAAGACTGCTGAGGAAGGCAAACATGCAGGTTATTCCTTCGGACGAGCAGATCGATGAAATTCATAGTGCAGCAGTGGAACGACGGGACACGCTCTTGGTCCTGCCGACTGGAGCGGCAAGTCACTCATTTTTCAGATACTCCCCTCGTTGCTGCAGTCGATGGGAAGAGAGAAAGCCATTATTCTGCTAATACAGTTCCGCCCGCGTTCAAGTTATCAAACGCCAAACGCACCAACGCTTCCCAAACGATCCTCAAACGCAAACGAGAAAACTCAAACGCGAAGCAAACGCGTTGCAACTGCGTTGCAAACTCTTTCTTACAAACGCGTTTCAAACGCTCTAATAACAAAAACGTTTCAAATACTTCACCAAACGCATTTCAAACACTTTCACGAATGCATTTCAAACACATCCAAAGACGTCAATGACTTTTCATCGCAGAGTTGTTACAAACTAAAGCATTTCCCAAATGTTTGACGGTGGCAAAAAATCTCAATTCAACAAGCTATGCATTCAGTTACTTTAATACTTAAACCTAACACAGAAATACAGGTTTAGTTGTAGGTTGAATAAATTTATTTGTACATGTATATGCACTTAAATGCAATATAAAGAGGGCAGAAGACTATAGGGGCCACATCCTTTTGATCGCCCCTCTCTGCTAAATTGTTTGACCAAGAAGAATGACCAGTTTCTGAAGGAACAGCCCACGAGGCACAGCACTAACCCCAGCTGCCACCGTGCTCGTAAAAACACTATCAAAGATAATGAACATCGATGTTTTTTTATTTTTTATTTTTCGGATTCAGGGAAAAAATCGACTGGCGTAACGACAACAACAACACTTTTGAAGTTTGTCTCCGCCCAAACATGATAGTCTATCGTTTGCCGTGTCAGTCTCAGCATGAAACGGCCGGTTCTCGAACCTGCTTCAGTGCTTGAATCTCCGGCATCCATAACCACTTTGAACAACCATGTAATTTTTAATTTTCAATTGCAATTAGCATTTGTTTGTTTGTTTGTTTGTTTGTTTGTTTGTTTTTTTTTTGGGGGGGGGGTAATCCTAATAAATATTTAAAGTGCAACGCTCAAAGGAAAAAGTCCTAAACAAATAAACGACTTAAACGTCTTTTTTCTTACGTACTTGTCACAGATCCACGCATTTTAGCCCTTTTCCAAAGTGTGTAATTAATTAGTGAATATAAACACAAATATAAAAATTAAGACAGAGGGCCGAGTTGACTACTGCTATCTGAATTGTGAAAAGTTTTTCCCACGTATCCTTCACATGTTGATCATCGGCACTGATCCGTGATCTAAGCTGCGGAAAAACAACATAACAACAAAACAAGAGAATTGATGCGATTTCAAATCCACCATCAGATTGGATCCCTTTGGTGTTGGTCAACAAAAGTACAAACCTACTAGATGCAACAGTAAATTTAACAAGGCCTATTTGAAACACTTGGAAATACATATACGTATCTATTTGGATATATATCGTTGCCGACTGTCGCCAGCTTGCAAACCTCACAGGAGTCAAGGCGACCCATGTCCATTTGGCTTGCCGTACACGTGTTACTGCTAGGTTTAGCCACAAGGTGTCACCCCCAGCAACACCATGTGACCATAATCATTAGCATACTCATTTGGATCATTAATTAAAAATAAAAGACTGACTTGGGAAATTGTTCCTTTCTGGATTCATGTTTTAATGATGCAAACACACATTCTTATTTGAGTTTTATGTCGAAATCTATTATAGATTGCATCAAATCCGCAAAATTGAATCAATATGAAACAAGAATGTTGGCAATGCCCACACCACTTTTATTCAAATGCAGCCTGATGTGGTATATATATAATCCGTTGCGCCCTTCACTCTCTAAAGTGTTGAGAAGATAAATGAAAGTCCATTGAACGTATGTGTAAGATATCAAATATATGTAAATATATATATATGCATCGATATATATATATATATATATATATATGTATATATATACGTAATACCACTGGCACATTTGATAATGTACGGCCACGCCGGTGGAAGCCTGTGACACAACAACACAAAGTCAAATGTATCGGAGTTAACACCCCTAATACAAAAATGGTATAGTCAGTCCTGGGTACACAACTACAAAGTAAGCATTACCTTATTTCATATGCACGGAATGGTCTCATTAGAATACGGGGGGGTGGGGGTGAAAGAAGAAAGAAACGAAAAGAAAATTGATACTGAACTTACCCAGATAAGTGCAACGATTGGGGAGAAACAGGATAAGAGAATCAGGAAAAAATTCATGCATTGTAAGACCTGTGATGTTAATCCTTTTTCTCGTGCGTGCCATACCGATTGCCAAGTGAGCTACTGTTGATAAATCACTCCCATGGGGGCTGCCACGCTTCGTCGTATCACACTACCGGAAGTGCAACCTGATTGGTCAGCGCGTAGCTCATTAATAATTCATCGTCTTGACCGACTGGCGAACAGGGCTGAGTCAATTGGCCGAGAGGCCCTGACCACGTTATCGAGTTGATCAAGTTAATTAGTACAATTGCGTAACTGAATTAAAATACTGCCGGCGGACGGCAGACCCCGACGAGCGCCCACATAAGAAAGCAATAGCGAGTCTGGGGGATGCTTAGGAGGCAAGGTAATCAGGGCTCACCAGTTTACTTGTCTTTTTGCTGAAGAGAGCAAAATTTCATTCAAGGCAAGTGAAAATTGCAAAACACATACCACGGGAGGAGGCAAAAATGTCCTGGTACAAACATGATTTGAATGGATGGACTCGTGGGATAGAATGGGGGGCAAGTAAAATATAAAAAAAAAAAATCCCAGAGGAATAGTGGTTGTGGTGGTGGTGAGAGAAAGAGATTACACCACCTACAGAACAACCACAACTTTGAAATTGTGTCCATAATATCTATGCTTGTTAATTGGAATAATCAACATATTTTCAATTTGTAAACTGGGTTTTAGCAAATCATTTTACCAATCTTGTACAAAATAAATGGCTTTTAGTTATCTGAAATGTGAAATTCTGGACGGATAGGTAGTCGGTGGGGGTCATATTGTATGGTCACTGTTTAGGCTCTGCCGCTTGTCTCCCAAAAGAGGTAAATCATCGTTAGAAGGTATTTTTGTTCAGTTGAGATGGTTGCAAAAGACAGGTGGTCTCCCAGACGAAGGGCCTTTCGAGAAAAAAGGACTACTCTAGGTAATGTGTCTTATGGCCCAGTTTTGCCAGCTGCTGGCCACGGTTTCGGTCATCGTGTTCTACCTCATGAAAGTACAGGCCTTGAACTGTTGCTTTGAAGGGCAGACAAGGTGTATGACCCTTCCACAGGAAAGCAGAAAAAGAAAGTCAGTTTTGCTTCAGGGACGGTCACCTTTGAATGTGATTAGAAGGTGGGAAAACTATTGTGCTCATTAAGTTCTTAGCTCTTGGGTCCTGGGGCTATAGGTTGTCTTTGTGTAGTACACCTGGAAGGTTCTTCTTGCACAGGTCATATCAGTATGTTGACAAACACATACTGTGTCCTAATTCCTGTCTATACCGTGTCCCAATTCCTGTCTATTTTTCATATAAAGGGGTTTCTTCAGCTACGTCACCAGTTTATTTCAAAGCAGGTCAGGCATCACGGGGATGACACTGTGAAGGCAAGCGAGATAGTGTTAAGGACATACATGTCTAGCATGACCTTATATGGCATTGGTGGTTGCTGAAAGAGACACGCAGCAGAAGTGGCAGCACAAAGACACAGGAAGGGGGCCAAGGGCTTTTCCTTGACTGTTGTTGAATCTTTTTAGTATTTTTGAGCTGTGAAAGGTATTCCTGATAAATTGTCATTCAGCATTTGAACAAATCGTGACTGCATTGTAAAATCAAGATCTCCTCCAGTGTAGTGGGACATATACCTTTTCACCTTGAACTGTGAAAGCACAGATATTTTCTGTGATTTATGCATGTCCCACTCCTGCCCCCTCGCAAAAAAAAAAAAAAAACAGTCGATATGGTGGCTCTTGATGCAGGACAAACAGAGAAATGAAGGCCTCAGCCCCTTCCAAATTAACATCCCTCAGGCACAAGGCTTTTGAATTGTCCATCTTCTGAGTTACCAGTATAGTGGTCCCCCTGCTGTAAAGCTACCCCAAAATGCACCAGAAATGTGGCCTTTTGAGAGAGGGATGGCCTTTCAAGGGGCGCACTTCTGTGAGAGAAAATGCAAGCAAGAATATGAGGCATGTGTGGCAAAAGACAGAACACTTTTCAGCTTGTCCGTCCAGTGCAGTTTCTGCAAATTTCATGCAGAGGACAAGTCCAAAGTGAATTTCCAAAGGCAATAATTTGAGGAGGGTGTCATTTAGTGAAAGGAGACTTAGAGATGGGGGTGGAATGGGTATTGTTGATTACGCTGATTGAGAACTTACACATCTGTCAATCTGTTGATTTGAGTCGGCGTTTATCAGAAAGACCACAGTCTAGAAACTTTATGCTGATTTTTCTCTGAGTAATTTATGAGATCTGAAAACATTCCATTCAGAAAGTACGATCAGGAGCTCCCTAGAGATGTACTTAATGAGGGAGCTGGAAGGGTCTGTTGTGTGTGGCCAATCTGTGGTACAAAGAAGCAGGGTTTGTTATCAGACAAAAATGATTATTATCAATTTTTGGGGGGACCCCTGAAAATGACAGTATGTTTTGTTTGGGTATTTCACGAAAAAATTCTGATGGACAGATACGAACAATTTTAGGCCAAGTGACAATTTTTACATTTCTGTCATGAAATTGTAGAAGTTCATTCCTGTGCCTTCCCCTCCCCCTCCTCCTTCCCCTCCCCCAGGTAGCTGAGTACTTGTGGGCATACTGATGCAAGACAACTTTTACCAGGATGAGAAAGAAAGGAACCAGGTTGAGGGTAATTAACTGTATGATAACCTTTATGTGTTACTGTAATAGTCTCTATATATAGGTGATTGTAGACACCTGAACTCTATGAGGTACACATGCCTTACAATTAGTCACATGTGGTGTGAGAAACACTAAGGATATTTCATATTTAGACTTATAGTCTAGTGAAAGTTATGGCTGCAGTTTAAACATCCATTGTTCATGTTAAAAACATCCAAAATGCAAAGTAAGCTGTTGGGCTGGATCCAGGAGCCCTAAGTTACAAGAATGGTATGAAAAGAAAGGTCATTTTCTTGACATGCTTCAAGGCCTTTTCGTACATTTTTTTTGTGCATTTGAAAGTACTCAGGCCACATTTTCATTTGCAAAGAGACATGGGAGGGAAAAAAAAAACAGTCAGGATCATAATGCATGGAAGGGAACTTTGAAAATGGTTCAGCCAAGCTTAGCAAAAGGACTTTGAAGAACGTACCCCCTTGACGCCCTTTGAGAAAAGTGACCCAAGGGGTGAAGCAAGGAAACAACAGAGGCATGTGCTTACCGCAGGGGAAAAACTGAGCACCAAGTGAGGATCTCCAGGCTTCAGTCGTTTCACTCCATTAATCACCAAAGCAAAACAAATCCTCACAGTTGTGGTTCAGTAAATCCCCAGAAAACAAAACTGGGGTCAGGTTTGTGTGCATTTCGTGAGAGATTTAATACCCCATGGGGTGGGATCAATACCTGTGTCTAACTATACAACATTTAATAGAATAGCAGAAAACTCAAGGTTACCAGGGTGTGAAAGGGAGGCCCCAGTACACTGGCACAAGTAATAATTTTGCTCTAGCGCAGGATTTGGAAAATAAGAAAATGTACAAATAAAGGTTGGTAAGAAGTACGGAAATTAAAAGGGATTCCAGGACATAAGTATGGCATATTAAATGTCCAGGACGCCAGTATGTTAGCAAGGATTAGCACATGATGCAACAAAGCAGGAAATGTATCAAATTCTTTCAGCAAATTTTGTGTAAACGGTACTTGTATCATACAGCCAAAACTTAAAGGGAAATACATCAAAGATTGCAGTGTTTTATAATAAACCTACCATGAAGTTGACATCATTTCTTCTTCAACCTACCATCAAGTTAACTGTCATATCTTCAACTTAGCATTAAGTTGTTTGTCATATCTTCAACCTACTATGAAGTGGACCTTCATATCTTTTTCAACTTACCAGGAAGTTGACTATCATATTTTTTCAACCTATCATGAAGCTGGCTGTCTTATCTTCTTCAACCAACCGTGAAAGTTGACCATCATAGCTTCAGTGAACTATTAAGTTTACCTTTTTCAGTCTACCAGGGGACTGACAATATTACCTTCCACTCACCACTAAGTTGACAATCAAATCTTCAGCATACATGTACCATGAGGGTGGTCATTTTTTGTCCAACTTATAGACAGGATGGCTTTCACACATAAAGTCACCATGACATTTAGCATCATGCCTGAAACTACACATGCTACGGCATTTAGAAATTGCTACACTGAAATTATTTGATTTGAGGCCAAAAATAACTTTAGCATTACATAGGAAGGTTTAGAGATTGTCAGATAGGAAAACTTATTTTGAGAGCATCTGATTTCCCACACTACAGCCACTACCACTAAGTTTTACATTATTTTTGGATGGGTAGGCCTGTTTCGAGAAAAAAGGTCCATAGAGGGCATTCAAGTGGGAAACAGGTTTAACTCTTTTAGTCCCAATCACGTCTCAAGTTTATCTACTTGAGTCTGACAAGTCTAAATTATCATTAGGATCCCAGATTCATATTTCTCATGAAGAGACCATTCTTTCAAGTGCCAGTTTGCCTATAGTTCCAGAGAGAATACCCCAGGTCAGCAGCTTTTCTCAGCGTGCATTGCGCTCAATGCGCGGCGAAAAGATGCTGACTAATTCCAAAATTTGGCACTGAAAGGGTTAATGGAGGGGGATCAAAGGACCAGCACGCATACACATGTATCAACGTCTTGGGCCGGCAGATGAAATTAGGTGCACATTGTGCCTGGAAGGCCAGAATTGAACATTCCAGGTCCACTGTGTTCTCACAGTTTGTAGTGCTGACCCATGCCAATTAGTGTTCATTGTGTCCCTGGCATAACAATCCTGTCCTGGCATAAGGTTTGTAATAGCTGTCAGGGCTACACCTGGTGATGACCGAGATCAAACCCTGCCAGATGGCGCATCAGTAACTCCACGTTGTTTCTAAACCCTTACCATTAAAGGACTGCAATTGCAGTGCGCATTTTTTAATCCTAGCAATTTAGAAGAAAAAAAAGCTTGGAGTTAAATGCATCCATGATTAAAGAGTAGATCATTTCTGTGTGGTTTTTTTAGCTCAGCTGACCAAAGGTTGCAGAGCTCATGTGATCACTCGTGTCTGTCCATCCATTAACTTTTTACTTGTGAATGCAATACAATCCCCAGTTTTTTAGTCAGCCCTATATAACTTTTAGGACTTAAAAAAGTGTAAAAAAATTTGGTCGAATTTGATACTGGTGGTTGCACCTGCAGCATTATGTAATATATGGGTCAAAATGTGAAAACCCTGTGACCACCCTAGCATCTGTAATATTTTATAGATCTTTATGAGATGTAATGGGATATGTGGAGGCGGTCAAAATCTCAGTTGCATATGATACTAGTGGCGTCACCTATAACTTTGATGGAAATTATGAGCTAAAATGTGTTGATAAAATTTAAGATTCCATATCTGGAAAAACGATTAAATAAAATATGCCATATTTTGTAACATATATATAAATCATGTCCAATGCTAATATGTTATGTAATATCAATAACCTTGACATATTTTTTGTTAGGTCAGCAGTCCTGTAAAGTTGAAAGAGATGATTTTGTAATGATGGGATGTAGCTTCGACATCAGCAGCTAAGAGAATTGAGCCTCCAGGTCAAAATTGCACTTGAATACATTGTACATAAAACTACTTGATGACCTGCTTTTTGGTTCACCATGACCCAGTTACCATGGAGTTTGGCACTTATCCAAGTTTATTGGGTTTTTTTCAATAATGCAAAAGATATTACCTGATTGAAACAAACAGACCATACATGTATGGAAAGCTGGATGTACGGCACACATTTTGGGCAGTTACAATATTTTTTATCCCAGTTGAAGGTCATAATTATGGTTAATTGGAATATAGGGGTCACAATGTGAAAATCTTGTGAATGCTCTGCATCCCACAGTTTTTTTTTTAGATAAAGTGTATCAAAATCTATTGTCAACTATGATGTTGGTGATGCCACCTACAGTAATGTTACATATGTGTCAAATTGTGGAAAATCTTGTGACTAGTCTAGCATCCTTAATTTTCTATGGATCTTCATAAAATTTAGTAGGATCGTGGAAGAGGTCCAAATTTTGGTTGCATGTGATACTAGTGGCGCCACCTTTAGTTGACAAAAATTGTGAGTTAAAATGCCTTAGAAGACAAACTCACATGTCAAAAAGAGTAATTGAATAAGACGTGCCAGATTAATAAGATACACAGATCTTGTCCAGTGCTAATAATATGTCCCTTAATATTAGTGACCTTGACCAATTTTTATTAGGTCAACAATCTTGTAAAGTTGAAAGGGTGATTTTGTAATGCCAGATTGTAGCTTGGATATCAGTGGCATAGAGAATTGAGCCTCCAGATCAAAGTTACACCTGAGTATATTATTGTACATAAAACTCTACGTGGTGACCTACTTTTTGTGTCACCAGGAGCCAGTGATTGTGTGACCTTGACCTATTTTTGAGGTCTTTTTCATTCTTCTTTTTTCAATGTCATTAAGCATGTAAGTAAAGGATATTTATTTCAATATGTTGATAAAGTACAAAGGGAAATAATACCAAATGTATCACAAAAGTAGAACATGTAGAAGTTGGATGTAGCATAGAATGGATGACCTTATTTACTATAATGGTCATGGAGGGAAAGCTTTTCAGGAAATGACGTAGATGATGGTCATAAGATTTTTGGCAGCAGAGCATTAGGCCCATGGGCCTCTTGGTTTTGTTTTTGTTTTTCCTGGACTTCCTTTAGCCACATTGGCTAAAAGATGAATGATAAATACCTTTTGCTAAATTCCACCTGTATTAGCTTACAATTAATTGGCTAATGGATAGTGCCCACCTAGGGATCACTGTTTACAGGCTAATGAGCCTGTGATGTGACAGAAGAGAGTACTCACAAAGAAGTTGAGTATGAGAGGCAGCAAAGCAACCAAGTTTTCATGACCCTGCTCTTGCTGTCAGACTTGCCTGTTTTTATTATAGATGAAAAATATTATGCCTTAAATCCTGAATAGTTCTGCCTAAAGTGGCCACATGTACCAAGATTTGAGGTTAGCTAAGATGAGTTTTGTCTTGTATTTGTTCTTGGTGGAGCTGTGTTTGCTGATTTAGGGATCATAACAAATGTCATCTGGCAATGCATAAATGGTAGAATAGACAGCTGTAGGAAGAATGAAACTGAAGTGTAGGGTCTTCACCACTGCATCCATCAGTTTGTTTTGCATCAACTCTTTCCCCTTTAAGCTGACCAAGCTCAGCTGGTGGTCAAATGTTGTCTTGATTCAGTGTTTTCAACTTATTTCCAACAGTAATGAAAAACAGTTTGACTGGGAATTGCAGATGAGCCCTATCAAGATGACATGACCCAGGTCAACAGCTTTCCTTGGCATGGCGTGGGCACTATGTTAAGGAAAGATGTTGACTCAGTTTTTATCCAATGGACAGAAGGGTTAAATTAGGGCCCCTGGTCCCCCTGTCAAATAAATTAATGTTTCTGGGCTGTTATAAAAACATCAGGGAGAGAATGGGTGCCTGAGCTGTCAGTCTAATTACAACACAAACAGTGGACTTAATTAATGGGCCACTGGGACCCTCATTAAAAAAACTACAAACAAATCAAGGCACTCAATCAAGTGATGGGTGACCTGGTGGTAGCAGTTTAATTACAGAGTGGGCTTCAATTTGCCCAGTCATTTATATCCTGAAATTAGCATGTAATAGTGGTAAGCATATAAGCTAATTAACGTGGGCTATTTTTGCAGCAGGCATACGAGTTATGTTTTCATCTGCGATAAAAGGTGTTGAAACAGATCAGGAAAACTGTAGGGGGGGGGGGGCGCGGGCTAGGTGGTTGGTGTAAATATAATTTTGCCCTGGTGTAAGATACAGAATATAAGAAAAATACAGAAATAATGGTTGGTATGAGATAGGGAAAGCCGAGATTCTTCCAGTTCGTGAGCATGGTAAATAAAAGGACCAGTACACCACTATGGAAAACCCCTTAACCCCCCCTCAGTAAGTTTGAATCTCCTGATGACACTGTGCAGTTGTAGCTGTCATTGGGGTTGTTAGTTAGACAGGTCTGTGTCTGTTCTGTGGATAAAGATTTTTGCTGCATAAAACAAAACTAAAGAACACAATCTTTATGACAGTGGTGGTCAGTGATTTTGTTACCAATCTATGGGACTTTTTGTGCTGGAGGGTATTGAGGTTCCTAGCAATGTCTAGCCATCTGTCTGTCCATAAATTCTGAGCACTTTGCCCTAATACCTTGAGAAACTACTAACCACAGTGCTACCAATTTTTGTCACACATGAAGCTAAGGTTAGGCAAAATGTATGACTAGGAACAAGTTTCAATGTACCTCTGATCACTTTTGGACTTATTACGATTTTTTAAAAGCATTCATTTGGAGGCCATCAGAGTGAGACCCAAGGAGGCGATGAAACCACAATATCGCAAGAAAGATTCAGTCCAGCAGCATCAAATGTTTGTCAGGGGATGCACCTTGGGATAGACCTATTGACTTTTTTTTTTTTTTTTTTTTTTTTTTTTTTTTTTTTTTTTTTGAATGATACGCTTTAATGTGGCACCTGAATTGTATTTTTGATCTTATTTTGTACATTCCAGTGATTCTAACTGATGCTAGTGCTGCTGGTCAGTTGTTTTTTCGCTCATTTTGGCATTTGTGTGGTCAGGTACCACATAGAGGTACATGGTATTAAGTAAAAAAGATGGCAATTCAACTTAATATATTAAGGAAAAGAAAGGATGACAGGCCAAAGTTACGCTAAAATTCCACAATCCTAAAGTTTGGGTAAGAGGAGGATTCTGATACACCCCAGACAGTGATCTCTGTAGCTTTTGAAGCGGGCGGGGTAATTTAAATGAAAAAGGGAACTTTAAACATGATGTAGGGAGCCAAAAAGGCAAGTGGAGAAATTGAATTCTGAAACTAGAGCATTTCAGCATGAACAAAATAGAAATCTGCGATGAAAGGTTTAGCCCCGCCAAACTAAAGGAAATCTCCTGTGTGGGGTACAGTATATTGGTTGTTACGACAATTAATGTCAAAATAATCTGAAATTAAGTGCAAAAACCTTTTTACTAAAGCAGGGTTCAAAATAAAGTGGAAGGGACCAGAACTGAAAGGCATGGTAAATATCTCCTCTATTTTAAGCTACAGAGACCACTGCCCTAGACAAAATAATTAATGCAGCCATCACAACAGACATACCATTTTATGTAATAGAAACCCCATACATGCATAATATTTTTCTGTAAGCAGGATGAAGCTTTCATATTTTGCAGAAAAAAAACTTGAAACCAGTAGCACTTTTCAGTTCTCCATTGCAAAATAGATGGGCATTCAGTTGCAGAATTAGAGCATCCCTTGTAACAGGTGGCCAGGTGTATGTTGAAGAGAAAATTTGCAGATGGCAATTCATCTGGTAGTGGCACTGTTTGGCTCATTTACCTGCCTGGAATGGCAGAGTTACACCTTGAGAGTCAGATTGTGGACTTAACCCAGAAGAACTTGCATAAGGACAGGACGCTTTGCTGTGCATAAGCCAAGCTTACTGCATATTTCCACCAGCAGACTGGACTCTCTGGAGATATTGATGGAGCTGAAACACTTTATCATCCTTTTCAGATAAGGGGTGGTGCAAAAAAAATGAAGCATATGTGTGAAGCCAACATGTTTGTAAAATTACAAAAAATATTTCCAACAATGTGAATGTAATAGGTTGTTTTGAAAAAAGTAGAGACTCGTATCGTCTTGTTGCAACAAATTTGATGCAGATATCTCGAATGGTTCTCAAATGACAGCAATTCCAATTTTGTACAATGACAGCAAAATTGGTCTTTTTGCGTGACAGTAAAATGAAACATGGGGGGTAAAGTTGTATTCCTATTATGAAATACTACTTTTACAACTCTTAATATTCTTGATTATTTATGCTCTATCATGTCTCAATCATTTTACTCATATATAGCAATACAGTTACTGTGATTTCCTGAACAACAGGCTTTGTCATCCTTTTAGTCATTTGAAGCCAAATATTACATAAAAAAGTTAACTCAGCTTATTGCAGCTTCTTCTTTCTGCATTTTGCACTACTGCATCTAAAACATGCAGTAACTTGAAACCTTTGATTCCAGTTAAAGAATGATATATGACATGCATGTATAGGTACCAAAATGTGAACACAATCCGGGACGCTAAGTGGATGCATGCATGCTTAATGGTAAAATGTCCCAAGCGTTACCTGGTATATAAAGCATGGCATAGAAAAATAAACCACACATTGAACCATATAAACTGGCTGTAGTTATACAATGGATGATGTACTAGTTACATGTAAAACCCCATCACTTGACCAGCTTTACTTGGAACAAAATAGGCACTTATAGTCATTTGTCCCAAGCGTTACTTTGTCCCAAGCGTTACCGTCAGGGTACTTATACTCTATTAATTTAAATTTGGAGGTACTAAATGTCTCTATCCTTTAGCAATTTATGACTGACCTGCACTGTGATGCTTTGAAAAAAAAAATTACATCTAGAGTATAAATCTCTCTTTATTTGATGAAAAGTGTTGAAAATCTGTAAACTCTTCCTCTGTTTGTCACACGCTACATGCATGTTGAAGAACAAAACACTTGATTTCTTAGTCTGTCATGAAGGCACTAAAGCACTTTTACACAATTTGTTTGGGAAAATTCATATCCTCTGATGATAGGCACATATCTAATCATGATAAGAAAAACTGTAAAGGGTAACGCTTGGGACAGCTGATACATCTTTTCTTGCATGCTTATATATTCACTCCTTTCCCTTGCAGTTCACCTGCTTTTAGATTATCCCCACTAACCTTGGGCTGGTGAAGGATGCACCCTGCCCTAGCTTCCAATCTGTATCTGTAGTTTGCACATTTAGCACTTTAATCTGACATGGATAACAAACTGATTGTGAAGCTGGGCTTCACGCCTAACCTGAGAAACACTACCAGTACTAATGTAGAGGAACTCCACAAAGCTGAGCCTTCAAAGGCTGCCTTGAAACAAAGAAAATACAGGGCTAAATTGAAGGCAAATCCAGCAAAATATCAGGCCCTCAGACAAAGCGAGAAGCAACGCCACGAAGAGTATCGGCAAAAACAAAAGGAAAAACGTATGGTAAACAAAAGGTATGATGCTGAATGTAAAAAACAGGAGAGAGAGTGCAAACAAAGACAACGTAAAAAGATGGCATCACAACCAAAGCAGAAAAAAGAACGAAAGAAAATACATGTATCCACTTCTGCTGAAATGAAACTCAAAAAGAAAATGCAGTTTGGCTTCTTGTGTTTTCTCTATGTCATGTTATTGATGTCCACATGTATGTAGGAATATTCCTTAACATGCTGAATGTGGAAATAAATTTGTCTTATTTTCAAAAATATTTTGAACGAAGTTAGTGAATATCCTTAACATTAACCACAACCTGATAAATTGCAAAAGCATATAAGTATTTCATTTCGTCAGTTATTTATAGACCAACATGTCCTGAAACAACTACACTGGCAGAGCTATGCCCTACATGCCATAGTATGATGCATTATGAACCTTATATGGCACAAGTCATGCAAATGTTAAAGTGACCCAGGCGTTACCAATTATTGGTTTAACTGCACCAACTTTAAATATCTCTGAATTTGTAACCCTACCACACAATAACTCAAAATTTTTACCAATTACTGCTAAGGTATTGAAGTGCATACAGATATCAAAATTTAACCCCGAGAGCGCTTTTTTTATTCGCCCCAAAACTGTAATAGGTAAATCTAGATAAGATTCACTAGCCTTTCTCTGAAATTTGAATTCAAATTCCCAAAGTTTATGATTAACTTACACATAGTTGCAGTTGTAACCATTGTATAATCACAAGAAGCATGAATTCATAACAAAAAGGTCAAATTTTCAACAGCAAAATTCATTATGAACCTTATTTTACATATGTGAGAAAGTGTCCCAAGCGTTACCAAATTTTGCTATATGAATACACTAACTTTAAACCTCTCGGGATGTGTAACGGTACCACATATCACTTCATAATCTTTACCAATTACTGCTATGGTCTTGAAGTTCATCTAATAGAAAGATCAAAATTTATTCCAGAAAGCTGTCATCATATTTGCCCAAAAAAGTATATTGTAAATCTAGCTTAGATTCATTGGCCTTTCTGTGAAATTTGGCTTCAAATAAAAAAAAAACTTGATTTACTTTCACAAAGTTGCAGCAGCTACCCTTGTATAATCACAAAAATATGAATTTGATACAAAAAAGTCAGAATTTTCAGCAACACAATGCATTTTATACCTTATCATACAAAAGTTAGTAAATGTCCCAAGCGTTACCAAATTCTCCTATATGAATACACTAACTAATAACCTCTCTGGATTTGTAACCGTACCATGTATCATTTCCAAATTTTAACCAATTACTGCTAAGGTCTTGTAGAGCATAGAGGGTACAAAATTTATACCAAAAAGGTATTATGTCTTATTTGCAAAAAAAAAAATAAAGGTAAATGTTGGACAGCTTTACTAGCTCATCTCTGAAATTTGGCCTTAAATTCCAAAATTTATGATCCAGTTCCACATAGTTGCTGCATTTGCCCTTGTATACTCATTACAACATGAACACCATGCTAAAAGTCAGATATTTTGAACAAATTGTGGAGGGCTGAAAGGCTTATATGGTCAGAATTTACTTAAAAAGGTACACTTTTTATCAAGGTATGATGGTCTTTGACATATGATAGTGGACACATTCCTCAAAGTGTTATCATAATATTATATATTTTTGAAAACTACCACATCCTGGCTACATGCTGGCATACTGGTCAAGACAAATTGGAGGGGTTGATTTTTTACCCTTCCGGTCAAGAAATTGCTTCATTTATTTTGCTCCACCCCATAACCCAGGCAACCATTGCTAGTTCCTGCTGCTGCATCAGTTCCAGTGCACAGGAGCATGCACTTTGGTTGGCAGCTACTTCCAAGGGAGAAAAATATCATATACCTTGGTCCCTCTCTTGATAGACCACTCCAATCAAAGACCACCTGGCTTGAGAGACCACATTGAAGTGGTCCTTTGTGCTGTCTGTTCCATTGTAACGAACCTGTAATGAGAGACCAGCTGTTTTGAAAGACCACTTTTGGGCCGCGCGGTGGGGTGGCCTCGCAAGAGAGGGACCACTGTATTTGATTATTTAAGAAACATTCCACTCTGATGCAGACAGCTGTGTCCTGCCACCTTTGCCAAAATAAACAGTCATTCTAGAAATGACTATCTATCTGTGGTAAATACAGGAAACGGTAGAATACATGTTCTGTTTGTGTGGAGCACGGATCTGCCAAAAGGGAGATCCTATAGCTGGGGATGGTGATCTCAGAAGTATCCCTGCCAGACATTGGTGTTTGTGCCAGAAATGCCTGACAGCTGCATACTTTACACGTGTTGTACACACAGTTTAAGTTTACAGTGTATAAAGAATAGCTGGAGATCTTCCCAGTGCGTTTAGCCTTGGATTATGGTGGGCCAATAGCTTGTATGTGGAAGAAAAGTATGGCCTCATTAGAGGTACAATAACATTAAAAGAATAGCGCTTAGGGTTTTACAAAATTGCCTTTGAAGAGAGGGTGATCTCTCATTGGAAAGGTTACTCAAGACAGAGAAAAAAAGCTAATGGAGCTCAGATCTATCTCCCAAGATCGCTTGCAATCTTATGGGAAGAGTTCTCAGTTCTCAGTTTTATGCCTGAGGGGTCCAATACCAGATACACTGGCTTGCAACTTTTTTCCCATTAAATATTGCTGGAAAGTGGCCAGTGTCAAAAAGGCCAACTCTAAACTTATTTTTCATTTTATATAATAAAAATTTGGTGTTCGTCAGTGGCTTTTCTGAGCATACTCTGTGCACATCACTTGCAGACTGTGTCCAGGAAAGCTATTGACCTAGTATGTAGAGGGTTAATTTACAGCCCAGTCTCCAGAAATAAATTGAGCATATTAACCAAACTGACCTGTCAGACGGTTGGACAAGGTGCGGCATATATATGTGGAGCATCTTCTGAACAAGAATCTTGCCCTCATATTAAGTTACCTGGCCACAGATCAGTGTCTGGCCCTAACTACCTTGATGATAGTCAGACCTGAGTATGCAGCTGACAGATAAATTGGCCAGTGGGGGAGGCCAACAGGATTATATCAAGGTATCATGTTGTGGGAAGCCTACTGTGTGGAAAATTACTCTGCAGGACAAGTGATGCATGGCAATATGTGTGTGTGATACACATTGTGTATTAGCTGTATTGTTGTGATATTAGTGGGTAAAAATTATTGCACACAGTGAAGGGTGGAATGTATTAGCTGTCCTGAAAAATGAAGCCAGTTTTGATACTGTAAATTCTAATCAGTTTTGCTGTATTTTTATTTTCAGTAATTTTGCTATTGGTACACACCGGAAAAAAAGGAAAATACACAGAAATAGTTTAACAGGAACTGAAAAAACGTGGAGAAATTTAAATTTCTGTTGAATGTTGAGAATGCAAAAACCCTGAAAATTGCTACACATTAAAATAAATACATGTATGTCAATAAAATTGCTTCTCTTTCTTCACTAATTACATTTTGCAGTGGGACAATGAGTGTGAGTTTGAGTCTTAATAACTTATTCTACAAAAACTGATCGACCTTTCAGTGTCCATTCAGTTAAAGCATTTGAACTCAGTTGCAAGATGTATTCGTTTTGTACACAGTTTCAATCTGGACAAATGACTGCAATTCTGAGCACAGGGTGGCCCTGCATGTTTTACCATTACAAAAACAGATTCATCTTGTGATGCTGAATTTTTGGAGGCACCTGTTGTCAATTTTTCTGGGGACATGGGCACCAGACAGAGAGTAGGATGCATCAGGGCAAGATTAATGGTCACCTGGTATTACAAATATCTGCTCCACTGGAATGGATTGCCTCTGGAGACAAAAATAGTCTGAGGATGAAAACGACAAATTTTGGAAGGCATGGAGCAGCAAGTGTTTCAATTTTGAAGACTGACAGCTTTACGATAAAAGACGCCAGTCATTCTAGAAACGTGCCAGTGGTATTTCAGGAACTTGAAAACTGGAAAGGGGCTCACTGATCTTGTCTTACGAATTCTTGGAGAGGAACCAAATAAACTTATCGTGTATTTAAAAGCAATGGAAAGAGAAAGCAAGAGGTGGTGTTTAGTTAAGATAGTGGAATTTTCTTAGCATGCATGGGAGGATGGTTGTCCTTCTTGGCAGTTAAGTACTTTGCCAGACGGAAAATGACCAGATATGGTTTTTGACTACTCAAATGAAGTCCTGAGACAAATTTGTCCACTTCAACTTGTTTCTCAGTCTTAGAAGATGCTAGCTGTACAAATTTTTCTTTAAGAGATGGGAGGTGTTTTTCGTTACAAAGTGTGCTGACTTTCAGCAGAGGGTGACAAGGGTGTGTTCACCTGAAGGACTAGAACTTAAATTTGTATGAAATATGCGAGTTATTGTCATGATCGGAGATTGTAAAAACAGAGAGTTAAGCCCCACCTTTGCACCATTGAGCTTCATTATTTGCTGTTCCTGATATTTGAGAGTAAAGAAGTAACATGACACTTTGGGCCAAATCTTGATAACACCAGGTGGAGGAGGCAGACCAATTATTATAGGTGAACAGGATTCTTTATTAGGTATACCGTAATAACACAGGAGTCAACCTTGATAAATCAAACACCAAGGCAGGTTTACACTACACTGTAAATATAGATGTTAAATGTAATAAGTGACCGCAGACTGACCCTGCTGCAACCACAATACACATTCAGGCCTCCTGGTGGTTGGTAGACCCTTTTGCAAATTGGTGCAGTGAAATGTTGAAAAGTGTGGTAGACTGTCTGCAAACAGTGCGATCCTGGAGACACTTGTAGTTGATGTGTGATAAATTGCTTCATTGACCTGTGTTTGGTGGGACAGGGAACTTTCAGTGAAAGAGTGTACCTTTGCCATGTAGCATTATGGTGTCTGGTTATTGCACAGAACATTGTGAAAAATGGCCAGCTGTGATGCATTGATCTTAAATCAAAATGATGGTATAATTGATGTAGACTTTGCAGACTTTCTGTGGTTGCCATCACTGTTTAGCATCATTTGAACTTCGTTAAGATTATGGTGGTAAAATCCCTGGTCAGTAATTATAGCTTTGGACAGTGAGTCATGTTATGCTCAAGATATCAAGATATGTAAGCTGCAGCGTGACTTGCCAGGCAATCCAAAAAGCACCAGCAATGGGGGGGGGGGGGGGGGGGAGAACAAAATTTGTCGTTTTCACGTGACACAATCTATATTCTGCCCTTTGTGATTTATTGAAATGTCGTTTCACGATTTAATGAAAGGCTGAATCATGTCTCATGAGCCATAGGCCTTTCATAGTCTATGAAATTTGTATTTTAGTTGCACAGTTCATGAGACAGCCCTTGCCCTTGCCCTCCTTGGTACTTGAATGAAACTTCTGTTCATCAGGAATTCGAATACATGAAGTTTTCCTGAATCTGAGGAAATAATATGAAGTATAGAGTTCCTTTCTGTTCAGCACAAGAAAGGCTTGTGAGAAAGTGCGCCAATAGGTATGATTACTAAGAATGGTTGATGTGGGAATGCAGCAGTGCTTGACATGGTCAGTGCATCACAATTGAGTTTATGTTGTACACTTGACAGTTTACTTCACAGAATTCAGCTAACATCATTCACATACCCACTGCAAAGGTCCTCAGCCCGTGCACAATTCTTCTAATCAAGGGTGAAAAGTGTAACTTTAGCACCGAAACTACTCATAAATAAGGCAACTTAATTTGACAATATATAAAAAGGGTCATCAAAGGCACATACAAGTTATTTTATGACTAGGGGTGAGTAACCTGGCTGTTTTAGGCCTGGTGTGCTGCAGCAAAGGTCCACTGATGAATTTTCTCCCATGCTTTTGCCACTATGCCTTGTCAAGATAAAAGGAAAATAAATGGACAGTGCAGAGTTGAAGAAAGTATGTGTAAATGAAGTTCTAAGTTCACTCACAGATAACTACATTAACCATTTTCCCCTTGAATTAAGACTAAGTCAACAGCTTTCCTCGCCCGGGTTGGACACTAAGTGCCCAACCCGGGCCCAGGAAAGCTGTTGACCTGAGTCGTGTGATCCTGATAGGCCTCGTCTACAATTCTCAGTCAACTTGTTTTTCATCACTGTTGAAATTGGTTGAAAACACTGGAGAAGATGACAGTTGATGGCCAGCCAGTTTTGGTCGCTTTAAGGGGGAAACGGTTAACCAAAGGTGCCCAATAACTTGAAGTTAAGAACTACTGTAGAGCCTAGTTGAGGAATGATTGCATTGCTTTCTGAGTCACGTATAGTGACAGGTAATAGCTGAAGCCCAGGTGGAGTTATGATTAAGGTTTATGATGTAAACACATGTATGACCAAGACAGCCTGCAAGTATACACAGGTCTGTCACTCATTGGTTTTTCTGCACTAGAGTCACAAGAGTTAAAAAAAAAAATGTAAATAGCTGAGCATTTCATGGGCCAGTTGTGCTATTGTGGATCCATGTGACTTTTAACCTGAGGTTGAACCCAAACCAAATCAAATACACTTTGAAAAAAAATTAAAAGAAAGAAAACTTAATCAACCTTCTAACATTTGATATCCTCCTATTGAAGATCTTGCTGTCTTAACTCCCTCTTTCAGTATGTGAGCTTGATCTTTTAGTGAACTTCATAGAATATGTTTTCTTGCCATTTTGGCAAGGTGGGAAAATATATATATAGATATGGGCTACGAGGAATAACATTGAGTGAAGTCTTTATTATGCTCCAGCTCCACATTGGCAGTGTTATGTTTCACAGTCAACTCAGTTTTATCATCAAATATATATCAAATACTTTCACTTTTCCTGGTTTTATCCAAAGTTCCAATTATGGAATATGACAATGATAACCCCATGGAGCCCTGAAACCACATTGGTGCAGGGTGGCCGGCTGGCTCTGCATTTAACTCCTACATTGCATGGTGAAAGAGGCCTACATCGGGGTTTTTTGCGTTGCCGGGCAGGTTGTTCAGCAGGGCCAGCATGATTTGCCAGGCAGTGCAAAAACCACTGATTTTAGACCAGACATGTAGGTACTTGAACAAACTGTCTTTATGAAGAATTTGACTGCAGGCATCCTTTTGAATCTAAGTAAAGTCAAAACATTCTGGAAGAAGGGGGCATGAGGCAGTCGTATTGAATGAGTTAATTCATTCAATTGTGGGACAAGGTAGGAGGGGAAGCCCCCAGTATACCATGGGATGTGGCACCTTGTAATTTAGGGGAAGCATGTGCCATGATCATCATAGGCCTTGGGGTGTACAGGGTGTTTCGCTCTTATTAGTCACTGGCTTAACCCTTTAGCTATTCATATTTCCAGTGTATTCTGTAGTGTCTGAAGCAAGGTTTTAGTTCTTTCCTAAGTTTGGACAGACACATCAGCTGCTGATACCTGATGCATTTGCATGTTCAGTCCAGCAAAAGCAAAATTGTATCCATATTTATACATGTAACACCAGTAGCTACTTAACAAAACACCCAGAGCCTTCAAGTATCCAGCCTTGGCAGATCTCCCACTTTTTCATATTTTTTTTACAAAGTCTCCCACTTAATTGTAAAAAATTTTTTAAAAAAGCATTATTCCATTGGTGGCTGTAAAATTGTACTGTTTTGCCATGTTGTTGTACTATATATACGCTGAATATGTCTGATGGTGCCTAAAATGGTTCAAAATGCAGGAAATGAAGGTACAAATATCAAATTTTTCCAGGAGGGGGGTGCCCCCAGACCCCCCTAACTGTGCATTGCGCCTTTGGCGCTCGTCCTTCCGCTTTTCAGTGCCTGCAGGAGGCAGATCTCCCAGTTTTAATTAACATAGGCTAACTTAGAGTCTCAGAACTCCACTTAATATTTTAAATTGGTATACTGAAGAAAGTAGTCTGTTTATTTATTATTTTCTACTGGTGTGTATTAGCAGGTTAGATTTTGTAAAGAAAAATCTAAATAGGTCTATTTGTACATAAAATTTTGCATTAAAGAAGTTTTATATCAGATTGAATTGCAGCAGCATTTGTATGGCTTAGATCTGTGAAGAGAGAGTTAAATTTTTAATCTCTGTTAATAAATGTCAGTGGTGATAGAGGGCAGACTAACATATCATCACAGTCTTGTGTGGATGACTTCCTAAGAAATTCAGATACAAAATTCTAAACCTTTAGATATTTTGTGAACACGATCCCAACATTAGTCATACCATAGTTGCACTTTATGCAGGCTTTATCAGCTCATGAATAAGGTTGGGAGAAAACCTCCCTCTGTACATTCTGTTGTGATGAGCAGGGCCAGAATTTCGCAAAATTTTGCAAGAATCTATTCGGATTTTTGTCAATTAGTTTTCTTTTTAAAGGAAGACAAGTTAAGGAGAATCTTTACTAGAATGGATTCTCGCTGAAATTCTGGCCCTGGTGGGGTACTGAACTCATTGCCCTTTGTTTCAAGGACCAAATACTTTGGAGAACAGGGGAATCCCCAGCTTATCTGTCAGTTTGAGTAGTAGACCAGTGCTTCGCACCTTTGTTTATAATGTCATCATACGTGCAGTGGCATGCTTTTGTGATAAAGAGTTTCAAAGGTATCGATATAAATATGTTCAAAACTCTTTAGCAGACTGCCAGTGTGAATAAGTGTTTACACATTAACAAATACAAATGTGAGGAAATTTGTGTCCATCTTATTTGAGAAGCACAAGGATAATACGAGGGTCATGGGACAGACTGTACTGTCTTCTCAGAATAAAACAAAGGGATTTCAGTTCATGCATGTGTACAATGATGTAACATAATACAGTTTATATTTATAAATATGTTTAAACTTGTGTAGTTTAGAATGGAACTTAAATTGACCTTTTCGCCCTGTTTTAATCTGAGGTTCCAAGTTTTCTTCCAATTCAGACAATGTTCGCGATTTATCAGGAGGAGTTCAAGAGGTTGCACGGACAATAGGGTGGAAGGCTTGGGGGGGGGGGGGGCATGCCCCCCGTCCTGACACGAGACAATTTTGTAAATAAATGTATACAGTTAAAATGGTGCATTCTGGTGGTTTCAAATTCCAAAATCATCTGTAAGAAAGGAAATAGGAGGACGCACAAAAAATGCTTTTAGCCACAGTCAATTAGCAGTAAATACACTAAAACATGGTCACAACACAAACAATTTGTACAAAATGTCAACTTTTTTTCCAGAAAAAGTGATAATCCAGGAGATTGGGAGACTTAAGAAATGAGTTAAATTTCAGGAGATCTCCCAAAAATTGGGGAGCTTTGAAACCTCTGGTTAATACTTCAGCCCACAGTTGTCCTGGGTAATGGGCTGGGTGCTCAGCAGGCAGCCCATCCCAAGGAAAGCTGTTGAACTGGGGCATGGTGTCTGGATATGTCTCAACAATAATTCTCATCCAAAATGCTTTTCATTGCTGGTGAAATTGGTCAAGAGCACTGCAGACAACATTAGACTAGCTGGTTTTGGTCGGGTCAATGGGGGGAGGGGTTAATGGAGAGCAGGATGTGGCTTAGATTCCTTCTCTTGTAAAAATTTGTGGCACAAATCCCTATTTCCATTAAAGCACAAGATCAGGGGGAAGAACCGCAGACATCAGCAGGTCCACATTTATGTGGATGACTAGTTAGGTACCTGTACATACCTCATACATTACCAGACGCTACTGGTTCCATCGACAGCCTGGGTCCCTTGCTGTGATGGTGAGAGACAGTGTACTATCTGACAAGGAGGAAAGGTGTGATGGTGGTGATGGGTCAGGGTGCTATGATGAGCAAAATTTTCTCACGAGCACAAATGTAAGTTACCAGAACTCAAAGTTAAGGTCTTATCAGTGGTTTTTACATTACCGAGCAAGGCATGCTTCATTTAGTAAGACTTTCCAGACCCCAAACTGCTGATTCCAGACTGTTTATGTGGGTAAATGGAACAAAAGTGCCATTGAATCTGTGCTCCCCCCCCCCCCCCCATGTAATGGGGTTAGTGTGCTCTGTTGTAATACATACTACATGCAAAAAGTTCTCAGTGAGGCAAGGTCGTTTTGTTTGACCCATTGTGAGTCATTGTCCACCTTTCAAACCATGATGAAACATTATCATGTAAAGTATGGGTCTGGTAGTACCAGATGTGGTCATTTTACACACACGTGTGGTCATGAGTCACCTACATTCATGCCCTCACCGGATGTGAGCAAGAACCGTGCAAGGAAATCCTCATTCCTTGTCTTTTGGATAAGATCCAACAAATCACCTGCCGGCTGCTGTGATAACAGGGGCACTGTCTTCTGTTGTGCCATAACACAATGGAGATTCACTGACAGTGCTTAACAAAGGAGTTTCTTGTGTCTTATCTGTGTGGAGGCAATGGAGCCGTCAGACTTGAAGCACTTCAAAAAAAAAAAAAAAAACTGTTTTCCCTTTATTCTATCTTGGTGCTTTTGTCTTCCTTCTCCAGCCAAAATTAGAACCAGTATGGTGTGTCTGAACTGCTGACAGTTAAAGGAGGGTCGGTAAGGGGTTTCCCGTATTGGCGTACTGGGGCTTTTTATTTACCGTACTGGCATACTGGAAGCCCTCTTGTTTTACGTACTTGGTACTATCCAAAATTTTGAAAGATTTTTATTTTCCGTAGTGGGTACTCTAGAAAAATAATTACCTGTACCAGCGTACCGAAACCCTCCCACCCCTCACCCCCCTTCTTAAAGTGTTGAACGCTATTTATACTGAGTGCCAGAACGTGACAACCTGTAATGTGGCTACCTGTCTGGGCTGTTACCTGAACTTTTTTGAAGTTTTGAAATGAAACGCATGGACACGCAGCATGAAAATAGTGACCGTTTGCTAAAGGCTAGAACCAGTTTAACTTTGTCTTCAAAAAAAGCAAATGTTTGAGTTGATAACTTGGAGGACCGGCTAAGCTCCTACCCCTCGATGAAGGCTTGAAATGGTCTCAATCAGTAGTATTCACAACCCCCTCAAAAATAAGAAGAAAAAGAGTAAACAGGTGTGTTATCATTCCTAAAGCTGTTATTGTATGCAATATGAAAGCAAAGCACCTGGTTGGTATGAATATACATGAACACATTGTATGAACATATTGACAAAATATGCTGACCCACATAAGGACAGACCCTGCCGTAAGCATGTTAACCCTATTGCAGTTTGAACAGACCAAACCGACAGTTTTCCTTCACATGGGTTTGCTATCGCAACTGTAGTTCTCATTTTTTCACCCTCCCGGCGTGCCCAAAAAAAAAAAAAAATAATAATAATAATAAAATTAACTTATAGAGACGGCATATCATGTATTTAGCATGAAAGTGTTTGAGACATTTGGACCGTGTTAGAGTTAAGCTAGCGATCAAATAGAAAAAGGTGAAAGTCTGTCATGGAATAGACAAGTGCCATCTCCGCTTTATGGTTCTGATGTCATATTGCTGAAAGGGATAGTGGTATACATGAATGTATTTTATGATAATGATGAAACATGTATATAGTAAATATGGAACATTTGTGCTAAAAAGGCAAAAATGTAGATATGTATGAAAGACGTAAACAATTCATGTCATAAAAATGGAATACAAAATAATATGCTTCAGGTTAGATCCAGATTGTGGAGACAGGTAGGATTTGCTGGTGGCATATTGCAAGGTTCCACCAGAAAATACGAAGCGGGCGAAGGCCTTGGTTGCCAGGTTTTGATGCATTGCTACTATAGGTTTTATTAAAGGTGGTATCCTGGTGCATGTACTTTCCTAAAACAGCCGTTCATAAGGAATAAGAATATGAAGCCTTTGTTTCACTGTTGATAAACACAGAAGTCCACTGTTTTGAACACAGTAAAAATGGTTATGAGTAAGATAACCAAGAAAAGTTTTCTGTTTTTCACTAAAATAAGAATGAATTCTTTATTTTCGTATTCCTGGCCTGACTTGACAGTCACAGGTCACTGGATGTGAGTTTTGAAATAGTTATGCGAATATGTTACTACTGTGCATAGTTAACAGTTAAAACAAAGATGCCTGCAAACTACAGGAGAAAAGTTGGCACAAGACCAGAAATAAAGATCTGTTGTACTAAGGCAGCAAAAAAAAAAAAAAAAAAATTTAAAAGCCACATGTAGTTTTATGTCATGCAGCCAAAAACATGTTTGAAGAAAAAGCAATGAGTTTGTCACAATACTATTGTTGATTCCTTATGGTGGCAGAATGCATGTGAAGGAAATTAGGTTGATAGATGTGACATGTGTATCTGAAAAGAGTTTTAGTGGCAAAGTATAATTGTGCCAAAGGCTAAAGAAAAGCCTGGAACCCAAGCATTTCTTCTAGTTCAATGAACTGAACTTTGAAAACCCACAGTGTAAATCTAACACTGGTCTGGATAAAATATCCAGGAGAAACTCAGCACAATTTGGCACCAAATGTGGCTCAATGTTTAACTAATACCTCCTTGACAGATTTAGCTGAAGTCAAAACATGTTTCTTATTCGGGATTGAAAGGGGGAGGGGGGGGGGGTCTTTAACTCCAGCTTGTTCAACTAAATTGTGTTTAAGTCCTTGGGTCAGTTGTTATGGCATTGCCTAGCAAGTCATACTACAGCTGACCATGTAGCAGCTGTAAAATCACTACCAGGCAGTAACAAGGAATTGGGACTAGAATGTTAGTATTTCTGATTGAAAATTTGCACACCTGCATGATTTCACCCTAAATATTGGCAGAAAATACATCCACGGGGGAAAATTACGGCTGGGTTTTAATGAGTTAAAGGCAGAGATTGAACCAAGGAGCGGAGTTTGTCTCAGGGAAACAAACGCTAACTGTTGCAGGCTTAGACACGCTAGCATTGTTCTCAGTAAAGTGCTCTTAATATTGTGACGAGATTCAATTTCTTATGAAAAGACGGATTATTTGAGCTCCAGCTAGTGTGCATTTCCTAAGAATAAAGAGAAGTCCAGATCAACAGCTTTCTCCATTGCAGACTACACAAAGCAAAGCTGTTGACCCAGTGTTTGACCTTGCACTATTAGGCTTTATAATACATGTATATATATATACAGTAAAACCTCTCTAACTGAACACCGTTTCTCGGTCCCAAATGTATACAGTAGTCCCTCCTTTGAAAGACCACTCCTTTGGGAGACCACCTCCTTTGAGAGACCACAGTTGTCAGGTCTTTCTGTAGTACTTTTCATGTTATTCATACCTCCTTTGAGGGACCACCTGCTTTATGTGACTGCCTTTTGCGTGGCACTAGGGTGGTCTCTCAAAGGAGGGACTACTGTACTTCCAATATAAGCAAGCCTCCCTATACCGAACACCTCACTATACCAAACACTTTTCTGGTCCCAAGGGTGTTCAGTATAGGGAGGTTTCACTGTGTATATATATATATATATATATATATATATATATATATATATATATATATTGCGCGCCGGAAAAGTTGGTCATGGATATGCATTAGGCAGCTTACCAGGTGTTGTGATACAGACTACTGGTTGTACAATTGATGTGGAGTGTATAAAGCATATAACAGTGCCTTTGACAGGGGTTTGCTGGTCTCTACTAATCAGACCTTAATGAAATGCGTCAATTGAGACTGCAGACCAACTCAGAGCTGAACTTTTTGGCAACACACCAGCAAATGACATGTTATGTATGGTTGTACTTGGCCAAGGTGGTAGTACTGTTAACTTAAGGACTAAATTCCCCCTCTTGCGATTGAAGGTTCAACGAGCAAATAAGATGGCCCCAAAATGTATGTCCTAATTTTTCTATTCCAATATTGAATATTTTTGCAAATTTGGTAACTTTAAGGTGAAAAAAATGAAAGAGAAAAGAGACTTTTTATAAATTAACTTGAAGGTGTGGAAGGAATCCAAATATATATGTACAACTGTACTTTGCATTGAATGTTAAAGAACTTAGGATACAGTAACTTGAAACTGAAGACAAAAATACCCTGCAAAACCAAGCCAAAATCCAGTTAGATTTGAAAATGTGAAGCAGGTTGCAAGGTTAACCACATAGTAGTGACCTGCAAAGTTGTGCAGGGGCTAGCATGATTTGGCAAGGTTATGTCTGCGATAGTTAGCCAGCAACCTGAGTGTAAATAAACAGGATAAGGGCACTTGATGTATGTTATGTCAATAGCCCAGGATCCAGAGCGCACCCTCCATGTGTGTTTGTTACTGCAAGATAGCAAAGTGGGGCAACAAAATATTTGGGTGCAGAAAACAGGCTCACAAGAGAATAGAAGTATTGACACCTCGGGGTGAAATAGGAAATAAATTCTGATTTTCAACTGATGTGGTGGAAAGTTGATAGCAGAGAATTTTACATGGCTGCTTGGTAGTTATTGTTACTTTTTTTTTTTCTCACCTAAGGGATCGCTGTTTGGGGGAAAATCACAAGTGATTTTCTCTACCAACAGTGATCTTGATTTCTGTGTGAGAGACAATTGTAACTGACTCTAAGCTTCATTGATTGTACCTTTAATTGGGTATGTACCCTTTGAAATATGCCCTGGGCCTACTGTCAACGTGACCTGATATGCCATGCTTGCCTTATTCTAGTTAACACACATCACATGTGACATAGACTGATAATCTCCCAGTCCTGACGTACATTTCATTTTGTGTATGTTAATGCACTACGTCACTGGTGCAGGCTCCCCAAGTCATTGTGTTTAGGTCATAGACTGTATAGCAAGTTACTATTTTCAAATTTTACAACAGAAAATGATAAATCACTACCAAATAGAGAATAGAAAGGGTTATCAGTCTGGGTCAGTGATCTGATCAGCAGATTGCAGTTCCTGTGTTGGATTGTAGACAGTTTTCACTTTTCCTGCCCTTGTACAACCATACCTGTCACTGAAGACTACCCTTACTAACACCAGAAGGTGGTCCAATATCATAGGTGGTCTTAAAAGACAGGTAAATTTGTTAGAAAAACAGACTAACAGAGTGCTGCCACTGTATAAAGCCCTCATAATAAGGTGAATTCTGATATAACATGATGGGTCCTATGAATCCCACTGAAATGCTTTTCCTTGCACTATGTTAACCCTTAAAGCACTGATTAAGACTGAGTCAACAGCTTTCCTTGATGCACTTTTGCACACAAAGTACCCCAAGGAAAGCTGTTGATTAAGACTACTTTTTGCTTCAGACTAGGCTTGCTGGTATTTGAATGAAAGTTATCTTCATGAGGAATTTGAATCTTTTAACCATTATATGTTGAATGGTAATGAGAAAATAACTACTCTAAATTGCTTTATTTTCACGGTTTTTGTATTTTTGACATTTCACTGTAGTTTTAATTTTGCTGTTTTGGACATAATTCCCATTCAAACAATGTTAAAATACTATTTCACAGTGCTTTTATTTTCACGGTTTTGTGCCATCAGCGAAATAAGCGAAAATAAGAATACAGCGAAATTAAAGCAATTTACAGTATATTGGTGAGTGGCACTTTAAAGATTAAAGGCCCCTTCATTATGAAGCCATTGTGCTATAGCATCATCTATTCCATGGAGCCTATCATCACTGTTTATGATAAGAGGGCACAATATCAGGAAACGTCTGGCTTGACTCTTTTAGTATCAGCTGCATCTGAAGTCAAACTATTTCAAATGAACTGCTTTGACTTACAATGAGGGTGCTAGATTGGTGTACCTTGTAAAAAGACCTTTGGTTCAAGTACGAGCATCCGTTTATTTACATAAAATATAGCAGTTCAGGTCAACAGCTTCTTCTTCATGCTTTGGGTGCAATGTGCCCAAAGTGCAGTGATCAAAGCTGTTGACTCAGTCCAACATGTGACACCTAAAGCATTAGAAAGAATATTTTATTGGAACTAGACTTGCAATATCATATTCTGATCACAGACAGCACAACTGATGATCTGAAGCAAGTTTTGCTTTGTCCGGGGAAAGCTGGTAGAAAGATCAGTTGATACAATAGGATCAAATAGAGGAAAAGGGATGAACCATAGGCAGATATTGTCCATAGACATTGACCAGGAATTTTATATTCATGTGTTGTAGCAGAATCATCCACTATTTCCTCCAAGTGTAAAAAAAATCATGAAAGTTCCAGGAAGATTGTAGAGCAAAGGAACTGGGGCAGCACTGGTGAGGGGAAGGTGGGTGAGGGCAGGTATTTGTATTCCAAAAGGAACATCTTGCTGGGTAAGTGAAAACTAGGGGGTAGTGGAATACAAGGAATGTGGTCTGCAGCTGTGAGGCCAAAGAAGTACAAACCCAGGGCAACAGATCAGGTCTTTACTGCATTATTAATGCTATTGACATGCTCCCCTGCCAGTCACAGTCCTTAACTCTCCTTGCCTCCTGTATCACATCTGCATAGAGAAAAGAAGAACATATGTTCAGACGAGGTAAACTTTAAATGTCTTCATAGTTGGCCGATAGTCAAATGCTGGTCCCTGGGTTGGAGAATTGAACGTTGGTGACTTTTAAGGCTTCTGCTCATCCAGTGGAAAGGCAGGTTTGGCCAGTCCATGTGTACCAGATATGTACCAGCTGATGTTGAATGAGTGACAGGAATTGTGGTCTGAGAGAGAAGTCAGCAAAGCATTAAATTAAATGTACCTCAAACACTACTTCCTCACCAATTGCCCAGTCCTGTGGTGTTTTGTACACATAGCAAGGGAAACAATGCTGATCTATTAAGATGATAATTATTTGGTGCGTTTTTACGTGACTGCGGAAATGATACATCAGGAAGGGGGAAAGCTTGTTTTGACAACTGAAGTTGACATAATAGATCCGTGCAGGCTTTTGTTGATTGTGGAAGGACATTCACAAAAGTTAAATACAGCCATTTCAAAACCCACTTTTACAAGATAACCCACAGAACTTTCCATTTTGGACATGGTTTGATGAGCCAAAAAGTATGTTTCATTTGGATAGTATTGTCTGTCAGAGAAGGAGAGAGTGAGTCAGCAAGCATACACCATTTACTCCTTGAGAAACAGGAACAGGTAAAAATAATATATGAGCTTTATTTCTGTAAAGGCAGGTTTAACCATGATAAAAAATAACGCACACTGTCGTGTGTTTTATCAGTGTACCACACCTACTTGCCTCGGTAGACATTCATTATCATGACCTTTTCATTTGATATGTGGACAGACCTATTTAGCTGGAGGGGGTAGAGTCATGCAGGGCAGGACCAAATTATCTCCTGGAATGGCACCAGTGTTTGGAATCTTATCATGATGCCCCCTGGTGAGAATGCAATGAGGGCTGCATAGTTTGTTGATATCATCTCTTCCTACTTGCCTGCTGGACAGCCATCTAGGCCTTAAACCGGTTGGTTACAGCCATCACACAAAAAACCCATAGATTTTGCAGGGGATTGAGCAGGCAACCATTTGTGCATGTATGTGTGGATTAAATTTACCACAAAGATGGAAGTGTAAGTGATTTCCCAAGACAGGTTCCACAGTAGGTGTGTTGTTGGGGTGAGCCCCATGAGCTTTGACATCTAAATACACATGTGCATATTAAGGTCAAAATTAAATTAGGAACGGTTCAACACTTGACAGCTTTCGTTATCTTGGGCTTGGTGTTCATTTCCACCACGGAAAATCAGTTGACCTGAAGCATTCTGTTCAGGTAGCTATGACCCAAAAGTTTTCAATCAGACTGTGTGACATTAAGATGAAAACTAGACCGGGTGAAGGCTAAACCCTAGTATACGGGGTTTTGGTTTCTATCTGTACAAGCATCATACTCCTTGCTTGTTAAAACAGCTTTGTTCTGTTTGAAAAGTGCGACAGAAACAAGGTCATTTTACCGTAAATTACGGAATAAAGTGCATCATTGTTCAAGTGCAACAGAATGTTCGAGTTGACAACTATTCGTCTTTGAAACAAGCTGCTTTGCGTGTGGCCACATTTGCCAAAACCTCGTATATTACGGTTTCGCTCAGGTGAATGAGTGTCTGGCTGGTTTAGATCTGGGCTTGAAATAAAGCTTATGCGCTTGTCGGTATTAAGTGAAACGGGTGACAGATCAGTAAATTTGCTCATGCACTTGTCTGAAATTACATATACCATATTCACTCCAATTGTAGCACATTCTCCATGATAAAAGCACACCTTCGACTTTTTAATCTTGGGGATCTTATTAAAAATTCAGTATTTTTCAGTATTTCTGAAAATTAACTGCTTCTGATGAAAGAAGAGGGTGCCATGTTGGTATTTTAATACTATATGGATTGTATAATAAGTGTAATTGTTTGTAGTATTGTAAATTAAGACACATCATTATCACAAAACTCTGCAAAAACCATGTCTATTTCAGGAAATCTTTGCATTCACACAGCATGCTATGATTGGAATGAATAGGGCACAATTCAAATGAGGTTCCACTTTGATTTTTTGCGGACAAGTGAAAAAGTTTGCCCATTTCAAGCACTGAAGATGCAGGGATGAGAAGTCACATAAGCGTGGTGTATATATATGGTTTGAAGATGGATGTATTTTCTTGTGGCATTGACAGCTGGGTGTAACTTGCTTAAAACACTGACAGCCATTGCCTACTCTATGTCAAAAAACAGGTAACATACACATTCATCTTGGCCGTTTTGTCAGCTTTCAACACAGTCAGTATACATGTACAGTGGAACACCATCTCCAATATGAGACGACTTGCCTTTCTAAGAATGCCTGTAGTATAAGACCATTTTTGCTAGCAACAGGGGTTGTCTTAAATAGCAGGTATCACTGTATGTGATGCTGAGCTAATGGGATCCATCGTAAGCAAATTTTTCATTACTGCATGGATCTCCAACAAATCATGGAATTTATAACCCAGATGGCAGCACTTGAAGGTGTTCATTTGCATAAGTATGTATGGTTTGAAGCCTGATTTTTTTTCTTCGGACATTGACAGCTGTGTGTTACTTTCTCAAAACACTGACAGTCATTGCCTACTGTATGTCAAAAGCAAAATTACATGTATAAATATGTATGTGTGTGTGTGTGTGTGTGTGTGTGTGTGTGTGTGTGTGTGTGTGTGTGTGTGTGTGTGTATACATACATTCATCTCTGCAGTTTTACCATTTTCTTCCCACATTAAAAGTAGTGTCCTTACCTTGCAAGCTTTCAACACAACACACCTTTATGTGATGTTAAGCTAATGGGGATCAATCATAAGCAAATTTGTTGTTGCCAGACAGATTCAAATCAAATAATTGAATTTAGGGCCCAAATGGCAACACATGGAGGTGTCATTTTGCATAGTTTTCTTTCTATACAATAGAAACTTCAAGGGTATTTATCATTATGTAAATAAACAAATCTTATGCAAATTTCAGTCAAGTGCTGCCCTCTGGGGTCATTGAAGATGATCTCGGATCAAACGACTGGTCTGTGCCAAGCATTAGCTCAAGTTTTTGAAACTTTACTTCCCTGACTCTCTCCATATTGAATTATTTGTGACAAAAAGCAAACAGTCTGATAGTGACAGAGGGATCCAGACTAGAGGTAAGGGATTTCCCCTGTCAGTATGTTGTGGTCTGGCACATGAATTATATGCAGATGCTTGTCAGGGCAAGGTGGAAATGCTTAGAAATATTATTCATAATTCTCTGCAAATTATTGTTGTGATGTTTCACTAAAATTATGTAGTGCAAAAAAGTGTGTGTGCAATGTTTATTTATGCTAAAGACTAGATCTTGTTTATTTATTCCTTGTATTGGTTTGCAAATACAGTTGTGGGTCAACATTTGAAAGATATGGAAACGTGTATTGATTAAAGACTGCCAGATGCTACAGGTATATATTAAACATGTTGGCAGTGAAGAGCATTTTGAATGGTGTGTATCTGTTTATCAGGTTATTTAAGCTCAGAGAACTATCGCACATTGACCTTTGGGGAGCAGTGGGTCGCTGGCAGACTGTGTGGCCCTACTCTTGCTTTCTTCAAGTGAAACAAAAAACCGAAGTTATTTGATGCATGTGTCAAAACAGCTGCACAAATTCCACAGAAAATAACTAGCTGTTAACTCATCTGTACAGAACCAGCCTGCTTTCTCAGCTGTAATTATTTGGGGGATTATGTTATTCTCATTTCTGCACCAGAATTTCTTTAGCATCAAGATGCCTAAAATATAGATTCTTTTTGCATTGACTGGAAGTTGACTCGCAAAGTATTGCAGTAAGCGACTATAAAAAGTCCACTGCAGAATGAGTGGAAAAAATGTACCACTAAGGAAAAATAAACTGGGAACTCCCATAAGGGTTTTTTTTTTTGGGGGGGGGGGGGGGGAGGGTGTCCAATCTCCCCCTTCTAGAAAATTGTTAAAGACTGATGAAAATTATACAGACTTGGGACATGTTTTGTGTATGGTGGGGCAAAAGATCAGAAGATTGTAAAAAAGCTGTGTGCTGTTTCAAGCATAAGTGTGTCAAATAAGGAACACACGGAAGTGGTTCAGGCCACAGGCAACATTTTCCAAGGGATTTGATCTTGTCACTGAAAGAAGGGCAGGCTTTGTTTTCACAGACTGTGTGTCACTTGGAGGCTTACAAATGGTTATTTACCACCACTGTGATGGCAGTTGCTGACAACTTGGGAACACAGACATTCAAGGCCTATGTCCTGGAAAGTGGCATGTGTTAAAGACTATTTAGAGAAGCATCTGTTGTCTTGTCTAAACAGAGACACTCAGATTGTCAGAATGTCACACAAGAAATGCTGCACATTCCAGTCCGCCTTGTAGAAACAAACTGAAATCAAATTCGAAGGAAGCTGTAGGTGTTCTCTAATTAATTGGCATTAATGGTGCACACATTTTACATTAGAACAAAGTTGCCATCGGCAAGGTTTTGTTTTGTGTGTAGAGATGTATAGAGTCCGTGCATGGAGTTTGATGGGGGGGGGGGGGGGTTGCAGATACTTTCTTGTCTTCTTTGAGTGTTGTGAGAAATAGATATGTTGATAGCTACAATAGAGGGTAGAGACACAACAGTCTGTCTTCTAATTTATTTTACCCAAATTATAAAGTAATTATTGCTTGTACAAGATATTTGAAATAATTAGATGTGTTGTGTAAAATGTAACTGTTAACAAGAGACCTCATTATTTTAGCAGCTGCCTCAAAGTGATATAACAGATTTTTCCAGAAAAAAAAAGAGAAAAAAAATGCCATGTATTTATTGCTGAAATAAAAATAGATGTATCATGGCTGCTTCCAATTCAGTAAATATCTTCATGGTGTATGATGTACATATTACACCTGTTACATACATGTACCAGACCGTAACAAGTGACAAGTCTGAATCCCTACCCACCTGCTCACCACAGGCAGGTTATGTAATATAGCCAGCAAATGGTTTCAAATACAGTGTATGTTGAATGTGGACACACGTATTTTTTGGGGGGGGGGGGGGGCAAAAGTGTGAAAAATACATGTGGCTAACGAGTGTAAAATATCTTGTTAATGATGATACATGTTCTGAAAAATTAGGTTGGGTCTGCATATTTTTTTGTGTACATCGGGGGGGGGGGGGGGGGAGAGAGAGAGGATCAGATAGTCTAGCAAAACTTTGTTGCAAAACATTGTTGTGCTTGGGTTTGGCCCACTGGGGATGGTTGCAAACTCAGATAAATTCTATGTGGAACTGGAGCTGGTATTAGTAACTGTCACTTGACAGGGTGAAGAGGAGCCTGGGGTAACAGACATGGGAAGGGGCAGGTGGTACCGGTAATATGGTAATATGCCCCGGAACAGACAGAAACGACTCTGATGCTGAGTTCACAGGGCTAGTATTAGCGCGGTGTTAGTATCATACCCACAACGTGTCCAAAGATAGGCCTACAGTTCTCCCAGATATCCTCAGGCAGCACAGCAATGACAGTATACATGGTCTTACTATGACGGGAGCGTTCAGTAGTTCTACTGTGTTCTTTCCAGGAAGCACCCATTTTCCAGCAAGATCCCATGCCAGGGCTAGTCTTAAAGCAAGAAACAAGTGTATTTGAGTTTTGAAATCATCAGTTCTAGGCATTAAATTCAGTAGAAAATTTTGTATCTTGGAACATTTGTAAAGGAGTCTTACTGCACACGATTTTCATTAAGAACTCAGCCTAACATCCTTGGGCTCCTGAATTGCAGATAGTTCAAATGTTAAAATATCTTTACATAAATTTGCATGTGTATTATTTGTATTGCATACAGGGCAAGCAAATAAGCATTGACTCCTTGCCTCTCTGATTTAAGATGCTTTAGTGATTGAAATTGTCTGCTGAAATGTAAAAGCTCCATTGAATACAAGATGTGTAAAGGGACCAACTGGGACAACCCCCCCCCCCCCCCAAAAAAAAAAAAAAAAAAAAAAAAAAAAACTTTTTTACAAGATGTTTTAGCTATGCAAGCCATGGGACAAAAACTGCTCTTTGCTTTTTAGTCAGGAGAGTGTCAGGAAATCCTGTGTGACATTCACGCTAGATTTATGATTGTACATGTAGCTAAAACTGTTCGTTGTCCCCATTGTAGGTAATGTGTACTATGGGACGTACACCATAACACGCTTTTTTTTTATTTTTAGTGCTGTTTTATGTCTAACTTCTGGTAACAGGGTTGGTCAGCCCTGAAGCTTTACAGCTGAAAAAATCCCATAAAGCTTTCAGCATGATCATCAAGCTTGAAAAGCTCCCCATAAAGCTATATTTGGTCAGTGATGAGGTAAAATTAGGTTTTGGGGCCTGTATTGCCCTGATGGAGCAGATAGGCACAGCTCAAGCTCCAAACGTGGGTAAAAAGGGGACAACTGTGTGATATTAGATTGTAATGAGGTGGTGTTTTTATGTTTCTTTGCCCAGCAAGAAATAAGACAGAGAAGCCCCCCCCCCCCCAAAAAAAAAGAAAAAAATCAGAAGAAGAAAAAAAAAAGAAAAGAGTTTACAAGAAGACCATTATATGAAATGATGCATTTGAAGAAGCCAAATGATCCCAGCACTTTGTAATTTGCCCATGCCACATATCAATTTTCAGAGTAAGATGTGTGGCAGTTTGCTTTGAGCACTGAATATTTACAGGAGAAGATCTTGTCAAAAGAAATTTTTGTCCTAATTTGAAAATTGTGTAGGTTCTTAGGACAAAGTTTTAGGTACCATTGGGAGTGAGTCAGGACTTGTCTTGGTGATTTTGGGTGGCGTACATAACCAAGGCATGCTGGGAAGTGTGTTGACCATGGTGATGCCCTGGTCCATGCTGGTTCCCTTTCTTGTAACATTTTGACAGTGACACCAATTTTTTGCACCGAAGTTGGACCTGAAAAAGGTCAAGGATTATAACACCTGGTCTTACTGGAGTGGAACTGCGGTGGCTGAATGACTTGCTCTTTAGCTGGTAAAAACTAATATCCTGTGAATATATGGCTGCAGGCATTGTGTGGTGTTAAGGCAGCTGATCTCTTTATATTTAAAGTGGAGAATTCTACAAAATGTAGTACACATCCAGTGAGCATTGTGCCTGCAGCCATCCACGTGGTACCGGTGGCTGGGACCAGGATGCTATGTAAACACTTGCCATCAAGTGAACTGAGCAGTGTATCTCCATGTGTAACCGTTTGTCTGCAAATCAGCAGCCGCGCTCACGAATGAATTGCAAGTCCACAGGTTCAGATTCCTCATAGAACATGTAGAAAGACCCTTCCTTCAAGTGCCAGTATGCCCCCACTGAAAAATTAGTAGAAAAAATATGGTTTAATCAGCTTTCATGTGGTGTACTTTGCAACCAAAGTGCACTGAGGTAAGCTGTTGACTGAGCCTACTACCTATGTCAAAAAGGGTTAATATTTACATGCATAAGTGTAGTCCTGGATTGAGGGCATATTTTTTATCCATACTTAATTCAAATGTTCAGATGAAACAAATGCTATACAGGGTCCCTACAGGTTTATGAAAAACGTGGAAAGCTATGTGATTTTTCCCGGTCAAAAATCCAGGCCTAAAAAGTGATGCAATTTTCAAAATTTGACTGAAAGTCATAGTAAGTCATTGAATTGTTCATCACATGTACAATAATTTTTCCTTGATCATATATGTTTTCTGTTTCATTATGTATTCTGTAAAATTAGAGTATCTCTCTTTGGACCCTCACTTGATCAGTGTTATCGTACTCTGAGTGTTACTGTGAAAGAAAGTCGCGGAAAAGATGATAGCAATTGACAACCAATGATGAGTGTTGACCCGGTCACAGAATTGTGCTAACAGACATCTGGATCATCAGGAGAGCCCAATTTGAGGAACAAAGAGTCAGCGTGACTACTTGATAAAGACAGTGCAAAGGGAAGAGTTAGCTTATACTTCAGTTCCTACATAAGCGAAAAATTATGTCATGTCATTGAAAAATGTGCCATAAATGTCATGTACAGTGTATGTGTATGTATATGCATGTTTTACAGTCATGTTATGACAGGACGAGTAAGACTGGTCACTCACGGAGACATACTTTTGAGTGTTGTCAGAGTGTGATAACGCCAAGTCGGTTATCATTTTGCCAACCATCAAACCCTGGACTTTGATATTGGCGAAGTAGTATCATGTCACATTGTGTGTGTTGCTCAATATTCCTGCCTGAAAATTTACACAGGAAATCATATTTGTATGCACTGGCACAGACCCTACGGCTGGTGTTACACTGTTGGACCTGGTGTAGTTCTGGCTTTTAACAACAGGTAGCACCACCAGTTGGTGGGAAACACCTGGACAGGTATTTCCCCACAGTTGACTCACCAGACAAGATCGTGATGCACACTCCAGACACCACTGAAGTACCCGGAAGCTTGGGGCATATCCTGAATGCAAAAAATACATTCCCCACGATGTGTAATGTGACTATCAGGACCTAAAACGAAAACCACACAAACAGAAGACTATTAGTCATGGATCATGGATTCATTCATTTACTACTGAGTTGGAAGTAACAGTTGGCCCAAAGCTAATATAAATGGGGTTTGGTTAAAGATATCAGGGATCAATCTACCATATTTTCAGGGGCTTTTTTTATTTTTCCCAATTTGAAAAGGTCTCAGATTTGTTCCCAATCCTCTGAAAGTATTTAAAATCACGCAGGATTCCCAAAAGCATACAATATTTTTTCCCAATTTTTATACAAAAAGGTTCCCTTCCCCAAATCCTAGATTAACCCCTAGATGTTGAGCCAGCTTGGCTCAAGAAATTTTATATATAGTGTAGATTTCTTTTATTTCAGTTAAATATTCAAACTTCATCACGTGACACCAGCCTTCCACATAGTCTGTTTAGTAGGAAAAATACAAGTATGGCTTATCAATTTTACTCACAGCAAATTGGCTGCACCAGCAAGTTTTTGTGGCAGAGAAAGTTGGCAAATAACAACAGGTGAAAAGAAAATCAAATAGGAGAAAATGCAAACAGTTTCTGAGACAGCAGTGAATATATAATAAACATGTTCCTGCACCTTACTTACTGTCTCCTTGGAATTAAGATCAAGTCAATTATTGCTTTAAAGAAATACATGTGGCCATATGAAACTTTAATATATTAACTGGAATAAATACGTGATAAACTGTGATGTGTATATGAACTTGATAAACAGTAATGTCAAGATTTACTGTACATGTAAGGGATGTAGACAGTAATAACTGCAGAAATGCACTCGGATATCCTGACAAAGACTATTTAAAGTTTCACAGAAATAGCATGAAGAATCAAGGATGTCCTAGTTTTAGGGACGACACTTCAGCGAACCACAACAGTGTGTCTTTGTGTACATATATTCTTATTGGTAAACAAGACTGCACTTAATTGTACACAATATGCACAGCTGACTAGCTCTCTGCACGACAAGCTGGTTTACTTTTGATACAACAATAGGCAAAATTCATTTGAGGTAGATTTTTTCAAGATAGGCCAAAGACCATAGGGACTTATGCTGAGTATGATATGGGTAGACATATTTATGCTTGTAGATATTGGCCAGCATTTCATATGTGTATTGTGATACCTGTAGTGTCAACAACACTTCTTTTGATGTTTTGGGAAGGTGGCCAAAATATGCATACAGTTTGTTTATTCAGCTTTGTTGGCACGATACGGTTAACACACATGCAGGTAAATTTATTGGTGCTATATAAGTATTTTCATAATGTACACAATCCACGGTATTTTGTAACCATGAGCTGGTGCTCCACTGACCTGTGGCAATGCTTCCATAATAAAACGCTTTCAGGTTCTGACTTCCTGGAGGGTAATCCCAGGCAACATGGAACAAAAAAATTTGTTAATCTGTAGGGACACTGATCTTGTGCAAACGGGAAAATGGACAGAATGACGGAATGGAAAACATGCAAGATAAACAGTGCCAATTACATTGGTCAGATGGTTAACAGTGCCTTGTACAGACAATACCATCACAGTTAAGTGTGGGATGGGGATATTTGAAGAGTAACAGGGTAATGGCAAGAGTGGGGAGCTTAACTATGCACAAAATGTTTCCAAAACAGAAGAAGGTCCGTGCACACTTGATCTTCAGCTTGTTGTCCAGTTATAGAGAGAAAAAAATGGTATAAATATGCTCGAATGTGCACTTCATTTCATAATTGTAGAAGAAAACAGTAAAAAATGTAGTCTACAGTATTACTGAAATTGATTATTTTATTTTCTGAAGCAGAAATTCAGTGTCCGTAGAGCTGATCCATTACTAATTTGCAAGAAAGAAAGTCTGCGTTTTGTCCTTGTGATTGTTTATTCCTTTAACTGCACTAATTTCTGCAAAACAGCAAGAATTCTGTGTACATGTATATAGTAGCACAGGTTATTAATATGTGGCAACTAATTTGGGTGACAGACTACAACAGATGTAATCTGAAGGAGCAGGTACTACTATTGCCACAGTGACTGTTTGCCAATATGTGTGATCACGTGACGTGTATCATTTATTAACATGACAAAATGAAACTGTTACCAGTATGCCGCAGAAGCATTATGTGAACAAAGACAAGATGCATTAATGTTGACCTGCATGAAATTATTCCTATTTGTCCAGCTGGCTAAAAACAACCGCCTGGGGCTGTTTAGGTCCAAATGCAGTGTTATCAACAGAGCAGGATACTTCTAAATTTTACAAAAGGCGTTCATATGAGCTGTCGAGCCTGTTGGCCAATAGTTTTTCAGAATAAATATGTTTAAACCAAACTACAAAAAGTATGTGCCTTGAATAATTTTACTCTCGCCTCCTCCCAAAAATTGAATCCAAAGAGAAGGTACTATGGTGCTCAATGTCGCGGCTTTGACTTTCAATGGGTACAGGTCTGGCTACAACTGTTTTTTCAGCAGGTGTGGGTGTGTGTTTGTGCCTTGATGTGGCAACTCCAGTAGGTATTACCTCTCACTGCAAAGTTTTGGACTGAGTCAGTAGCTTTGGGCGTGATGTGTCCAAAGCATGCTGAGGAAAGCTGTTGACCTGGACCATAATGTTCTCTGAAACCAGAGACAAAAACGTGGTCTTTGAATAAAGATTCAAGCGTCCTGATTATAATGCAGAGCAGCTCATCTTAAGTAGTTTGACTTGAGTGGTAGTTGGCATTGAAAGAGTTAACCCGCTCAGTGCTTTTACTTGGATGCATTACTTCCAAACTATGCTAAGCAGACCTCCTTACTTGGACCATTCACCCAATCTTGGAAAATCTGGCATGCTAGAACCGGCATGGAAGGTCCCCTTTTTTTTTTCTCTCTTTCAGGAATTTAAATCTGAAATCTTGGAGTACATTTATTTCAGATTAGCTTGACTTGTGTTGTGATAACCAGAGAAAGAGTTAAGATAAACACTGGTGTGAAGGGGGAGTTGGGAGCTGGAGTGATTTAAGTGGACGGACACCTGTTGACTTACATGCTATAGACAGAATAGCCTCAGAACAGACCAAAATTCCACATTTTCTGAACTACAGTGGTCCCCCTCTTATAAGGCCACCCAAAATGTAGCCAAAACATGGCTTGATGCGACGAGGTGGGTGGCCTCTTGGAGGGGGGGGGGGGGGGTTGGATATAGTGGAAATACCATACTTTCGGCATAGGAATGCTGGTCTTTCAAGAGGGGTGGCCTCTGGTGAGAGGGGCCTTATAAGTGGGGGACCACTGTATGCTTTGTTGACTTGTGAACAGACCAAACTTTTCTCAACTGCTTGGAGTGAGAATGAAATGTGAAGCTGGGTCCGTTCAGCAGGCAAGCAGTCATGTCAAGTTGACCTCACTGCCTTGGTTGTACAGATTTATAAATGTCAGTTCTTGTCCTGACAGTGCTGGAATTGTAGGAAAATTGAAGATGCCCTTATTCTTGATGAAACACTTTTCACATTTGAATACAAAAATGTGAGGCCATCAGTTCTCTTATTTCCCAGCAAGTCTCACTCCATTTGCCTCTGGGAGGAAAGCTAGAGCATTGATTCCACTAACTGGTATGAAACACTAGTGACCTCTCGTGGTCAATAGATAAAGCATGCAATATCTAAGGTCCACTGCCATATGTCACAGCATGAGGTGGTTGGTCAGACTGCTAAGTAGTGCCTTTGTGACACTGCAAGGAACAATAAAATATTTGCTTGTTGCGAATGCATTCGATCAAGTCCACATCCTGAGGGGTCAAGTTGACACAGTCAAATGATTTTGTTGACCTGACATCAGTAAATAGCTTCTGATCATTAAGGGAGATCCCCCTCTGGGAATGATCACTTTTGACACGTCATGGCAACTGCAGAACTAAACGGCCAAGTAGGTTACTAAGTACAACAGAAATGCATGGATAGTTACAAGATATTTACCGGGGAAAGCTGACAGCAGATTCTCGAGATTTTGTTTGGATTGCCTCCAAAGCTAGAGCAGGCTGTTTTAAGTTGATTGTGAGCAGGGTAGTGTGACAATGAAGCCAGCAATAGACCATGTAGGGTGGAGAAGCTATGATGTGCAGGAAACACTCAAGCTGGGTATTTTGTACGGAAAAGTGGATGCACAGTGCATCAAACAACAAAATAAGCACACAAGGTTTGCCTGTTTTTTTTTGTTTTTTTTGTTTGTGTTTTTTTTTTGTTAAAGTGACCCAAAATGGCGTAGTTTTCAATGTTTTTTTCTTGGGACTTTGTGCAAATGGATTGAACGTGCAATGAAAGAGGATATATGCTTGAAGGTAAATTTATAATTGTCACACAGATGATGGTGACAGTTGGACCATGTAGGGTTGATACTACACAATTTATTTGATGAAATGCAAGGTAAAAGTCTCTGCAAACCTATGTCCCCGGGAACTGGGTGCTATTTATAAGGCTTTTGCTCTCTGATATACAGAACAGACATTTATCCTGGTATTACAAGTAGACCTATCAGAATGCTTCTGTTCAGGATAATATCTGTATTATAGGCAATACCAACTTCCATAAAACTATGATTTTGCAGACCTTATCATTATTATATTTGATCTGGCATGCTGTATTTTATATGCTGTGAGGGGCCATCAGGCAGTTGAGTTAACGCTCTAATTTTTATGTGTGTGACATGGTGCTCTTAAGACAACTGATCTAATGCTGTATTAATTTTGTATGTTGTAGGAGGCAATCAGCCGTCCAGTGCTGGTATCGTGGCTGGTGCCGTCATCGGTTCCATCGCTGGTCTCATTCTTATCATCATCGTTATCTATTTCTTGGTGATTCGCAAGAAAGCCAAGAAAGGTATGTTAGGTAGGAGAACTCATTGTAAGAATGCTGCAACTAGTTGTTAGCACTTTGTCAGGAAATTGGTTCATCAAATGGACCAGTGTGATGAAACTAGTGTGATGCATATTAATTTAGACATCTTTACATGTAGCTCCTAACAAAAGACCATGAAACGTATGGACAATACACAAGTATATGTTCTTTCCTTGTCAATTGGGTTAAACATGATGCACAATATTATTGTGACAGCAAAGCTTTTGTAGTCTGAACAGAGTCTACGGAATCTAGATTTATTTTAAAGACCCAAAGAGCTGCCATCTGGAGTCGTAAATTCCACAACCAGCTCTGCATGGAATTAATATCAGAAATACCAGTGCCTGTAGTGGTGAAAGTAAACACTACATAACATTCGAGCGTCTTGGAAATTTTAAAGAAGTGCGGTGAATAATACATAGGCAGCACTACTAGAGCAGTTTCCCGACTGCAGTCTTTGTTTTCAATTCCATTTGTCACTAAATCTGTAGTTGTTAGAAGAGCTTGGCACATGGCAGGGGTGCATGCTGCAGTGAGGATACACTTTGCACTGTGTTTGTGATTGTCCTGGTGACCTCTTGGTTATGACTGCACGATTGAGAATTTAAAAACAATTTTAGCTTGGTGTGTTCTCCGTAGATACTAGTTCACAATAATGTCCAATTCACTGTCTTCATTTAAAATGAAGTTGTGTACTGTGACCAGTGCTGACATTTTGTTTGCTTCTTTACAACAGATGATCAAGAGAAGCCAAGCAGGTAAGAATGAAGTTTGTCATACTTATATTGATGCAAATCTTATGAAAAAGTCACGTAGTAGTAATGTTCAAATTCAATGTAATACCTTGCTTGTATTGTAAGGTCAGAACGTATTAAGTCATGTACAGTATTCTTAACAACACAAGCTTTTATTTGATTGTGCAGTGACATTCAACCCTAGCTAGCCAGTTTTGGCTGGTTTAAGGGCAAAAGATTTAAATCTATCAAAATCATATTCACACATGATGTTATTGTAGTAACAAACTTTTGCTTGACGTGTCACTTTGGTTCTTCAAAAATCCACATCCCAAACGTTCTGATTTATGTACACCATTTCCCTGTTCTGCCCATTTTGAAAATTCTGTATTCAGCAAGGGTTACGTTGTGGAGGTCAATGCAAGGGTTACGTTGTGGAGGTCAATGCACCAGTATTTTATTACCCAATGTCTTCTTTCTGCCAGAATTGACCAGTATGACGGAGTAGGGCCACCAGGTGCCAGACCTAAACCAGCCAAGAAGCCCGATGTCATTGGAGCCAGTCCCACCCCTCTGGCTTTTGTCAACAGTAAGGAGCACCCGCCGCAGGGTCACCCGCCCCCAGCGTACGATGACGTAAGTCCTCCCCTGCCGCCTGCCTGTATTTTCAATTCAGAAAGTCCCAACCTGGCATAGAGGTCGCCTTTGGCTTAAACTACTTGCCATTGGACCACTGTATCATATAATATTAGAGCTATCCAGCAGACACCAGCCACTCCTGCCAATGGACCTTGGGTCTTTAGTCAGAAGATGGACCACTCGTAATTAGCCACACTTCATGGGTCACTTCAGTCCGTGTTGTTTTAAATGTTCACGCCCAAAGCAGTTCAACAAGAGTTAAGTGATATTGGGGACATTCCGACCAGTGATAAGTACTATCATTTGATAGCTCTGCCTAATTCACCATCTGTTATTGACTGGTTAAATGAAGACAGGCTCAGATGGCTACCCCATGCAGAGTCTGACAGAAATGTACCATTCGAATCACATGCTCGTTGCATCTTTTTTTCCTGAAACCAATCTGTTCATGCAATATGATTGCCAGTGTACCAATCAGATGTGTGAGCATGTGGCATGTGCAACATGTCTTTGAAAACTGGAATATACCTAGTAAGGGACACATTTATGTTGCTGGTGCTACAAATAAACAAGCTTAACTGGTGAAGCTTTTTTTGACACATGTTGTCTTAAACTTTTCCACCTTAAGTTGAGACTGATATTGACTAACACAAAAAGGAAGGGATGGCTTCATTAAGTGCAGTAGTGAAAAAAATTGAGCAGTTTCTTGACTTGAAACTGAGTTTAAACACTGAGCAGACAGCTTTCCATGGCACTGTAGCAAGCCTTTGCCAGGGAAAGCTCTTTGTCTGAGGCATGATATCATGAGAGGTCTCATCAACATTTCTCATTCAGATTGTTTCAAATTGTCATTAGGGTTCAAATTAGTCAAAAAAAACATTAAAGCAGATAGCATTTGCCCCCCTGGATGGTGGAAGTCTGTTGAAAGAAGAAAGGCTAAAAGGTACAAATGACAAAATGTACCCTTTAAAGGATCAAAGATCCAAACGTAAATAACTTACACTGACTAGGTTTACATCTGTCTGACAAAATCCAGACATCTGATTGCCTTCTATTTTGAAAACCTATCTTGGGTCCTTTCAGTGTATTGTCCTGTGAGTTCATTGTGTTGTTGTTTTATTTTGCAGCCACGCAATAAAAATGTGGAGAACATTGTATATGCAGACCTGGCTCTGGACGATACGCCGAGGAGTCGGAAACCTATACAAGTCTATGACCCAACGGACTATGCTGAAATACGCAGAGGATAAAGCTTTGTGGCATCAATTTGTACAGATGTGTATTATGGAGTCCACAAAGTGACCTTATGAAAGAAACATGAACCAGGGTGAAAGAACAAATCACTTACTTGACTGATACTTTCCAAACTTTTAGCTAACCGGGTAAGGGGGGGGGGGGGGGTGCAAAAGGTGGAGCATCATACTTGGGTATTCCAACATTGGCTTTCAGCCCCAGCAGCTGGTATTGAATTCATTGTGCCAAAAAATAAACGAAACCTTGCTGAGCAAAAAACTGAAACTACAAATTAATAAGTGATAAAACTTCAAAAGTTTTGGGTTCGTGTAGACAAGTTTCATGTTTAGCAAAAGGTTGGGGACTATCTGTTGAGTATAAGTGATTTGTTGGCATAAGAAGCCCCGTGATTGCTGCATACTGCCAGTCCAAGCCAAGTGGTTGAACAGGACCACAGCATATTAACTTTGCAGTTGTCTACATTTCGATTTACCAGTTGAGTGTTTCAGGAATAGACAACAGGCAATATTTTGTGGGCACCTGTAGGTGGCGCTCTTCTGAGGTCGTACCTAAACTGCTGGATACAGATACAAGAACTGCTGCTCTCTGGTTCACTGACTGGACAGGTTGGCCTCTCTTGACTTCCAAATGGCTAAGCCGTACACCAGTGACTTTGAGGTGCTTACATGTGACTTGTAGAAAATTGAGCACTCAGTGTTTTTTTGAGCCTACAGTGGCGGCGTCTTCACTGGGGTCTCCCTAGTTTGAACAGACCTTCCAGGCACAGTGGCAAGTACAATTTCTCCCAGTTGTGTGTCATGTTTTTAGCAAAGCAAAGCACACGAACTGCATAATTTGACTATTTGAGAAAAAGTGCGAGAGCAGTTGCTGGCATTGAATTCAGCACTAGATGGCACTGCCGTCCCCTCCACTCGCTGCAGCATTTGATCATGAGTAGGCATGGGCCAAACAGCAGCAGAAAATATAAGGGCCAAATCCAGTGTGAAAAGCAGATACCGAAATTTTTTTTTTCCTGGTACTATAGAGGCGGACCTGAATTCATGCTGGCTGACTGGGTCTAGATAAACGAAAATGATCCCACTGAATGTTGAATGGAACACAAAACTGGAGATGTGAGATTTGGGAGACAGTATCTGGATTTTTTTTTAATTCCATCACATATCGCACAGAAGTTGCCTTGTAAAAGATTGCAGAAAGTCAGGACATAATCATGTAGCATTCAACTTAGTTAGCTGTTTGAAGAATAGTTAGGAGCAAATATCTCTCGCTTACCTGAGAGGTTCTGTAGATTGACCATTCTCTGAGGTCAGTGATTTGATCGCACCTGTATATGACCGTGTTGGAAGACACCATGCTTGCACAAAAAGTCGGGCTATCTTTTAGCAAGATCTTCAGCTGATTTGATATGACAGATGTAAATAATATCATGTAACAATTAATTTGAATTAATAATTTTTGTGCGTTGTTATTTCCTGTGTATATTATCGAAGTCTTTGGTCCACATATGATTGTATTGAGCATCTGAGAGTTTTTAATACTTCGTTAAGATCTATGTGGGTGTCAGCCTCTTTTACATGTGTGGCAGTATATAATTCATATCACCCATTTTGTTCCCAAGAATTTTTAATAATGATCATGATGATTAGTTTTATTGAGGACCAGCTGAGCTTTACTAGTTGTCGTGTAAATCAGGAACAACAAGTGAGGCTGACCCAGTGTTACTGAGGAGCTTGCCTGTGAAGCACACCATTACATGAGAACGCAAGGTCTGTTCAAAGGCAAGTGGAGAACCCACCGGTGTGAATACAAATCGTACATTTAATGCGTCAGGCACCACAAGCCAAAAAAAAAGAACTAACCAAAGTTTGGCTGAGTTACACTCTTTATTCCTTCAGGTGTTAAAACCACAATGTGGTGAGGTTATTACTTATTTCAGTCCACTAATGATTACAACTTGTGAAACAAATAGCCTTGAAATGTGCCTGGACCTGTACAGATATTTGTAATATAAAGTGGGGCAAGTAGAAGAAAGTGGGTGGAGTAGCCGTGTATATTATAACGTCCAAACTTCTATAAAAACATATCTCATTTCATCCAACCAAAATATACGAGGTAGTTTAAAGTAATTATTTATTCTCAGTATGAATCAGGAAAGTAGATTGAAAATCAGAAGCGCCCGGCTTGTTTTTTAAAGAATTGGGCAGTTAGCTATTGTTGTTAATTTTGTGTGTGGATGCTTATGTCAGGCATACAATTATATTTTAATGAATTTTAATCGTTACAGATAAGTTCGTGTCACGTGATCAGCCAGTCAGGTAGTGATAGTGTACATGTGTAATGTTTTTTATATCCTGTAAATTAATGAAATAATAATCTACAGAATCAACAGCTCTCATTTTATTGTAGCAAAAAATAACTAAACATATTTTTTCATCAAAGTTTGATTTTGCTGGAAAAGAACTGCTTCAATTTTGACTCCGCACAACGACACCCTACATTGTATGTCTAGATTGTTAGCTCTCTTTTCAACTTGGGGAGCTTTTAAAAGTGCCAATGTATTATAAGCGTGCATCTGTTTGCTGTGGTTTCAACCTGTTTACCTGTAGCCACTATGTAGAACGCTGTTATGTGCCTTGACTTTAATACACTGTGTGCTACATGTGTCACTTTTTTTTTAATGTTCTCTGCATCATTTTAATTGTTTTGTTCTACGTCACCACTATATACTTGCAGAATATTTTGTCAGTAGAAATATTTAAGGTTTGAATCGGTTCACCATGAGAAAAAGTATTAAACATTTTGTCATACATAGTATTTGTGAACTGTCAGTAAGGGACAAAAATGATAATTAATGGATGGATGATGAATGTGTTATATTATTTTTTGGGGGGGGGGGGGGGGGGAAGGTAAATTCTTGTACCTTGTAAAAACTGTCAGACTGCCATTTTGGTTTTAGTGTTAGATACTGGTTCTGCTGCTTTGATCCCAGTACATTAATGTCAATCAAACTACAATAACACTAATTTTGGTGAGCAGTGACTAACATAACTTGTAACCATGGACACTGATAGTTTTCAAGACACGTGTGCATCACAATTTAGTACAGCAAACCAAATATTTTAATTTGCCCACCATATTCAAAGAGGATTGAAACTGTTAACTCATTCCATCCTGAATGATATATGCCTTGAAAGTACTCTGGGATGCCATTGGTGGAGAAGGTTCATGTGACACACCCTCTCATATCTGATTGGTTGAGATCAAGTCACCAAGTGAAGGACTTCTGTTATCAGTTGTTTAGAATACTTTTGGGTGCCGTTGGTCCAGAAGGATCACATGACACATCCTTTCCAATCTGATTGGTTAAGAGTGGTCATGTGACCAAACTTGACCAGCAGGAGCCGATAAGAGCACATAAATGTTTTAGTCTTTTCTTAATGGTAAGGCCCATGTGATTAGCTGTTTGAAATCCTATAGGATGCCATTTGTCAGGGACGGTCATGTGACCTATCCTCTCCCGACTAATTGGTGAAGGAGGGGTTTCAGGTGACCAAGTAGAGGCCTTATGTGATCAGCTGATTTGTATTGCTGGGCAAAGTCATGCACCTGCTGCGCCAAGTTTACTGGTAGCATGATAAAGCATATTGGTTCCTGAATGGCAGTTGTGTTTGCAAAAAAAAAAAAAAATTCAAAGAAAAAGTGCCCAACAAAGGCTGTGAAAAATATGTGCAAAAATAAGTGTTTCAAGGATAGAATGAGTTTATTGAAGGACAAGATTTTGGGGTATTTTTTTAAAGGTAGTGGACAGACTGATATATCATAGACCTGTTCATGTTTGGTGGTGACACAGGTACATGTACAAGGAATTGGGCAGCCATAAGTTAGCACCTTTATCCTGTCAAACTAATTGTAAATACTGTTGGAATGACAGCATTCTATTGTCAGAATGACAGCTGTCTACTGTTGGGACAACAGCTGTTTTGCTACAGTCCCCCTGTACAGATTGATCCAATTTCATAACCAGCAACATGAATTAGGGCTGAGTGAGAAAAAAAAAACAGAGGATAACGTCCACTAGTTAAAAAATTCAGGGAAATTTCACAGGGGGAAAAGATATGAAGTATCTGTAAATTTTTCTATCATTTAAGACTTGTGGTTGTAGAGGGATGATGTTTGCAGAACCAGCAAGTTTGGTTCACCGGCGTATATTTTTGTACAGATATTTTTGCAATGCATTTATGAGGAACATTTTATAACTATTGACAAGCAAGCACTGTATAGTAATACTTGTATTCTGAAGCTTTGTAATTGGTGATTGTCTTGTCAGTAATAATAATAACAATAATAATAATAATGTAAATGTTTTGTTCATTTCATTTGAAAGCCTGCTTAGCAGGTTGTCATTGTCTTAAATGTTACAAGCAAGCCATTAAGCAGCCTGACATGAGGAAAAATCCAGAAAAAAAAAAGCATTAACCCTGTCCCGCTTAAATTAAGACTGAGTCAGCAGCTTTCCTTGATGCAAGTTTTAGTGCTATGCACCCAACCTGTGCCACAGAAAGTTGTTGACCTGGTGCATGTTATCTTGATAGGTTTCATCTACAATTCTCGTGAAAATGTTTTCATAACTGTTTGAAAGTAGTTGAAAAAACAAAGAGAAAGTAAATTTTACCACCAGCTATTTGGGTGGGTTTAAGGGGGAAAAGGTTGCAAACAAAAAATATGTCATTCTATCTCTCTGCATTATTGTGGGATTTCAGCTGCAAAATTTTTGTATACTATGTTCATTCACTGTCAGTAATAATGACTTACTGGATACTGACATAAAATTTGCAATTACTTTCAGATCCTCTAAACATAGTGCTTCATAAACAAATTTTAAACTGTGTGTAAATAATGTCAAAATTACACATCGTATTTCTGTAAAGAAAAAGTAAGCTATTGTTTATTGATAATTGACATGACTAATATGGACAATTGGTTGGTATCTTCCAAGATAAAGTGCAGATTCTGCTTCTAGATTTTGTCTGTCTGCAGTTCAGATGTTGCTTACTTATGTGGAGTTGTTCCAGTAGCCACAGAGAAGCTAGATGGTGGATTTCAAAGTGGCCAGACTTGCATTAGTTTCTCAGTGTTTAATATTACAATTGCAATAAACCACTGTACAAAGATGAGGGGTGTATTTGGTCTTTGTTGATTTGTGTGTGTGTGTGTGTTTATTCATTTATTTATTTTAATAGTGGTCCATGACTTCATAGACAGGATGTATGAGTGCCTACATTCTATTGAAAGTCATCTTTGATGATAACTTGATACTTGCATGTAGTTCTCCCTCTCTGTCTTCCTTGGCTCTGCTGACCTAAGGGCACAGAGCTTGTATGAAAACTTGGGTTTGTGTGTTTGTCATTCTGTCAGGCCACAACTGTTGCTTGTAAATGCAATACACTCCCATGGTTTTCATGTCAAACCCATTCTAGGACTTGGCAAGTGTAGGAAAAATAGGGCCCCGGGCTCCAGAACAAGTTTCATTTGACAACATAACAGAGTACATTGAATGTGTAACAGTACACATTGCCAACATATATATAAACTGGAAAACAAAAGTTACTATGCCACTTTTTTTTTATAATTTATAGTTTGTGTGTATTTATACAAATCAAAATTCTTTTTGACTTGTGTGACATGACATCTTGCCTACACTACCTGTGAGTGTTGGGTGGATTGGATCCCAAGCTTGGCTGCACTTGATGGAATCCAGAGGCAAATGACAAAGTTGACCAATTAAACCTGACCAGTGCTTTGTGTTGTGTGAGGTTATGGCTTCACTGCTCTGTAATATGTGGTCCTTGTCTTCCTAACTGCAGTAGAAATGTGGGTTTCATGTCCAAAAACAGTGTCATTTCTGGGTATAAATTCGAGCTTGCCTGGCATGTGTCGACTTCCGCATGAAGAAGATTATGCCCATGCTGACCAAGCAAACTCCCGCAACAACATAACCCCTATACCTCTCCCCACTTTCTGCGATCGGACTGATGCTCGTCTGAACATGTTTCAAATAGACACTGCACAGGTTTAAAAAAGTCCTACTATCTCTCAAACTAGTTTCGCCTGCGGGCCTGACAATATAGGAAACGTCCCCTCAAAAAATACTGCTTCTGGAATCTGTTGCCCTCTTACTAAACTCTTTAACTATACTCCTTACAGCATTGTCACTTGCCACTTCCCTGGAAAAGATCCAATGTCGGTCCAGTTTTTAAGAAGAACAATAAACAATCTCAAACTCAAACTCAAACTAATCTAAGGAAAACTATCAGCCTATCTGCTTGCTTTGTAACGTTTCGAAAGTTTCTGAACGCCCTCTACATAACATCTTTTATGAGTACCTAATAACAAATAACCTCCGTACCACTAAAAGCTCTGGCTTCAAAGCAAAGGAATTGACGATAAATCACTTCATCTCTATCCTCCGTGACATTTACTACAGACTCGAACTGAGCAAAGAAACACGGATGGTTTTCTTCGACATATTAAAAGCATGTGACAGGGTATGGCATGAGGGTCTCTTGTTCAAGATTAAACAACTTGGCTTCAGAGATCCCAGATCAATTACCTGTTAGATCGTTCGCAACGCACCTCCATCTGTGGTCAAACTTCCTCTTGGCTACCTGCTGAGGCTGGTGTACCACAAGGCTGCATTTTTTGCCCTCTGCTCTTTCTTGCTTTTATAAATGACATTCGGATGGCATAGCCTGTTATATCAAACTCTTTGCTGATGACACCAGCGTTACCTTCATGTAGGATTAATCTGGTAGCCGAAGGAAACGCCCTGTTTTCATTACTCCCAGGATTAGAAAAGCCCCCCAAAATGTACACAGCTAGATTAGGATAGGGGTAACAATTAGGATGCACCAATGCAGCGCTCCTTTCAACACATTACAGGATTAAGAAAGGGTACATTTTTACATCTGGTGTAGGATTAAGATCGGGTATTGTATAAAAATGTCCGAGGCACCCACGAACCCTGATGTTGAGTATGTGTCCCCCACCCACCCACCCCAAGCCCGTCTCCTCCTATCTGAGCCAAGTTGGCAAACTTGATCAGATAGACGTAAATATCAGAAACTGTAGTCTGATGGTCAATAAATTGACTCCGATGCACGTATATTACCTGACACCTCATGACATCGGTCCTACCACTGATCTTAGCTTGCGTAAGCGCCTCAATAATAGCCTTCCTCCTTCACCTTTGGAACTACCTATACCGCTCAACATCAGGGAATCTGTATCACTCGCAACCTTCAAATCAAAATTGAAATCGACATGACAATCTGTTGACATTAAACCCTTCCTTTTCTCACACGGAAAGCGTTTCTCAAATATTTGCCACACTCAGTTGTGCCTAGGCTGCTCACAGTTAAAACTCCCATCTTTATACAGTTAATATAATCACACCAGATTGTACATGTTCTTTCCAAAGCGAAGACACCCATCACTTTTTTCTTGTCCTGTCCTCTCTTTTTAGCCTAAAAGGGATCATCTGTTGCCATGTTGGACACTGTTTGTCATATTCTGGCATCGGGAGTAAACCATAAACTTATCTTACATCTGTGTAGCGATCTCCTCATTGCATATTTTAAGCAAGGAAATGCCTATTTAAGTCACGATGATAATATGAACATTTTTAATCCTGTGCAAAATTATGTCGCATTATCTAGGAAATTTGAATGCTAAGCTGTTTATTTTCTGGTGCCATAAGCACGTGTCGCAGACTGTTTCCAAGTTATGTCCCTCTTACCAATTGACTGTGCGTTTTGCAATGAAGAGCTTCCAGATGAGTCTACCTAAGCAATTCAGTTTAAATAATAGGCCTATATTTAAATTCTAAAAAATTAGAATGTTTGGTCCCCAGGGGCCCGAATATTAGGGCTATCTGTTTGGCAAATATTTGGACCGGGGGGGGGGGGCAAATATTCGATAATGCCGGTACTCGTGGCCTTGACCTTCACTTCACTGCACAGACATGCAGGCATAAAAATAACAAATTTCCGAAAACTCGACTTTGTTCACGGAAGCAGTGAATTAGCTTTGCTATATTAGGCTGTGGAAATCATATTCAATAAATATCAATTGTGTCCTTACATGCAGTTTCATTTCTGTTCTGCCTCACCATCATCACATGAAAACGCACACACACACACACACACACACAATTTAGTCAGTCAAGCAGGCCTTCTACCTCCTGCACATAAACACCAGAACATAAAAAAAACACACACACACAAAAATACCAGTCTGCTTCGCAGGCAACTGGGAAGTGTGCTTGTGAATTAAACTGAACTTATAATTGATACAAAATAATTCAGTTCCTGTTGTATTTGAGTCTGTCCGAGCCTGTCTGATTTTTGTTTTTATCTCGTACAGCAACATTTAGCAAAAGCCGGACATATGTATTAATTATCTAATCTACATATTAGGTTTCAGCTGATATCTTTAAAGTGCACAGAAATGTTTCAAATGGTTTTGGGGGGTTGCATAGATTACATGCGTTCAGTTCTGTGATTATGTAACGTTGGAAGTGGTGTAAATTGATAAAAATAGGAATAGGATCACCAGCTATCTTTTGGTACATACATTGAATGTTTAATCAATTAAACAGTTACTGATACAAAACAAACCTTTCAATGCGATCAAACCAAATATCGCGGCCTCATATTATATGAAGACATGAACACTTGTAAATTGTGAAGAGATTCATCCCATGAGAAAATGAAACAAAAATTTTCTTTTACTGCATTTTAGGTTAACATATCATTCAAAAAGATATGGAAGTAAGGAATGTAATTTTCAAATGGATTATGTTTCAATATTTTCATTTAATCATTTTAATAATTTCCTTGTATGGTTTTAAATAATCGGACTATCAGCCTTTTCAACTGAATATAATAGGAACTGATACCGCACACAATTTTCAGTGAATTTGGGTAAACCCAGGTCTATTTTGCATCACAAAATGAATATGTAACTACATAATCGAATTTGTATTGTAATATTTAAAGAAAAACAGTATTTTTTCTTTGTAAATGTTTGTCTGATGTTTCTGTTTTCTACACATTTCCATCCTAATGACACTTCTCCCTAAAAGGGGGAGATGCACAGGAAACCAATCTCTTCTCTATCCGGCCTTATCAATTTGTAAAAAATAACGAAATAATACTAATGTGTGTCACGTGAGAGATAAATGTCCGGATTTAAGGGAAAGGCCTAATATGTCTGTCATTATCTGATTTGCTCATATTTTCTCTCTAAACCCGGACACTTTATTTTACTCATGGATAAAAAAGTAAACACTCAAAAATTTATAGGGCAAAAATAACAAAATAACATTACTATAAATCATTAAAAAATGAGAGACAAATCTACATGTTTATTAAATAAGAAAATTAGTTCAAGTCTAAGTGTCCAAGTTTATCCAGAACGCCCCTATTCCAATTACGTTATATTTGGTGTTTTCTTAATTTTCAATATCATATATGAAGAGGTTATTTTCATATATCACGAACTTTTAATTTCACATATCACAGGGCAGTTACTTTCACATACCACAAATCCAGGTACCCTCCCCCCCCCCCCCCCAAGGGCCTCAGTGAGTGATTTCAACTCGATATTTATGGACGTTTGACCCAGACACAGAGGTCCTGGCAAATGGTGGTCGAGAGGTAAGTATACTTACTAATACTGAAATTACTGTAAATTTCACGAATCACTCTATTAAGGTACATAAGCGAGCGGGAAAGAGAATGTGGGTGAGTGGGTATCTCTACAGGGTAGGATGGGGGAAGACAAGACTCCTAAGCCAATAGGACTTTAGATTAGGAAAACACATTTCCTAGATATTAAAGAGGGCCAGACAGAACAAGTATGGCAATCTAGCATACATAATAACACTTTGCTTGTGGTGAACTTTCAGCTGAACTTTTGTGTGGCCCTGTTATTAATACGCGTCTGGCGGAAAATCTCCCAGCGCAGAATGAGGGAGGTGGAGACTGATAATTTAGTGTCAGTTTTCTTTGATTATTACTTTTTTCAACAGTAGCTAAACATACATATTCGAACATTTGAGAGTAGCAATTAAGTACACATGTAAGGTGTTTGGGAATATAATGATTTGTTTTATATACAGGTCTATCAACTGTGCGTGTTGTAATTCTGTTGTAATGTCTATGCGCCGAAGTATAAGTGTATTTACATAAGACACGCTCACCTCGTCCCAGCAACGTGGACACGGAGCTGGGACCAAGGAAGTATTTGAGAATGAACCGTCTCTCTCTCTCTCTCTCTCTCTCTCTCTCTCTCTCTCTCTCTCTCTCTCTCTCTCTCTCTCTCTCTCTCTCTCTCTCTCTCTCTCTCTCTCTCTCTCTCTCTCTCTCTCTCTCTCTCTCTCTCTCTCTCTCTCTCTCTCTCTCTCTCTCTCGCATCTTCAACATCGATAAAATGAAATAGTTTTTTGTCTGGTACATGTCTTCAAAACTTATATCATGCCAGGGATTTCATATTGTTAAATTTATGAAAAACAGTTCTGATTGAATGTATATAAACTTAGTTTATTGTAAACCAAAGGCAAACCCTCTTTTTTCCGTAAAAGTGCATAATCTAGGCCTACATTTGTCAATGTTTTACTTAAACGTTCATTTTGAATAAAATATGTTTAAATCAGAGAGACAGACAGAAAGATAGTGAGTATACATATCACATAAAAGTAACGCATTGCATTGTGACAGCCAATCAAAACTGGGGGAGAATGCGCAAGGGGTTTTGGTACTGGCGTACTGGGCATTTTTATTTGCCGTAGTAACGTACTGGAAGACTTTTTAATTTCCGTACTTCGTACCAACTATTTTTTGTGCATTGTCTTGTTTTTTTCCGAACCTTGCACTGGGGCAAAAATTATTACTTGTACCAGCGTACTCTACGGGCCCCCTCATTTGTGGCATGATTTAGGGATGGATGTACCTTCCCCCCACCCCCGTTATTAGATATTAGCTGAAGACCCAACATGCCCAAAGAACGGATGTCCTGCAACTCTTGTAGATCTACCCGAGAACTTTACTGTCTGTGTACACTGGCCTTGTAGTATTGGCGTAGTACTCGGCACCTTTATCCCTAAATCATGCCAGGTATGCCCCCTTACCCCCACCCCCAACTGCGAACTGCTAGACTGGATCCACACACTGCTAGGTGACACAACAGTGTCAACATCTTGTGACTTTTATGTTCTTTGTAAACCATACATGTATTGAAAAAAAAAAAAAAAAAAAACAAGCAAAAAAAGGCAAAACAAAAAAGGAAAGAAAAATAAACTTCTCAAACTAAAAAGACCCACAATTTTTATCAAACTGGATAGTTGTTATGACTTTATCTTTCTTTGTTCATATCAAAGGTTTGGATCTCATCAACAGTATCATCTGCTGCAAATTAGAGATTGAAAGTTGAACATGAGAATGCATGGGAATCATCACGTTGTAAAGACCCGACCTTTGGGTGCCGAAAAATTCTGGATTTTCTTTTTGGGTTTTCATAGAGGTGTAAGGTGTGGTGTTTTGTTATAACAAGTCTGTTAGTAAGAAAATCAATATAGGTAATTTAACATACAGCCAAATGAATAATTGATTGTGTTTACCATCGAAATTTGATTGTTAATCTAGAAGGGAGTAATTGATTTTGGTTTATTGGTTTATAACCTCTGAGATTGGTAATAAAGTCGAACAATTAATTAGCTAAATTATTTTATGGCCAGTGTTAATCAGCAATTGATAGTCTTGCATGATTACCTCTAGAAATTATTTAGAGTGTTGGGAAATCTGATTGTTTGAATCATTATTGATTTTTGGAGATGGAATATAACAATGTATATTGATGAAATAAAGGACTTGTTCACTGAGCACTGGAAGAGCAGGATGGGTTCGTGTTGTGTATAACGTGGAACAGCGAATCTTTTGACGTGTGTCGCTTGCGTTCACAGGCGCACAGCCCAGGGACATTTCTCGATGTCCCAAACTGGACACAACCTTTTCATTGGCGAGCTTGCCAGGATTATGTAATCGCAACGTTTTTTTTTTCCTCCTGATATGGACTGAGCGCACCATGGCAAAGTGCACACCGATGTATCTCTGTGATTTGTGCCCATGGCGGGGGGATGTGTTTTCGGACATGATGCTCCATGTAGCTAAGTACCATTATGGAACAACTTATTTATTTGAACTGACATGTTTAGAGTGCAACTTTCATATTGGGCTAGCGCAGAGTGGTACCAATCACAAGGAGTTGGACACGGCAATGGAATACCATCTTAAATACCATAATAAGGCTGGCTCTTATTCTGTGGAGCGAAGGACTGTAGTGAAACCACGTCGTGCACGGAGGATGAGGGGAGCCCCAGCGTATTTAATGAACTATATTGTCTGGTAATGGAGCCCGAGGTTGCGGCCGGACTCGCTGGGCTCTTTCAGGAGTTCAAAGATGCTCAGGTACAATTTCATGCGGATCAACGGGAGCAGTGGGCTCACCAGCGCCGAAAGGACAAATTACATGCGCTTACACAGAGTCTCACACATTGCGATGGTGAGTTGAGCTCCCAGACCCGCAACTTTCTGTATGATATTGACTTAATTTTGCCGCAGTTTGAACGTGACAATTCCGGCATTTTGAAAGTAGTCACGCGGGCTACTAGTGGACCTTTACGGAGGGAGATTCTCCGATACCTGGACAACCAGCCGGAGGACAGGGAGAATGTCCCTTGGACTTGCTTAAAAAGTCATATTGAACGAACCTTCCTCTCTGCCGATGAGGAGGAGAAGTTGAGAGTCGAGGTGGAACAACTTCGGCAACAAGAGGGGGAAACATTGGCCTCGTATAATCGGCGCATAAGGGAGGCTGTTCAAAGGGCTTACCCTGGAAGGCATTCAGCCGATGCGGAAAGAATAGTGCTACGGCATTATATGCGAGGGCTGCGCTCTACGGAGCTAGCTAAAAAACTTAGCCTTGAACTCAAGGACCAGACCTTAGAGGCCGCAATTGAATTTGTGGACAAGGTGGAGGCTGGTCTAGAGAGATATGTGGGTTTGAACCGCGATGAGCGGAAGGAGGAACCAATGGATACTTCCACAGTGCAGATTGCCCCACAGAACAATGGAAAGGAGACAAACTCTGAGCTCCTGAGCACACTTTTGAAGATCCAAAGGGGTCAGGAAAAGATGGCAGCGCGGCTAACGCAGTTGGAGGCCGGGCGACGTCAAGGCAACCAACCAAGGAACTGGGGGGGCCAATTAGGTAGAACGCGAGGAGACAGGAATCAGCCACGGGCAGACAATGGTACCAAGCAAGTGTCCTGTTTTATTTGTGGCGGCCCCCATTACCAGATTGGGTGTCCAAGGCAACCCAGGCGACAAAGGCCTGCGCCTAGGGGTTCCAGTCAAGGTGCCCCCGGAACTGCTTCTCAGGGAAACTAAGCATTGCAGGGGTGCAAAGCATAGGTCCCAGATTGGGTTTATCGATTACAGCAAGTAACGTGAGTATTCATTCCTTGATCGATACTGGGGCTTGTGTGTCACTCCTGCATATTGCTGTGTTCCAGGAGATCTGTAAAAGAAGTGGCCGTTCAAGACTGTTAAGGCGGTCCCCGCCTATTTTTACTGTATCTGGGAAAGCAATTAAAGTTTTTGGAAGAACTGAAATAGAATTTGCTGAATTAGGAATTATCTCAATTGTAGTAGTGGGAGGTATATGGCATCACTGTATTTTGGGAACTGATGTCTTGGCTGCAGGCAAAGCTGTGCTGGACTACAAAACTCAAACTCTAGCCTGGAAGGGAAAAGTCTTCCCCTTGCAGTCCTACAGACGGCCAGCACTTTCAGACAATTGTAGTGTTAGCCAGGAGGCTGGCATGGGTTTCATGTGCGGATCCATTGCTGCACCGTATGTGCAGGTGGTACAAGAGAATCAAGATGTCTTTTATGAGGATGGCATACCTTTTGGCCAATGTCCCTTAACTGAGGTCACTATCAATACTGGAGATCATCCTCCAATACGCCAACGCCCTTATAGGACTCCGCTAGCTCGGAGGAAGTTGGTGGATGAATGTATTGACCAAATGTTAAAGGACAGAGTTATAATCCCAAGTAATTCCCCTTGGGCTTCTCCAATATTTGTTTAGTGCCTAAGAAAGATGGAACTACCAGATTTTGTGTAGATTACCGAGCCCTGAATGACATCACAGTTAAAGATCGTTACCCTCTTCCCCTTATACAGGACATCTTTGATCAGTTGGGTGGTAAGACTGTATACTCTGTTTGTGATCTGAAATGTGCATATAATCAATTGAAGGTTGCCGAATGCGACCAAGACAAGACTGCTTTTGTGTGCCACAGAGGTTTATTCAAATTCAAGGTGGGCAGCTTTGGGTTAGCTAACATGCCTAGTATTTTCCAAAGGACAATGGAAATGGCACTCTCGGACTTATTAGGTAAGTGCGTTTGGGTTTTTATTGATGATTTAGTAATTGCATCATCTTCACCTGCAGAACACATTCAGGACCTAGAGGCCGTATTTGCACGCCTGCGTGCAGCCAAACTGCACCTGAAAGGGTCTAAATGTCATTTTGGCAAGACTAAGATTCAGCTTTTAGGGTACATCATTACACCAGATGGTATCACTAGTGATCCTGAAAAAGTGCGTGCGATTGTGGAAATGTCTGCCCCAACAACAGTTAAACAGGTTCGTTCCTTCATTGGTATGGTTAATTACTATGCTAAAACCATCCCTGGGTATGCAAGAGTGACTGAACCATTAGTGAAGCTTACACGCAAGAACCAGCCATTTGTATGGGAGCAAGAACAGCAAGAGGCATTTGAGAACTTAAAAACCCTTCTGACCTCTGCTGAAGTAATGGCTTATCCTAGAACGGACCGTAGTTACAAATTGTATACAGATGCAAGTAATACTTGTGTGGGAGGGATTTTAGTTCAGGAAGATGATCAGGGCATGGAGCGTGTCATTCAATATGTGTCACACCAACTATCTGCAACCCAACGTAAATGGTCAACAATTGAAAAAGAGGCCTATGCTGTAGTGCATTGTGTAGATAAGCTTCGCGCGTACTTGTATGGTGCCGATTTTGTTGTGTATACTGATCACAAGCCACTCCGCTCATTGTTCACTAAAGAGATGCGGAATACTAAGGTCCAACGTTGGGGGGTCTTTCTGGCCGAGTTTGGTGCTAAAATTCAGTACATACAAGGAGCACGTAATGTTCGGGCTGACCTCATGTCCAGATTACCATCCCCACCGAGTATTGCCAGTTTAGACACTGCTGATTGGATTGACCCTGATGCAACCAGTGGGTCAGGTATGTTAGATAGAATACCTTTAGAGGCAGACTGTTTAAAGATTGAAAAAGTACAGAGGGCTCAGGAAGAAGAATTTACTCCTTTGTTTACTGAGGCACAGAGCGATGATTCAGAGTATGAGGTTCATGACGGATTATTGTATTCAGTAAGGAGGCCAACTCATAATGCGCCATGGTACCCTCGTTTAGTTCTCCCTAAGCAATATCGCAACAGCATTATTGATCGTTCTCACAGAGAGGTTGGGCACATGGCCACCCTGAAAACTCTTCATCGTGTGAGAGAAGCATATGTGTGGCCAAACATGCGGCGGGAGATAATAGAAAGATTGAAGTCATGTGCCACTTGTGCAGTTAACCGAAGGCGTTCAGAGCGAGCTCCGATGAGCGATATGCCACTGCCTGTATACCCAATGCAGGTGGTCGGGTTTGACTTGATAGGACCCTTTGTACCATCAGACCAGGGCAATAAGTATGCCCTTACGATCATTGATCATTTAAGTGGATGGGCTGAAGCTATACCAATTCCAGACAAAAGTTCCAAGGCAGTGGAAGAAGCCATAGCAAGGGACTTCTTTCCTCGTCATGGTATTCCGGAGGTGGTCATCACTGACCGAGGGTTAGAGTTTTCCTCCAAACATTTTACCACTTATTTGAAGGATTTGGGGGTACAGCAGAGGCAGTCTACTCCCTATCATCCTGAAACTGGGGGTAAGATTGAAAGATTTAATCGTACATTAAAAGAGATCACTACAAAGTTGGTTAACAATAGGGCAAAGGAATGGCAAACCCAGATGGCAAATGCTCTCTTTGCTCATCGCAACAGTGTTAGCGAGGTGACTGGATATACGCCTTTTTACCTCATGTATGGTCGCAGAAGTCGACTACCACTAACAAAGTGTTTAGGTGCCTCCTCTGGTATGTCTAACTTGTCAGGGAGACTAAGTGATCTCTCTGATGCATTGGTTATAGCCAGACAAAATTTAGCTCATTCTAGAAAGTATAATCGTGAGCGAATAAATTCACGTGCAAAAGCAGGTATTTTAAAGCCTGGAGATTCTGTTATTCTCCGAGCCCAAGAGAAACTTACATTTACTTCTGGATGGGACCCACAATATGAAGTTATTCGTATTAGAGGGCCAGTGTGCTGGATTAGGCACCAGCAGAGTGGAAAGATTAAAACGGTTAACAGGGATAAACTACTGTTGGTAGATCCCAATATCGTGTGGGATGAACTCCGGCCCAGGCCTGTGCGCAAGTCACGGCCTAAAACTGGTATACCCTTGGCACCCACATGGCAGGGTGATGTGCAGACAACAGCTAGACCTGAATCCCCAGACCAAGCAGTAGATACTGATCAGGCACAAGATGGATCTACTGAGACGGAGGTACCTGTTACACCCTCCAATCTGCCTGTAACTAGTGGGGATGCAGACCGGTCACATAACCCTACATGGCGTAGGAGAAGGTCACGGTATGGCATTGGTGGAGCCGGAGGGAGAAGAGCTCCCTACACAGCCCCACCTAGAAACCGCTCATCTCACAGGTCAATAGGTGGTGACGCAATCCCACATTTCCCTAATGTACCTCCTATCAGTGGACAGCCAATAGACATAGACCTAGGCAGTCCCCCAATGGTGTTGCCAGGGCCAACACATGGGTATAATACTCGGTCACGTGGACCAGTATCAGACATCAATGCTCATCTCCCACCACCTTCACCACCACCAGCATCGGTGCCGGTGAAGCGGGCTAGTACAGAATGTCCAGTTCCCGATGGAGAACAGAAGCGCCAGCGGATGGCAGCCATCGAATTGGTTGCTGCTTTGTGTACTTAATGACAGTTACTTGTGTGCTGGGATCACCTGCTGTTTCCCCGCTTCCGGATGGATTGTTGCTTACTAAGGTGAATGAACTGCAGATTCAGTCCGCGGAATGGACGATTTTAGTAGTGATTGATGCCCCTGTTCTCGATCTGTTACTCCTTAAGAGTATCAACACTGTAATAAGACAATCGGCACAAGCTGTTGCGCAGGGAGTCATTTCAGTAGAGAGTCATCGTGCATGGTTGAGTCGTCTCCGTTCTGCAAAATCTTATATCCTTAGCCACTCATTTACTTCTCAGGCATCATCCTCTCGATCTAAAAGGGGCTGGTTTGACTTTGTGGGATGGATAGGACATACCTTATTTGGATTAGCCACTGATGATAGTATCAATGCTTGTCGCAAGGCAATTGATCAGGCCCGGAAATACCAAAAGATAGTGGTACACCAAATCAACCAGCTCACCACAGTACTAAATCGTACACAGATGGCTGTGGCATGGAATCGTTACCAAATTCAGCAAGTCACGTCCTTTATCGCTAAGACGCTGATCCCTCGAATGAATCAGGCTTTAATGACACTAAATGCCACCAATGTGCGTCTATCATACTTGGAACGTTCTTTCTATCTTGAACGTAGTGTTGCTTTGTTGGAACAAGTGACAGCAACTTATATAAGAGCCATTCAGCGTTACAATCGTCGAAAAGCTTCTCTTGAGGTAGGGCGACTAACAGAAGACATCTTAGGTATCGCACAGTTGACAGATATAATGGAAAAGGCTACTACATCTACGACACGCCCAGTACAGCCCTTGCAGTGGTATTATGAACATGCCCACATCTATCCAGTGTGGGGGGATACCACCTTGGTATATCGGGTTAAACTTCCCTTGGTGGACGGGCAAAATTATGATCGCTATCACATTGCCACATGGCCAGTACCATATGTGGATAAGGGGTACTCCATTCAAATTAAGGTAGAAAATGAACAGGTAGGACTAAATACTGCAAATGGGGGTATTTTCCATCCGATAGGATGTATGGGATGGCGCCCCATGGTTTGCCGATCTGGCCCTATCTACTCAGCTGACCGATGGGGTTGTTCCAGAACTCTTATTTCGGGTGTTCAGGGACAGAGACATCAATGTCAGGTTATTATCCGAAAAACTGAAAAACGTACAATGATAACTGAGATCAGTTATGGTGAGTACATTCTAGTTACCTGGGGTGAAACGTTGGTGACACGTTGTACAGGTAAGGATAGTATCAGGCAGACTATCAAGGCTGGGACTTCTGTAATAGTCGTGCCTGCCCAGTGTGTAGTCATGGGAGATGGATGGACACTTACAGGACTTATTGAACGGGTAGGTCATGTCTCCGTGGCGGCTTTACGCGTAATTTTGCCAGATGTTTTCAATATTACTGAAGTCATACCATCAACACAAGCTATTGCTCTTCTGGATGACCCAAGGTGGTCCCAGTTAAATCCAGTGGCACAGGTAACGCTGGCTCCTATCTCAGACCCTCCTCCTAAAGTGAATTGGATTTCCAAACCTGGTAACCAAGTATCTTTAGGCTTGACTATCAGTACTGCTGTGTTTAGCATTTTGAGTATCATGGTTGGGTTGTACTGTTGGTGGAAACGGTTCTTACGGTTTTCATTTGACCTTCCATGTTCCAAGAAACCTGACTACTCTCCTTCAAAGGAGAAGTCAAAGGCGGAGGTTCTGACTAGTGAGGATGTAGTTGAGGGTGCTGAACCTATGCTGGTGATCAAAGATCCTAGCATGGCAGGCTCACTCACACCAGCTGCCACTGGGTGCTCTGCACAGTAATCCTAGCCTCTGTAGCGCAGTGATGGTGCATGTCGTTGCTTCCACTTTCCTATTGTCAAGTTGCCACGTGGAGTTGGGGACTGTCATGGGAAGGAGTGAAGAGGCCACTTCACTAGGGGGTAGCCACATAGCACAGTCACTGTGGTGCATGTAATATTGACATTTTGGGGGGACCACCCGAACATAATATAATAAGGACATTCCTGTTAACTGCCTGTGTCGCTGTCTGTATTCATCATAGATTATTATAATCTATGGCACTTGAAATGTATATGAGTGCCTATCCTATTAACTTACTATAGGATTCTCGTATCTGTGATCCGGGATCTCTCTCTCGGTGTGTTTCATATATATCCAAGTGTGTTTCATGTATAACTATATAATAACTAAGTACTCTGAACAGACGTGCCACAAAGTAAAAACTATGAACTTTTGGCACCCTAGAATTTTTTATTAAGCACGATGTTGCACCTTAATGTATGTCGAGTATATATGTATATGTACTTGGTATAAATAAGTGCTAGCCAATGCTTCATCTGGCCCCTTTAAACCCAGAAGAGGGCGAGATTTATGCTGGGTGTATGCACGCTTTAGCTGGAAGGATTTACCCAGAAGTGTATGTTGATAAACATTTCTTAGTTTGTATATTCTATTAACAAAATATACTGGCGAGCTTGATGAGTTTCATGAGTTTCAGTACTTGTATGTAATGGTCACGGATTATTTCGATTGGAGTTTTGAAGTATCAAAACTGAAAAGTGGGGGAAGGTATGTAAAGACCCGACCTTTGGGTGCCGAAAAATTCTGGATTTTCTTTTTGGGTTTTCATAGAGGTGTAAGGTGTGGTGTTTTGTTATAACAAGTCTGTTAGTAAGAAAATCAATATAGGTAATTTAACATACAGCCAAATGAATAATTGATTGTGTTTACCATCGAAATTTGATTGTTAATCTAGAAGGGAGTAATTGATTTTGGTTTATTGGTTTATAACCTCTGAGATTGGTAATAAAGTCGAACAATTAATTAGCTAAATTATTTTATGGCCAGTGTTAATCAGCAATTGATAGTCTTGCATGATTACCTCTAGAAATTATTTAGAGTGTTGGGAAATCTGATTGTTTGAATCATTATTGATTTTTGGAGATGGAATATAACAATGTATATTGATGAAATAAAGGACTTGTTCACTGAGCACTGGAAGAGCAGGATGGGTTCGTGTTGTGTATAACGTGGAACAGCGAATCTTTTGACGTGTGTCGCTTGCGTTCACAGGCGCACAGCCCAGGGACATTTCTCGATGTCCCAAACTGGACACAACCTTTTCAACGTGTTTGCAACAAGCTGGGTCTCCGTTGTGACATCACAATAATCTTTGCAGTCTTTTGAAGCTGAGAATTGTTTACAAAGCAGACTAAGTTCAGTGTTACTACCCAGCGGAGTAGACAAAATAAGCAGCTTTGGCGGGAAAGCTGAGCATAGTTGTACCGTCATAAATGCACGTGTTCAAAGGCCCCGTCATGAAAGAATTCCAGCTTTGTCTTTTTGGTGACCGTCAATTAAAACTCCAATTTTAGTATTTCTTTGAAATTGGCTGTTCTTTAAAGGAGAGCACATATTTTCAAAGGTCATTTCTGGTGTACCTCATGAATGATCTTTTAATCTATTCGTGCATGGGTGGTTTCTTCAATTTAAGTTCAAACGGTTCCTTGCTGCCACAGGTGGCAACGCTTCCCAACTACTGTCAGCAGCTGCACCCTTTTGGCCATGCAGATAACTAAAATATGATGCCACCCAAAATACTATTCCATGCTGCCACCTGGTGGCAACTTTGGTAGGTAACCCTGCTCCATTGTCGTCAGTTGCTGCAACTTGTTGCTATGTGCATAATTAAAACAAAATGACAATCTCCACAGTGCTATTGTTGTGGTCATGCACCAAAAAAAAAAAAAAAAAAAATAGCAACTTTCATCAGACTACAAAAAATTTATCTCTTTTTAAACACCAACAGGTTCATTTTTTTTCCTTTTACAAATTTATTTTCTACATGTAGAAAAAATATACCAGGGCAGTATGGCATAGAACTTTGCTCATCCTCAACAACCCTGCCCATGAAGGAGTCCCCTTTTTGAAAGCATTTACTTCAAACTCTAATCTTTCTATTTCTTTGTAATTTACTACCTCTTATAAGAGACCATGTGTGTTTTAAAAGGTCATTTTTGTTGTAATTTCAGATTGGTCCATCAATTTACTTCTGATTGGTTTCTGAAATGAACTTGAAACTTTTTTCTTCTTCTTTTTAGACACAGCAAGCATATACATTAACATCTAGGGCTGAAGATATTGCAACTGAAATTAGGAAAATCATTGTCACTCAACCTCTGTAACTGCATACCCTGGTTGACTTTTGGGGGGGGGGGGGGGGGGGAGGGTGTCAGGTGGTCAAATTTACCCCCCCCCCCCTCCTTTCCTCAAGGAAAACAGAAAGAAAGAAGGAATAAAAGTAAATAAGGAAAGAAAGAAAGAAAGAAAGAAAGAAAGAAAGAAAGAAAGAAAGAAAGAAAGAAAAAGAAAATATTTTTAAAGATTTTTGTTATCCAGTGGTCCCCCTCTGATAAGCCCCCCCCCCCCCCCCCAAGAGTTTTTTGAATTTTTTGAAACACTACAGTGAGTGCCCTCTCTACAAAGGTAACTTCTTCATGCCAGAAGTGGTGCTCCCACTGTGTTGTCCCTCTCAAGAGAACAAAGGCAACTTCTTCATGCCACTATTCCCATTATATTGTCCCTCTCAAGAGAGGCCACCTTTCTAATGTGATCAGTTCTTGGTTGCATTTGGGGAGCTAGGCCTCATCAGAGGGGGCCACTGTATATACCACTTCAATTTCCATGAAGATGGAGTTACTGACTCTCTTCACTCCTTGTTGTGCCATGAAAATTTTTTGAAACACTACAGTGAGGAACATTTGCTTGTTTCCTTGCTGACAAGGTCTTTTTACTGAGTTTTGTTTTTTTGTTTGCAGGTACTTTTGCTCTACTTTCTATGCATGTATATTATATTGTAATTATATGTAAACTTCAGGTCTGTATTGTGTATGTATATTATTTCGATGTACCTTTTTACTTTCCTCGGTTGTCGGGGGTTTTAATAAAATATTATAGTATAATTATATTAAGTCCTATGTACCCCTAGGCTATATATGCATGTATATATACAAGACTGACTCAGTTCACTTGCTCTACTCAAAATACATCGACAAAAGCCAATAAGCCTAGAAAAGTTACATGTCCTGCTTTGCTGTACAACACCCCAGGAGAATGGTTATGTACAACCCCGTGTACAACTCATTGTCTGGCACATAATGGTTAGCCTTAGGGACCTTGACATGTGGTGAAAACAGTACTGTAGCTGATGGAATTTTGAAATAAATGATATAATATACTCTCAAGGTTGAAAATATGTATTTAATCAGCCCAAAGGGAGCCTTTTAATCTTATGTTTTAAGAATTTGACCATTAGAATGCAACGGAGACAGTACCATTTTCCCTTTTATTTCGGGAAAGGTTCCTACCCTCCTCCTGCTTGGTCGCTGTGCAACCACGCAATTCCAATCAATACACATAACTCAAACTCCCTGTGTGTGTATCTGCTAATGTTTATTGTATTCTAAACGGATTTGAAACAAAGTTTGACTTGACTTGTTAAAAAATCCTAGCTCTGACCCAGACACAGCTTGGATGTTTAAGAAATAAAACAAATGATATTGTTATTCCTTGTATTAACCCTTTGCCCCTTTGAATTAAGACTTAATCAAGAGCTTTCCTTGGCAATGATTGGGCACTAAGGAAAGCTGCTGACCTGGGACATGTCATCTGGATAGGTGTCGTCTGCAATTCCCTGTCAAACTGTTTTGCATTACTGTTGAAATTAGTTAAGACACTGACACAGACATTTGACCCCGACCTAATTTTGGCCAGTTTAAGAGAGAAATGGTTAAGGGAATTTCAGAATCCACAGGGAAGATATTCAATAAATACAAAATATAAATTAAAGACAGAGAACATAAAGGAGTCACAAAAGAATTCAACCTCTTCAGTGCAAAGACAAAATCTGTAAACAGACAGTTGGAGATACAAACTCCCCGTAGGGTACATGCAAGTCTCAAAGAAAACAGTTTCATCTGGTGTAAATACCTGAGGAACTCAACAGTGACAGGCCAGATTTCAACCTTATTCTGTATTTGTCAAACGATATTCTCAAAAAATCTCCCCCCCCCCCCCCCCGATAATGTTCTGAATATTGTTCATTCAAATATGAATAGTGTCTTAGCCAACAACAAACTTGACAAACTCAAGTCTATTTGTTTGCATCAGAGTGTAGATATAATATTCTTAAATGAGACGAAGCTCAGTCATTCAATAGCAAATGGTGATATAGAAATTAATGGATTTCAACCGCCCTTTAGAAATGTTTGCAACTGCTTTGGTGGTGGGCTGGCGATATATTTTTCTCATTTATTAATTTGTAAACTGAGGACAAATTTTGTTGCACAAACTGTCAAATTTTTGGTTGCTGAGACAAGCATTAATCAACACAAAATACTTGTAGCTACTTTCTATAAACCACCTGGACAAACTCTAAACAAAAGCAGGACTTTCCTGGACTTATTTTCTGAATCGTGACAAAAATTATCATTGGCGCTCCTAAAGCAATTTTTAGTACCAGGGATTTCAATATGTCTGGTATCAACTGGATACATGGAAGGGGCGAATCCGTTCTTGACTGGGAATTTCAAATCGCAATTAAGAGACTTAACCTGTTTCAGTTGGTATCAGAACCCACTCGAGCTCAGTTACTCCTGCACATTGTTTTTGTGTATTTTCTCATTTTACCTTTAATTTATTTTCTTTTTTTCTTATTTGCAGTCTAAAGTACATGTATCAATGATTGATGTACTTGTGTTTACTCGAGGAGAGGAATTTATAGTCACAGGCTAGCTTTCTAATCCTCCCGAAACAAATAAAGTATATGAATAACACAGGCTAGATTTCAAAGTTTGAATCATAACCCCTCCAAGGAAGGCCACTGAAATATTGGACCAAAACAGTCAGCATAAATAACAAGTAGGCAGTTGTAAAAAACTAATCAAGAGACTATAAATTTACAATACCAGCCAGTTGAAATTAATCAGATATAACATGTGCTGGTATTGTTTTACAGTGCTCTTCAGCTGAAAATATCTGTAGCAAAATTTTCTTTACTTGTAGCATATTTGCCACTTCTTTACATATGAAACACTTATTTTTGGGAGAATCAGTAGCAATTTTGAAGAGCTTTGTAGCAAAATTTTGATACAATGCTCGAGTTGGACAGCCCTGCTTTAGGCTATCACCTGGTGGCAATGATGGCATATGCTTCCCGATTGCCATCAGCTGCTGCACCCTGCTGGCCATGTATATAACTAAAATAGAATGCCAGCCAGGAGTGCTCTTCTTGTTGCCATACATTGACACAAAGGCTGTCTCAACAGCCCGTCCCCAGCTGACCTTCATACTTTCAACCAAAAATAAGTCCCACCCTGTTCCATGTGTACCTAGAACCATTTCTGTGCATTTTCAAACCCATTATTCAAGTGGCTTTATAGAAGAAAGTTTCTGAGTTTCCCCCAAAAATAAAATTTGAGAAGTCAAAAATGTAAATTGTGGACAGACAACAGATGATGGACATACCACAACTTCAGTGACTAACAAAATTAAGAGTTCCCTGGTACAACAGAAAAGTCATCTTTTCTAAATGAAGCACATTTAATAGTTTATTTAGTTACATGCTGACCAAACAAATCATTATTGAAAAAAAAAAAATCTTTTTTAGCATTCTGAATAAATTTTACTAAATGTAGAAATTAGTGGGGATAAGGGTTTTTCCATACTGGCATACTGGGCATTTTTATTTGCAGCACTTACATACTGGGAGCCTTTTAATTTCCATACTTCATACCAACCATTATTTGTACATTTTCTTATTTTCCGAACCTTGTACCAGGGCAAAATTATTACGTGTAGCAGCGTACTAGGGGGCCCCCTTATCCACCCCCACACCCACACCCACACCCACACCCACAAAAAAAAAAAAAAAAAAATGAGACCAGGATAGGAAGATGTACAGCAGTTTATCCTCAAAAACTCTCTCTATGAAAGAATTCCCCTTTTGGAAAACATCCAATTCAAGCTCCTGTCTATTTCTTTGCAATTGGTTACCCCTTATCAGAGACCACCTTCTTTTAATGACCATTTTGCTATACAGTGGTACCTGCTATTTAAGACCATCCTTAAAGCCAGACGAAAGTGGTCACATTATGACAGGTGGTCTTTCACTGCAGGTGAGCTTACAAAGAAATTGAAGGCCATTGTCTTGAAATGGCGGTCTTAAAAACTAGTGTGGTCTTTCACGAGAGGTGGTCTTTAGAGCAGGTACCACTGTACTTTAGGAATGGCCTTTGAAGCCGGGGTTGATTGTAAATGCATACACTTTATAATAGCTGGTAGCATCCGTTCAGCATTAATAATTGCTATATGGATATAAAAATGAAGGACATTCTTTTCTCTAGATATTTACAGAACCATCACAGGATAAAGTCTTTTAATACATGACTTACCACACTATACATGACTGCCCACACAATACGTGACTGCCCACACTATACATGCATGTATCTGAACCACTTCCAAACTTGTGCAAGATTTTTTTTCAATATAAAGAGTTTATTTTCTTCAAAACGAGAAAATACAAACACATATATACAAGTTTCATTCATCATTAATTTTATAATATGTAATACACTGTATGTACATGGCATGCAGCAAAATATTTACACAATGATCTGATCAGTTAAAATATATTAAGGACCACATTTAATACAAGTACTTGTAGACAACTTAAAAATACATTTTAAGAAACACAGTATTCAATATGAAATCCCATCAGCAGCAGAAATCCCTGTCCAAATCGACATTTTTGTCCTTTATTTTTGTTTTCCTTCAGGCAAAATTATGGAGACAGATATGGTGCAGGTAATTATGCTGCACTCAACATAAAGGATGTGTGTATGATGTTTAGATCATTAAATGAGCATATACCCGGTCATTACTGAAAACCTTGTGTGATACCACCAGAGATTCTAACAACTGTTTGCAGCAAGTTACATCAGAGTACACTTTGATCCTTTGATCTTTGTCAGTATCAGAAAAGAGGTCGTGTAAATTTCATAACGGAGAGCTTCAGATTTGTTAATCTGAATCTGAGTCATTCTTCTGTCCTAATCTTTTGTCAAAACTGTCCAGCTCTTTGATGCTTTCCTCAACGTTGTCGTCTTCCTTGTCACTGTCGTCTGGCAGTTGAAATGGTTGTGGTCTTCTCAGCCCCCTGTGGTTGGAAATGCTCTCTTTCTGCAAATAAAAAAAAATCCATAATATTTGATCCTCATCATGTATAACAATTATTAGTCTAATCGTTTACATGTGTTAAAGATTGATTACATCTCTGTGTTTCTTTCGTTTTGATAATATTGCTAAATTTTATACATTATCCACAAAGTGGGCTCCATGACAGACAAAATTTACATTAGAATAATATACCGGCTAAGGCCAGAAGCATATGCATGCATGCACGCACACACACACACACAGACACACACACACAGACACACACACACACACACACAGACACGCACACACACACACATATTATTTTGACCCATTTCACACTACCAGACCTCACCACACAACAAAGCAAAAACACTGTTCTTGCTGCCTGTACAACAGAAACTAGAATTTTTCACAATCATCATACCTCAACACAAGATTAACATGCATGCAGATGTAGGGGAACAATGATCTACCAGCCTAACTTTCTTAGCATTTAGCGTGACATATGACACGTATTATATTATATCATGACAGATCTGGCATCTTGTACCCTAGCTTGCATGGTTGACTTGTGCTTGATAACCAAGCACTTCACTGGAAGAAGAGTACATTATAATTAACTGTGACTGCAGTCTTCACATTATTGCGTCAATGTGACTTTGAAGCTTAACAGTTTTGCTTCATGAAGTTGATGCTTTTCCTCCTCTTAAAGGAATGTTTCGTTTCTAGATATCTGCATGTAATCACATTGAGTAATTTACTTTGCTTGTGGCCCACATTGGCTTCTAATCCAGGATTTTAATGCAAACCCTTGGTTCATGATCAGTACTTGATAATTATAGTCCTTGGTGTTTTGATCTGCTAATTGACAAGATGGGTAGCTGATAATTACTTTGCACAGATGTAAAATGAAAAATCGCATTCTCTGACATGTCATTGAATGGTAGGCCCCCTGCAAGTAAATATTCTGTGTTATCACCGTACAGTTTACATAAAATAAGCATATCACAAAGGGGACACTGAAGGGAATGCAGTTCTTGGTCTTGGTTTAAAGCAGCCTGTTTTCAGCTTGATAAAGAATAATACATGTAACTGTATCATCCTGAATAATTTCTCTTCTGCATTAAACTGCACAGTGTGTACAACAGTAAGTTTTGAATGGCAGCGTGTAAGACAATAAGTTTTGAATGGCTGGGTGTAAAATAGTAAGTTTTGAATGGCAGTGTGTAAAACAACAAGTTTTGAATGTCATGAAAACAGAGTACAGTCTCATTGATGACATTTGGTGATGTGTGTATATTTGTTGGAGCGTGTTAATGCATGTTGTGGCATAATACAGTCAGCCAGCTGCTTACTGCTTCATTACCACCATGCACTCCCAACTGGGTATTACGTGAGTAATTCGGTCGGCTTCCGGGTAGAAGGATTTTAGAGTGCATATTAGAAATGACCCTTACAGGTACAGGGGGCTGTCTCTTACACAATTCTGACCACTGTAACATACTTTTTTTCTGAAACTGACAGGTACAGTGTGCAGTATTTATTGACAGGTCAGCCTTCAACATACCCAGCGTAGTAACTGAATACACATGGCCACAATGTGAGTTCTCCGAGTCACCATGCAAGGCGGCGTGACTGCTGTCAGTACTTTGGCTGTAGCAAACAGTAATATCTCAAAATTTTCCTAATGAGGACTATGTTTTCTTGTTCTCAGATGATTCAGAATATTGTAAGGAACAATTTGGCATAGGACATGTGTGGGTTTATAAGTTATTTTGGAAGGTACAGACTGCAACCTGGTTTGTTTACATTTTTTGCGGGTTGAATTTGTAGCCTAACACCACTCATTGTGTTCAATGGGGCATATGTTCCCCTAGATGTCACCACTGTACATAAGTACCATGGTTCCTCACACTGTGAATTTATTTTTGTTCACTGACTTTTAATTTTTGCCTATTTCGCTGATGCTTCAAAGCTGCCACAATAAAAACCCAGTGAAAAAAAAAATTAACATGGCATGGACAGGAACTATAACAAAAATAGTGAATGTAAAGTTTCATTGAAAGGTCCAAAATACAAAAACTGCCAAAATTAGAACCCAGGGTGCATATTAGAAATGACTTTTACAAGTATACATACAGGGGGCTGCCTGTTACATAATTCTGACCACAAGAACATATTTTTTTCTCAAACTGACAGGTGCAGTGTGCAATTTTTATTGACAGGTCAGCTTTCAATATACTCAGTGCAGTGACTGAATACACATGGCAAGAATGTGAGTACTCCAAGTCACCGCGTAAAGTGGCGTGACTGCTGTCAGTACTTTGGCATATAAGTTATATTAGAAGGAGCAGACTGTAGCCCAGTTTGTTTACACTTTTTATAGGTTGATTTGGTAATGTAATATCACATTATTGACCAGTGGTTGCTCACAGGAAATGATGTATCATGGAAATGTAGCCTCTGAACTAGTGCTGCCACCTAATCAATTGTGCACTATGGAACCTTTCGGTCTGAATGTCATGGGGAAATAGGCACCCTTGTTTCGTATTATGCTAATCTTATAGTCCACGTGCCTACCCCCAGTGACATTGTCTGTGTGATGCTCTTATCAGAACAGCTCAGTTCTGCACCAAAAGTTTGCCGACCTATTTATGAGGAAAAATAATTTTTATTTCCTCCATAGCTAGATCCATGAATTCTCATGAGCCAGCATAAATACGTATTTTACCTTGCGCATTGACTTTCTTTGTTTATTATACAAACATAGCCTCCTATCATGGATAAGCTTCCATCCACAGGCCCTCACCAGGTGGCGTGTCACCACCTTGACAACAAAATGTTTACAATGATAATTAGCCATGTGCTAACCGTAACACGTGAATGGACTTGAACCAACACGGTACCAAGTCGGTTATTCTTCCCAACGTAAAAACAATAGGTTTTACGTCATGCCCACACTGTCACGTAGGACGTTACCTGGGCATATAAATACCAAGGTAAAAACGAACGCGGCAATCTTTGGTTGTCTCTGAAGAGCCCAGGACGGGCGAAACCGGTCAGACTCTACTTAACCAAAGTTTACTGCTATATCTAACAATAACACGACACAGCACCACAGACGGGCGTATTAGCCGTCGTGGCCCTTGTCTGGTTTTTACATTTCACCTAATAGACAATCCCTCATTCTTTGTTAACTGCTTGGTGAAGATTCGCCATCATTCCTACCTGTTTTCTGATTTCCCTGTGTTTTTCCAACAATTCAAGATCTTCTTCCCTGAAGAGTGACAGCCTCTCCAACTTATGCAGTTCTTCTTGTTTTTGCAATGCTTCAGCTTTTGCCAAGTGGTTTGTGAGCTCTGGAATATGAAAGTGAATTCAGTTTAAGAACACGCGACCACAAAACAAGTCTGGGCATGTTGAGATGGCAGCTCTTGCTGGTGCACATAAGATGCTTATGCGCCTAACCTGCAGCAAGGAAAGATATTGACTTCAGACATGCTACTGTAAACAAGAATGCAATTTCAACCAGATTAAATTTTTCACCTGTATATTTCAGCTTCGAGACATAGATTGAGGGTTAACATTGGGATATCACACTTCTGACATATATGTAATCAGAAATAATGTACAAATACAAGATTGTTAATAAAAACATATTAGATCTGCTGGCCTGATACAGAGTATGGTCATATTTTAGTTACCACAAAATTTAGCTCCCTTGTAGTTCAAAATTTACCTGCATAAAACCTATCACAGTTTCAGTCATCTCAAACAACCACTTTCAAAAATTTGCCTTTGTGTCTAAGTCCTTACCTGTAATTTATCATACATTACATAGGTATCAGGCTAGTACTCTTATCAGATAATGACAGACTTTAAAATTACATTCAAGCATATTCTGGTAGAGATACATTAAACTGACATATTCAGATTCAAATGAATACTATAAAGTGCCAAATTTCCTTGTATATCCAGCCACATGAAGGCAAAATATGTTAGTACATATTTAAATCATTTATGTGATAAGTATAGATACTTACGCGGTGGCTCCTCATATGGCCTGTAAGTTAAATTCACACCTGCCAAAAAAAAAAAAAAAAGCAAAACTTTATCTCAATGAAAATAATTCAAATGATTGGATTCCCTTGGCATGAAAATTTTTGCATTGCAAAGTATATATAACTTATGAAACAATACAAATCTTCAGTGATAAGTTTGTCTGAATTTCACACGTTATAAAATGAAACAGTTGGCTCATTCTACATGGCTGCCTCGCAATGCACACCAGATGAAAGAAGTATGGTGACCAGGACTGATAATACAAGCAGTTGCATTTTTATTCTGTACTTGAAAAAAAAAATTGTGGTGATCACATGAAAATCAACGTTTATGCCTGGAAACCAGTTTTGCTGTTGCTAAGGAACAAAGGCTGACCTACATTTGGCACAGGAGTGTTGTTGGCAATAACCAAAGTACAATGACGAATGTAATTAGTTCATGCTTGCAAAACAAGAAGGTAAGAGAGTGGCACTACTGTTGCATTATGGGAACCATAGTGTGCATAAAATCTAAGCGCATCCATTCAATGACAGTAGCATGCTGGCAAATATTACAAGGTGGAAAAAGCCAGCTCTTATGCAAAATAGAATCATCTAATGAGCTGGAGCTAATAGAGCACTAAAACAGACACACATCAAAAAGCATGCGAGCACAAACCAACTGTTAATTAATGAACTTGGCCTTTGATGTGGTTTTGCTTGCTTCTTCTGGATTGTGGTCAATTTTTAGCATTCAACTAATTGGGTGATGCATTTGGGGCGGTAACATCTCCATTGACATTAATAGTTGCAAAAAGATGCCAGAACTGAGGGAAATTGTAGCTGATGTTGAAGCTGCATGCATTGGGGCAACCTGGGATTTTAATGGTAATACAGGTGCAAGTACGGAATGAAAGTATAAGAATGTTGTGGTTTCTGTGTCCTTTATCATGACTGAATATACATGTAAGTGGAAAACTAATCATCACTCCATTAGAACAAGCCTCTCTAAGCAGGAGACCAAGATGGTATTCATCCTAAGATGCTTAAAGAAATTGTGCTCAACCTAGCACCTGCCCTCATTACAATCTACAACAAATCCCTCCATACCTTCGAGGTAACTGATGACTGGTGAACTGCTCTGGTGGTCCCGTTTTTTTTTTCAAACAATCAAACATACATGTACGTCCCTGCTAATTACCAATCTATTTCACTAACATGCATTACATGCAAATTAATGGGACACATCATAGTTTCTCAGATCATGGCTTATAGAAACAAGACCAATATTCTCCATCCTTTAAAGCATGGCTTCAGACAAATACACACTTGTAAAATGCAGCTATTCATAGATGGCATAACTCAAAAATATGCTAATTGGAAAACAAACAAATGTCATGATTATGGATCTTTCCAAAGCATTTGACAAAGGTAGTCACCAGACATTTTTCCAAAGCATTCAATGGAGCTAGTCACTAGAGAGAACTTCATAAACTTCAGCCATATAGCATAAGGAGCAAAACACACAATTAGAGTAAAGAATTCCTATATAAAGCAAGTCCAATCTGTAGTTGCAAAGGCTGAATTATCATCCTTCTTCCATATATGACCTCTGGTGTTCCCCAAGACCCTGTCCTTGGTCCTTGCCTATTCCTATATAAACAAACTCCTTGAAGACATACATTCCACTGTATGCCTCTTTGTTGATGATATCATAATCTACCTTCATGTGAAAATGAAATAAAAAATGATGCAACTCTTACAACATGATCTTTACACCTTGGAGAAACAGGAAACTGACTGACTTATGGAACAATGTCACCCTGACAAAAGTAACAGGTTTTTTTTTTTTTAAGTTAAAAGAAACATTGTTTCTTTTAACTTAAAAATTTGTTACAAATCTATCCACTTTCCACATAATCTTCATGACCAAACTTTAAAAGCAGCTGACAGCATCTTGGTATTACTGTTCAAAAAGACTTCTATTGGAATACTCTAAAGACAATAAAATCCTTAGATTCCTCTGCCACAAAACTCCAATTAATTCAGCCAGAATCAAAGAAAAAAAATTACTTCTCAATAGTCAGACTCTAAATATAATATGAAAGAACAGCCTACTTCTCAATAGTCAGACCCTAACCATAATATTAGAGAAAAGCCTACTTCTTAGTAGACAGACTGTAAACCAAATTTGCTGCCACAATTTGGGATCCCACATGAGACACAATGACAACACAGAAATAATCAAAAGAAGAACTGCATCAATCGCCACAAATAAACTCCATGACCAGCCAAATGTAAGTGATATACTGTCATCACTAAACTGCATTCCCTACAGCTTCACTGAAGAGACAGCAGACTCATGATGGTATTCAAGATAAGCACTTACCAACTTGCCAGCCCCTCAGCTCCCTATTTTATCCCAATACTAAACCCATTACACTCATCCCTTCCATTGCTCCAGTGAAACAAATCCCCCAATGTCATGCTCACTACAAGAAATTTTCCCCTTTCCTAAGAACCATCAGAGATTGAAACTTGCTGGCACCCTACTACCGACAAACTGAAGTCCTTCAAGAATCGCCCTTAAGAAACTTTTGGGGGCCGGAGCATATATGGGACTATAATAACAGGGCCATTCTTATGAAACTTCAGGACATTGTATAAAATGTCTTTAGTGACACAAGGCACTTATCTGGGATGACTTCTGACTCATCCTAACATGTAAATTAAGCGCCTGCATTTGTGCTGATGACCCAACCTCCATGAGTGGTAAAACGGGCCATATCAAACAGATAAATTAGCTTAAAAGCTAAGAACCTTAAGAGAATGCCAAAATAAATACAGAAAAAAAATCCAAATTTCTAATCTATTCCTTATTAAATTTAGACTACAAGGTATTTCCAAAATGCTTAAATATGACACATTTTGGAGAGGAAAAACACATAATAGTATGAGACAGTAAATTTGGAAGACAGAAAGAATGCTGAACCTTCCCTGGGATCATCCCCAGGTTCTATGTTGATTTGGCTCATCAATGCAAATATTTGAACTTGACTTGTACTGTGATTGGGTAAAAGCATATAAATGAGTAATATGTGGCATCAACTGTTATCGACTACAAATGCTAATGTGACAGATTCATCTGTCAATTCTATTGATGCGGTCATTCATTATTACTAAATACCTGCCGGTAATTCCGGACCTGTATCCACTATCAGGGCAATCTTTTCCACTGAGCTCCATCTTTGACCCAGCAGATGCTCTGGGCCCCTCTGCCCTGTGCTGCTACTTAATTCATAGCCTGGGGGTAACATCAGTGTCAGATATAGTATTCCTATTCTGGGGCCCACCGCCATCCACAATTGGTAACTTCAAGGCATTGTATCTACATTTTTAGGTAATGCTGACACAGCAAAAGTCCCATTGTAATATTATTGTACATTACATTCATTCAATAAATTAACCTCCCCTTAATACTAATCACACATATATTTTGGATAATATGGATGTAGGTTCAACCTAGTAGTAGCGAGCGGAGCATCTATTTTTCATTCCAAAAGCCGCAGCGTCATGATCTACATGCAAAAAGCCACCCCTAGATAGCCACGTTACACAGTGATTGGCATTCTGAAACTTCTGCCATGTGCTGTTGTTACCAGGAAAAAAATGACGATAATCGGAGAAAATTGTGACCTCCGATGAACAAAAATTCAGCCAAATGATATTAAATCTGGGAAAACTAGAGATGCCAAATACAGCGAATAAGAGGAATGAATGTGAATCAGGATCAATGTGAATGGGTTCCCAAACACTCCACAGGGGAGCTACTGAAGGTTGATAATGATGATAATTTTGATGTGACCATGCTTTTCAAGTTGTATAGACTGCAGGCTAGTAGTAAGAAGGACTCGTATGGTAAGACCTAAATTTGTAATGCTAGCGCTCTCATCTTAGGCTTGGCCTAGCACATATTATCTATGGTACTGGATCAGCAGTGCAAGAATCTATTCTAATAAAGAAAAAAGCACAGAAACAAATAGCACAGGGCCTGTGGCACAAAATCTTGACAAAAGGTGGGAACACATCATCATAGGATTTGTCAAATATGGGGGTACCCTGTGTCCCCTAAACTCTAGACTAAAGTATGAAGGCCTTACTTAAGCTAAGAATCAGACTCGGATCTCTCAGACTCAGCTAAATTACCCAACACATGCCTATAAGCTTTATTGTACATAAACTGATACACGGTCAGTATGGTACAGCGTATACAAATGATATAAACGCATGGTTTCACGATGGACAAAGAAAAATAATTTAACTAAATATACTAGAACATATTTACAAAGAGCCACACCTGTTTGTGGCAGTCAAGATGTAATATAATATTATGTTGTTACATGGATCTCAAATGCTGAGTTTATAAATGACAGTGTTTGTCTTATGATATAATGGTCACTGTGTGAACCAGTCAATCAAAATTTGAGTTTTTCATCCTCAGATAGATTTGTGTGGTCATAATTTTGTAGTTTTACATTCAGGTCATTCCTTGTTTGGTTGTACAGATTACAGCTGAGTAAGAAATGCGCTTCATCCTCTATTTGATGATTGGTACAGTTTGTGCATATTCTATTCTGAGGATCAGTTTTGGTGTAGCGTCCAGTCAATATTTTCAAATCATGTGCACTTATTCGGAGTTTTGTTAATTGTTTATGTTTGTCGAGCCTAAGATTCATATTTCAATATTGTTCTCTGCAGAAGGAGGTCTCGACTTTAGAATATGTGTTCAGTTTATTGTTGCCTCTATTTTCACCTTCAATATACTTCAGCCAGTAGAATTCATAGTTACTGTGCAGCTTTTCTAGCAAAATTTGTATACACCTTTCAATGTTAGTATCACCTACGTTGTTCCAAAAGAAGTGCATTTCAAAAGTATTGAATATTCTTTTCAGATGTTGCAACGATGGATTATTAGTATGCAGTAGTGTATAGCTTTCTCTCAAACAGTTGGCAATGAGGCTGTCAAGGCTGCAATTATGTAAATTAGCCCTGTACTTGACACTGCTACACAGTCCATACATCAAAACTGGAAAACTTCCTAGTTCGCCTTTAACAGCAGCTGTTGATGATTTCGTATGAACGCCCAAGATAAAGCGACAGAATTCAACATGTATGTGCTCAGTGGGGAGGTTGTCACATTTTGTAATAAGATTATTGGTGTTGAGGCCCTGTGTGTAAAATGGGGCCCAAACCTCACATCCATATTTGGCTATAGGTAAAACCAGAGACTCAAAGAGTTTTAGAGCTGCATCAGTATACCCATAGATCAGACAGTATCTCAATTTGAACAGAATGTTTGAAGACTTTTCTTTCAGTTTGTTGACTGCTGCCTTAAAATTACCAGAAGGCGTAAATTCAATGCCCAGGTAGCAGTAATTATTAGTGATTTCCAATCCGTGACCGTTTGTAGTAGAATTAATATTTTTTAATTTGGTGACCTCCCTTGTTAAATATTATTATTTTGGTTTTGTTTAGGTTGACGGTGAGTTTCTATCTGTCACAGTAAGCCTGTAGCTTATTCAGTCCATTTTGTAGACCAGTTTGTGAATCTGACAATAGAATTAAATCGTCTACATACATTAAACAATTCTAGTTACTATCTGCCAGTTGTACAGGGTTACATGTGTGATCAAAGATGCTTGGTAAGTCATGTAGGAATATATTGAAAACACCAGGACTCCATACACATCCCTGTTTCACCCCAAACATTAGATGTGGATTTTTCAGTGACACCATGATTGGTTCTGACTGCATAGGAGACTTCATTATACATGTCAGTAAGTAGAGATAAGAAATTATGATATTTTTCAGGGTTAAGATATGATCTGTGGTTCTACATTTACGTCTAAAACCAGTTTGATTAATTGGGATACAACTGTGATCTTCAGTAAAGTCTGTTAGTCTGCTGTTCAAAATTGTACACATCAGTTTACACAAGTGGCTAGAAACAGCAATCCCTCTATGATTTTCTCGACAGTGGATGCTACCTTTTTTGTGTGCAGGAGTTAACAAATTTACTCTCCACAAATCTGGGAAAGTTCGATTAGCTAATATTTTGTTGAACAAAATGGTTAATAACAGAAGTAGCTCCATGATAGCACTTTTTGTCATTTCATTTTTTATTCCATCATATCCAGCTGATTTGTTGTTTTTCAGTTTCAAAACTGCCTTAAGTACTTCTCCCGAAGTTATTCTAAGCTTAAGTTCATTAAATACTTTGTCTCTATTTTCTCTGATGAAGTCTTCAGTGTCTGGGTCAATGTAGTTTCCTGCCTGGTTCAAAAGTTTTTTGAAGTGCCAGAACCACTCACTAGGGCTAATGCCGGGTAATGGGATTATTAGAATTTTTCTTTGCTTCAATTTCAGTAAGTTCATTGTATATGTTCCAGAATAATTTGGGATCATTGATTTGGGTAGAATAGAGTCTATCAATAAGGCCTTGTTGAAAGGCTTTTTTCTTATGGTTCAGGAGTTTTAACATGTTTAATGTGTCACGATCACTAGTGAGGGTAGTGGAGGCAGTTTTCGGTCACCTCAGCCACTCAGTGCTATCACTATCACTGAAGTGTATCAGTATCACTCAGTCAGTGTCTCACCTTGTCCACCGGCAGGAGCCACTTTGAGCCTTTGTTTGATATCACTGGACACCAACCGCGATTCCATCGGTGGTTGAAGCTGAACAGACTGCCAAAAACTTTTAGCATACGCTATGTCATCTTCAGATGACCCGTTAAACGTAGTTTTCTCTTTGCTTTGCCCAAATTCTGCCACAACAGTCGCCATCTTGGTCGCCGGGGTAAACAAATTTATGCGCACAAATTGTGCGCATATCCCCTACAATTTCAAAAAATTAAATTTAGCAGATCAAAGCATTTTTTAAGACTGGGGAACCATTGCCTTATTTCAGAAGCTTCGACGTTTTGGTCGATCATCCATTTTGAACATAGATAGAAATCGTTTGCCTCTAAATTTGAATAATCTTGAATCCGATGTTCTTTTTTAAATTGATATGTGGGGCCTTAATTACCTCTTCCGGCGAAGCCAGACTGTCTGTGTGAAACTGTCAAAACACTGTACTCTTTGTGTTGATGGAGTATTTCGCTCGTATCTGCAAATTTGATCGCTACATATTGGAATGGCCTTTCACAGTTAGAAGAGAAAGGAGCATTCAGGTTATCCATACCATATGAGGGATCGGATTAAACTGTGAAACGCTTTACAATGAAAATACTGTTTGTTTTGACATTGAATGATTGATGGACAAAACACTGCCATGTGTGACGCGGATAGTGGGCTGTGTACACAGTGAAACCAAGGTAAGTTACGTGGCCAATAACAGTATTTCTTTAATTCTCGATCATTTAAATTAATTTATGTCCTTGTTTGACTGCGATTCAGCATGTTGGTATTCCTTAATGTGAAATCACAGCTCATAAACAAAAAAAAAATTAATTGGCACATTGGGCCATAAAAAAAAAAAAAAGAAAAAAAAAGATTTAAAAAATCGAGGTACTATCATCAGTGATGTGGAAGACATGATTGGGCCATTGCTATTTACCGGGGCATGCAGAAAAGCGTGGTGTATTTTAAACTGCTATAATATTAATGAATAAAGTATGTTATTTTATTTCATGATATGGTGTGCATTGTTTTTCTCAGAACATGATCAGATACACCAAATAAGATGATTGTAATATTCTGATAGGAATAGATGTAAGGTAATTACAAAATGAAACTGCAAATTACATTATTTTGACATTATAGATATTATATTCCATGTTTGACATCTACCATCATATCAGAACTCAACTCTGATTAATTTATGTCCTGGCACAAACAAGTAGGCATGTTTTTTTGTTTTTGTTTTTGTTTTTTGTTTTTTTTTTGTTTTTTGCATCAAATTTTATACAGTTGTCAAAATGTAACTGTTGAGAAAATGGATATTTCTGTGGTAACTAGGGACAGTTTCAGTCAAAATACTGCATCAAATGCAAATGGGATCATTTTCCCTCTTATTTAGCAACTCCTGTGGGAACTACTTTTTGTCTCAAGCAAACTTTTCTTGTTTTCTTGTGTGTGGTAAAAACAGATTTGTCCAAAAAAAATGTTACCAGCCTGAGCCATGTGGAATACACCTGTAGCATGGGATGCTCATATTATTAGCTAGGTCTAATGTAAGAGTTCTGTTTTGTTTAGATATTAGAAATATTATTTCTGTATCGATGGTGATTACTAAGAGCTAAAAAACTGGGCCCTAAATGGAAAGTAAACAATGTGAAGTCAAGATTATGCGGCAACATTTGACCATCACAAATTATGTCAAAAAAGTATCAACCATAGTAATATTGAGTTAATTGGGTTCAATTGATATGACCTATGAAATTTCACATCTAAAAGGTGTGACCTGCTAGACACATTATGTCACAACTTTTAAATCAACTGACACATCGTGTCAAAACTGTGTAATGCACAGAACATAGTATGTCAAGAAATGTAAGGAACATAGCAATCTAGAGTGGAATATGTCAAGTTAGCATTACCTGTTAAATTTCATGTCAAACATATGTTACCTACTGGACACATCATATATTATGTTTTGTGACCACAGAACGGTGGGGTCTTGAACCAGCAACCTTCAGCACCAATCACCTAGCCGAAAATGGGAAACGCACATACAAACTGCACCAAATATGTTGAAATTTTGTTACCTAATGGACAAGCAATGTCAAAATTTGGTTACCTGCTGAACGCATTATGTCAAAAATGCGCAACAAGCTTAAATTGATTGATTTTCAATTATTGAATGTTTGAAGGCACCTCTTGCCTCTACATGACAATTTTTGGTGACATTAAGGGTATACCAACCCATACTGATGTTACATCTTGGTAGCTCTGTAAATGGCAATGGCCCAATTATGTTGGTAAGGTTGTTGGGAAGTGAGCACATGATTACTATTCCAAGGAAGAGCAGGGTTAATTAATCTTGAGAAGCTGAGGCAAAAGTGGTGGAGGGAAGTGATAGAAAGTGCCAAATATGTTGGGAAGGTGTTGACAAAAGTTTGGATTATTTGCTTTTGTGGTGTTTGGAATACCAGGACTTGACAGAGATAGCCTGCCTGAGCAGCGGGCTGAAAAAGATGAGGCTTGTAGGAACCTAGAACAAGTTCAAAATATGGCAGAAAGTGATAGATTAGCTTGGATGTTGGAACTGAAGGGGGAAATGCCAGTAGACTGGTGAAAGGCTTCCTGGTGGAGTGCTGGGAAAGGAGATGTACATGTAGTGGGCTGAGTTTCAGGGAGATGGAAGCAAGTGTGGGCAACTGAAGGAAGAGAAGGCAGAGGGTAGCCCTTGTAAGGACTCCCATGACTGGTTATGGCTATGCAGAGTGCGAGATGCAACAGAGGGAAAGTCCACATCAGTGAAAGCAATAGCGAGTCAGGGGGATGCTTTGAAGGCAATGTTTACTGTTTTTCTTCTATAACTCAAAAAGTTCTAACCCAATTTGAACAAACAAACCATGAATGGAAAGCTTGGAAGAAGGGTGCATGATTATAATTTTTTTTTTTTTTTTTTTTTTTGGTTGCTATTTTCAACTCCAGAACCGTTACTCAGATTAAGCTGAAACTTGGTGGGTATGTTCCTTGTGGAAGGATCAGACAAAGTTGGTTATTAGGTGGCAGTGCTATGGATTTCTGATTTTTAACTTTTTTTTTCCCCCCTCGGATAATTATCAGTAAATTTATGCACCTTTCCCATTGATTACTATACTGGGCATTATAATTCTAATTCACATTTTCACCATCTTGTCCAAAATCTTTATCTAGATTGATTTCGAACTTGGTGGCAATGTACTTTGGGTGGATCTCTACCAGATCTGTTCAAATGGTCACTCTTCAGTGATTTTTGGATTTTTCATAAATTTTTGAGTTTTTTTTGTGGGGGGGGGGTGGTGGCAAATTTTAAAAAACAAAACATTTTTCTCCAAAACTGCTCACTGGATTGCTTTGATATCACACAGGAACAGTCCTAGAGACTCGTAGTTCTTCATTTGTTCACCAGGTGGTGCTGCGACTTTTGTCTAATTTTGAAAAAAAATGTGTGTTTTTGCTATTTCTAATGTCTTCTCCAGAACCCTCACCCATATTAAGCTGAAACTTGGTGAATGTGTTCCTTGTGGAAGGATCAAACAAAGCTGTTCACAAGGTGGCCATGCTGTGGATTCCTGATTTTTAACAAATTTTTTCGATTTGGGAGCTTATTGGTCATTGCACCTTTCCTATTCATTAATATGTAAGTCAATGGGCATTCTAATGCTAATACACATTTTCAGCTTCTCCAAAATTGTCAACCAGATTGACTTCTAACATGGTGGCAATGTACCTTGGGCAGGTCTCTGTCAGATTTGCTCAAATGTTCATGCTCCATTCATTTTTGCATTTTTTCATGATTTTTTTTTGGGGGGGGGGGGGTAAATCTTAAAAAAATCTTATTCTCTGAAACTGCTCACCTGATTGCTTTGATATCACTAGAAAAATCCAAGAGACTTCTAGTTCTCTATTTGTTCACCAGGTGCACTGCAATTTATTCTATAATTTCATGATTTTTTTGTGTGTGTGTTTTTGCTATTTTTGACTTCTTCTCCAGAACCATCACTCAGATGAAAGTGAAACTTGGTGGATATGTTCCTTGTGGGAGGATCAAACAATTTGTTCCCTAGGTAGTACTGCTGTGGATTCTTGATTGAAGCGTGTGTGTCAACACACTTTTTTTGTTTTTCCTAAAATTCTTTCTTTCTTCTTTACCAGTGAATTTGTCTGACACTTTTCTCGTACACTATTATACATAGAAACTCCAAACTTGGCATGATTGCACCACCACACAAGGAGTTGGACATTTTTATGAAGAGGAATGAAGATGTTTAAAATTATGCAAATTAGGGGCATTTGAAATTTTAAATCTTGAATATCTTCAAAAGTATAATAGATCTATAGAGATGTCATACCAACTTCTACTAGATGGTTATTGACCATTGCGCATCTAATGAATCTGAAATAAAAGCTGTAGCAATTTAAATTATGGTAATTAGCAGCATTTGAAATTTTAAGTCTTGAATATCTTCAAAACTATTATAGATAGAGATGTCATTTCAACTTTTACTAGGATATTATTGACCATTGCGCATGTAATGAATCAGTATTCAAAATTTTCAATCTTGAATATATCTTAAACACTATAATAGACACAGATGTGATTCCAACTTCTGTTAGGGGTTTGTTGACCATTGTGCACCTAATGAGTTAAAAACCAAAGTTGTAGCAATTTAAATTTATGCTAAGTAGCACCATTAGAAATTTTAAATCTTGAATAACTTCAAAGCTATAATAGATAGAGATGCCATTCCAACTTCTATTCCTGTGTTATGGACTAGTTAAACATTGCCATACCAATATGCCTTGAAAACACACACACTGATTTGCTATGCAGCAAATCAACTTTTCTAGATTTTAATTATTTTTTTCAATTCTTGTACTTATAAGTAAATGCACCTTTCCTATAGTGATTACTATGTAAATAAGTCAATGGGCATTCTAATGCTAATTCACATTTTCAACTTCTTCTCCAAAACCTTAAACAAGATTGATTCAAACTTGGTGACAATGTACCTTGGGTTGGTCTCTACCAAGCTTATTCAAATGGTCATGCTCCATTGATTTTTGGATTTTTAACGAATTTCTTTATACTTTTTATGGGCAAATCTTAAAAAATTCCTGGTGGATATGTACATGTCAGCTCAGCACATGACTGTCACAGTCCTCTTGTTTGTTTTTTTTTTTTGTTTTTTGTGTGTGTGTGGGTTTTTTTTTTTTTTTTTTTTTTTGTTTTTTTGTTTTTGTTTTTGTTCTTCATTGGTTTAAATTAGGATGGCTGGGGACTTTACGATGTGTTGTCTGGCAACGTTAAAATGATCTGAGGATGGATCCTACTTGCCAGGAGAGTGTTTCCCCCACCACTGTTGATCTGGTCGATCACTCATATGATGTGGGCACTGAGGATAAAATTGGGTATTTTTTATGTGACCTTTCCAGTGTCTTAATTTGTTACTATTAATGGATGCAGCAGCGTTGTCAGTAGCTTAAAATAGAAGGGAGATTTGCCCTGCCCTTTTGTTTTGCTCCTGCCCTGTTCTCCTATGTTTTTTTTATATTCTGGGCAATTTCACTCATTTTCTCATAAAATTTCAATGTAACTGAAACTGATTGGCAAAACAATGTATCAATTTATATATATTGACCAGGATAAAAGATGCAAATTCAGAACTATTTCCATAAAAACAACTAAAAAGGCTGTTTTTTGGACTGCTACTTTTGGATGCCCTTTCTAATTGTCATTGTGTGCTTTAAAAGTGCCCTTTTAGATGAAAGGTGCCCTGCCCTCCTGAAAAGCTGGGGACAACACTGGATCATGCGGTGTATTATTTACAATTCATAGATCATAGACTATGTTCCTGGAGCACCCAGTCAGAGAGTATACACACTCTTTTCCTATGAAGGCTCTTTCTAAATTGGTGAATGCTGTTTATTAGTTCTTATCATGAAGTATTGATGCATGTGGAGGCCTGTTTAAACTGAGATCACAGTTCTGCACAGGCAATACCGTGAGTATGATGAACACCTGAGATGATATTAACGAGATGTCTTTGTCACTGCATGGGCAGTGTATTTGCTTTCTTTGTTTGTTTGCTCATTCATTACGTTGTTCATTCATTCATATTGTTTGTTTACTTTATTTAGAGCTTTGAACAGTTTTATGATTTACAAAAAATCTTATCTATGAAACAGCAAGCTGAGTACATAATGTTAACCTTTAAGCATATTTTATGTGTACACATTCATTCATTACATTGTTCATTCATTCATGTATTTGTTTGTTTGTTTACTTTATTTACAGCATTGAACAGTTTTTTGATTTGCAAAAAATCTTATCCATGAAACAGTAGGCTGAGTATATCAAGTTAACCTTTAAGCAGATTTTAGAAGAATTTCCCAGTTTTTAACAGACCTGCAATTTTGACCGTACTTAAGGTTAAATTGTGATGTATCTTCTCATGAACAAATGAGAAATTTTTCTTTCTAATGACATTGCAAAGCCATTGATATCTGCAGAGCAGTCTGAGTGTCAGTGTACCTCATTTCAAATGAGCAATTGAGGGTTGCTTTAACTCCTCAGTGTTGGTCATCTCGAGTTGTCTTCAAGATCACAGGAAAATAATGATGATCTGATTCAGGATCCTTAAGTAACAGGACACAGGTATAGATTTAAAGCATATATTTGGTAAATTGAATTTAATATCTGCACCATCTGTAATTTCTAGCTGTAAGCTTCACTGTTACAGCTTTTTTGTGTTTGAACAAACAAATACAAACTTGTGTATATATGCTTTATGTATCATTATGCTTCTTTTTTTTTAAACAGAGCAGCACCTATTTATTATGATTGATTTGAGTAGAGTGTAAATCAGAGGAAATTGAGGTGAGGGCGTAACACTTGGCAAATTAACATTAATGATTGATGAAGCTTGGCTTTAACCTTTGATACCTCTCATGTATTACATGAATAATAGGTCAGACTACATGAAAATATAATAGAGGCCAGTAAATCAGTCATTTATTTAGTAGAGGGGCATGAATTATTCATGTTAGTGAGCTATCCAGCAGCTTGACTGAGATGATTTATCAATGGAGATTTGTGATCCTGGTGGATTAAAACAAATTAGCAAACTGTCTTTAATGGGTAGTGGTCACACATAGAGTAGAATTTCATGTTGTCATAATTATGATAACTGAGTTTACATCACATGCCCTCCACAATTATGTCAGATATACCAGCACATGTTCGTGGGTTTACAAATTGCAATAAATGTTGCCATGAGTAATAGACTTTATACATGTATTTACAAACCATTTGTAATCCTTTGTCACTCTAAGGGTACACTGTATCCATACATTTGTGAAGTTGTCTTGTGCAAAAATATCTGCATTTTACATTTGGTTGTGGGAACCAGTGATTTACTGTCTTTGACTTGTCATATTTGAACCTTTAGGGAGTAGGTATGAATTTTACGAGGTAAATATGTGGCTCAATACACAATCTGAGGCATAATAAATAATCTCAGCCAAATTGCACAATCTAAGCAACTGAAATACGAAGTTGTGCATATAAAAATTTATCAACTCATAATGACAATTAAATATGAAGGTTATTTGTGGAGCTTCTATTAACATAATTTTGCATAATGAACCCACATTTTCATTACCATTAAAATTGATTGATTTTATGCAGAAAAATTCATTCTCTTGTTGATGTCAGTCTGTGCATTTTGCATAACACACACAAGAGGGACTTGTCTGGAGTACTTGACACTAAGATATTTCACCCTTTGCCCATTGGACAATTTTAATCAAATCAGGTGAAATCCAATGATTACATCCCCATAGCCCTCAAAATGTTCACCTGCCACAGTGTGAAATTGAGAAGTCCTGAACAATAAGGCAATCTGGCATTTCAGGCCCTGGCCTGGGAATTAACACTTAAGAATATTTTTATGTTTGGCAGGACTTGCTCTGTCCATAACAACCATCAAGAACACCAGACGAGAGCTTGTTTTATATACTTTGATAAAGGTACACAGTGGACCCCAGTGCAGCCCACTCTTAATATTTCCTGCCTTGATTTAAGACTGGCTCAATAGTTTTTATGGCAACCTACTATTCTGATAGAGTGGTCTACAATTTGCAATTTTTTTGATACTGAAATTAATATAAAATCGTTGAAGTAGACCACATTTGACCACCAGTCAGTTTTGGCTGGTTTAAGTGGGAAAGGATATATGTAAATGTGACACAACATTCATGCAGTTGAGGACTCCGTGTCTGTGGTACTGTCAGTAACCTCCAACAAATAAAGTGTATCTTTTGGTTCTTTATGTCTGAGCGATTTCGCCAATACCTGGGCTCTTCAGATACGGACCTAAGATTGGTGCATTTATTTCAACCTTAGTATATGGACTGACCCGTGTAATATATTGTTACTTCATGGTTGTAATGTTAAGACAATTGTTTTCATGTTAATTGGAAAAAGGTTAAGACTCGATGAGTTAACTTTTCTTTGTCTGAAAATAAAAAAGGAAAGAAAAGTATTAAGATGGTGGCAATGTTGGTACTCTCGGCTTTTGTGCCTCAAAGATAATCTGCACTGTTCCAGATGGTTGTGGCTTCATCAAAAGTGTTGACAATTTAGAGTGGTTTCATTAGTAATTGGCTGATATTATTGAAGGAAACCAGCTTGAGTCCACAATAGAAATTAATTATTGACAGGATAACCATGTCAATCTTTTGCCAATGGGCCCAACCCTTTAATGCAAACAAAAAGGGGTTTTATGGAAATAGGCATAAATTCTTTTATGACCTTGGTGGTTCCACAGTTTTGCAGACAGTCTGTTGTTGTACATTTTATATGAACAGGAAGGTTTATAATGGGTACATATTCAGTGAAAATGAATATTTTGTTGTGACAGGATATTAGTTGCTATGGATATGTGCAATGAATCGATGGGTGTTGAAATTTTAAAGCTGGATGAAAAACAACCAAGTCCTAGAATGAGTACTTAGCCTTGAGGTAAATCAACTCACTGCAAGGTTTGTGTATTCGTAGAATTACAATGTTAACCACCTTTCAAAACGTTTGTTTTTTCAGAAAATATGTATATTTCATGCAATGCTGAACACTCCTAAAATTGTGAATTATACCATCATCAATTTGCAAGTACCACAGTAAAGACCTTTGTTGACCAATAAATACATTCAGTTTATTAGATAATGAGTGATAATAAAAACTGATATATATTACCAAAACAAATAATAGCTGCATATGCATAGCATTATAGATGCTAGCAATGTCATGACAAAATAAATGCAATAGCCATTTTTTTTCACACATGCCACATGAACATTTCTGCTTTTAATGGATTTAGTCAAATTCAAATAAAAATTGCATAATTTTCAAATTCCTGGCAAGACATGCAAGGACATTTCTTATTCAAATACTGTAGTTGTAGAAATTTTATCTCATACCTTATTTAATGCAAATGCATTTTTTTACTAAAAATAGAAATTTTAGCACATTTTAATTTGGTGCATATTGATGGTTGCATTAAATTGTAATGTACTATGCAAAGCGACTCACCCGAAAAGTGCCTGCAAAGCTGCATTGTGGCATACAATTGCAAATGAAGGAATTTGCGCTCTGGTGGCAGCCTCGCAAAGTGCTGACTTGGAAGTGCGCAAAGTTCTCCGTACAATCCTTAAACACTGACAAAGTCTTCTGGTTCCACTGTGTGTGCATCATTTAAGCGTAGATATTTTAAGGCACTTTAATTTAGCGTATCAAGGAAGTGTGCTAAAATCATTGAGCACTAACATTTCAAGACCTGCAGTAACCTAGACAGTAGCCAACACTCTCTAGGGGGCTATGCTATTGTGTTGTGCCCCCCCCCCCCCCCCCCCCCCCCCCCCGCTAGATGGGGCCCTTAGTCTATTTTGCCCACCAGGAGAGAGAAAGATACTGTGTAACAGTAACCGCATGCCTAATTTTTCAGTGTTTTGCCCAGTCCTGAGCTGGCAAATGCCATCAGTCAGCTAACCTTAGGCAAATAGAAGTGGGATTTGGCTAAAGATATTCAGCATTTTTTTTAACCAAATTGGTTACAGAAATTTATATTTCTTTAGTTTCAATCAAATATTTAAACTTTGTGTGATGCCAGCCTACTGGCTGATATATCTATTTTTTGATACAATTTATATATATAGAATCAGTTCCCCCCCCCCAAAAAAAAAAATGTTTGGCTAATACATTTCAGTGATTTTTGCAAAATTGGCTGCACTTGAATAATGCCCAGCTATGGCCTGGTTGCCCTGTACTAATTCATGTCCAAACTGCCAGCTGGAGCATGTTTTCTTGGGAAAGACAAACTAGGTTTGGTATTAGGACTAATTTCTGTACCAGGATACTTTTGGGTACAGAGACAGTGTTGTCTGTAGCTTAAAATAGAAGGGAGATTTGCCCTGCCCTTTTGTTTTGCACCCTGTCCTTTTTCTTTAGCTCCCTGCCCTTTTTCTTTAGCTCCCTGCCCTGTTTCTTTAGCTCCCTGCCCTGTTTCTTTAGCTCCCTGCCCTTTTGTCCTATGTATTTTGATATTCTGGGCAATTACATTGATTTTCTCATAAAATTTCAATATAATGTCAACTGATTGCCAAACCAACACATCAATTTATCTATTGACCTTGAGTATAAGATGCAAATTCAGAAGTATTTCCGTAAAAACAACAAAAAATCCTGTTTTTTGGACAGCTACTTTTGAATGCCCTTTTTGATTGTCATTATGTGCTTTAAAAATGCCCTTTTAGATGAAAGGTGCCCTGCCCTTCTGAAAAGCTGGGGACCACACTGTCAGAGTCACAAATTATGATATATCATGAGAGTGTATAATGTGCTGACTCTCTTCAAATATACATGTGAAACAGTATGTATCGCTGACTTATGCCTGGTGTTTCAACATCTGCTGCACCATGTATGTCTACACATGTAGATCAGTCATAGAATGACTAATGCAAGCTGGGAAAATTGTGTTGTTGGCTTTTTATCTCGGGGGGGGGGGGGGTTCTCAAATTTGCTCAGATAGATCTATAAATTTTGATGCAATAGAATTTGTGACGGTATCATAAAAAATAGATACACAAGGATTGTGTCTTGATATGGTTCAATGCAGGGTTAGTATCATGATATTTCAATATATGTCATCCTGACTCTACATGTACTTATAAGTTATCAAGGCTTCACCAAGCAGCACAGGGAATGATGACATGGATACATGATACTGTGGTCCTTGTCATGATACTGTAGTTCCTGTCATGATACTGTAGTTCAGGACTGTCATGATAGGGTAGTTCCTGTCATGATACTGTAGCTCCTGTCATGATACTGTAGTCCCAGTCATGATACTGTAGTTCCTGTCATGATACTGTAGTTCCTGTTATGATAATGTAGTTCAGGACTATCATGATACTGTAGTTCCTGTCATGATACTGTAGCTCCTGTCATGATACTGTAGTCCCTGTCATGATACTATAGTTCCTATCATGATACTGTCGTTCCTGTCATTATACTGTAGTTCCTGTCATGATAGTGTAGTTCCTGTCATGATACTGTAGTTCCTGTCATGATAGTGTAGTTCCTGTCATGATAGTGTAGTTCCTGTCATTATACTGTAGTTCCTGTCATGATACTGTAGTCCCTGTCTTCCAACACTGCTCCAAGTACAGGTACAAAAGTGGTCTATCAAAACAGGTGATCCTTTATTTAGAGGTAAATTGGTCCCTTAAGAGACCACTGTAATGAGGGACTACCTGTCTTGAGAGACCACCATTTTAGGATACTTTGCTTAATATTAATGCTTTTCATTTATACCTGCCATGAAAGACCACTTGTCTTGAAAAACCATAATTTCATCATCCCCAGGTGTGGTCTTTCAAGACAGGTGTCAATGTACAATAACATGTGAGAGATACATGTAGCATAGTGTCTTCACACAGTGGTTGTACATCAGGTAGTGTGCTGCATTTTTTTTTCTCAAATTTTTTTAGTTTTTTGGTGTGTTTTCACTATTTTCTACTTCTTCTCCAGGTCCATCACTCAGATTAAGCTGAAACTTGATGGATATGTTCCTTGTGGAAGGGCAAATAAAGTTGCTCACCAGATGGTACTGCTCTAGATTTCTGATCTTTAACCGTTTTTCACTTGATGGTAAATGCAGCTTTCCTGTTGATTAATATATATAAGTCAATGAGCATTCTAATGCTAATTCACGTTTTCGTCTTCTTCTCTGAAAGCGTTAGTCAGATTGACTACACACTTGATGGCAGTGTACCTTGGGTGGGTCTCTATCAAGTTTCTTCACATGGTAATGCTTCAGTGATTTTTGAAGTTTTTATGATTTTTTTTTTAATATGCAAAAAAACATTTAATAGAAAAGTTTTACATGGGAATTTCTTGTAATGTTTACAACTTAACTGTTTTTTTCACACATGTGTCAATCTTAGTAGGGATGTATATGTATATGTACCTTTACTAAGTGTCTACCTATTTTGTGAAAGTGGTCATGATCCAATGATTTTTGACCTTGACCTCATTCCCAAGGTCACAGGACAACTGACATGAAATTTACTGTTCACTTGATAACTTGAGATCTTCTTTGAGTTAGGACCTCGATGTTGCACATATTAATGTTTCTCTGTGAAGGTCATGCCCAGACAGTACATGAGTGACCTTGACCTCAATTCTGGGGTCACAGTGCAACATAGATGAATTTTATTCTTTAATACAACTTCTTGAACTTGGACTTTGATGTTACATATGTTAGTGTTCTTCCATAAAAGTCAGACCTACTCAGTACATGCATGACCTTGATCCTATCCCAAGTTCACAGAGCCACAAGTGTGAGGAATCTCTAGGTCAGGTGAGCATGGGCTGTTCACACAGCCCTCTTTTTTTTTTTTTTTTTTGGATGTTTTCAACTTGTTCTCCAGAACCGTCACTCAGATTAAGCTGAAACTTTGTGGATATGTTTGTTGTGAAAGGGTCAAAGAAAGTTGTTCACCTGGTTGCGCTGCTATGGATTCCTGATTTTCAGTGATTTTTTCAATTGAGGTAAATGCACCTTTCCTATTGATTAGTATGCAAGTCAATGGGCATTCTAGTGCTCAATATAATGTATTTTCTCCACCGAGTAACTATGTTTTTTTAAAGTTCTCTATAAATATTCTTCAATTTCTCATGCTGCAGTAAATTTATATTTTTCAATGAATTTTTCTTAAGGCAAATTTTTGAAATACTTCTAAATGTCATATGCACTAAGCTAAAGCTCCACACATTTTCTCAATCTAGATTATATTAAATTTTGATGGCAAAAAGAGGGAAATTGCCCAAAATGTGGAAAAATATAAGAGAAAAGGGGAGGGAGCCAAAGAAAAATGAAAGGGCCGGGCAAATCTCCCCGCTTATTTTAAGCTACAGTCAACACTGGGCTGCCGTGGAATGAACTTGAATGAGTCGTATCAGCACAGAACTACCATTATTTAGGGTGAGTTTTTTCTTTCCCAGGACCAGTCCCCTGCCACAGGACATTGTGTTTTTGCTGGATGTAGATGTGTTGTATATGATGTCGCTTGTCAATCAAAGTGTCCTACTCAGGAGAGGCCACGTTAATGTATCATGTTATATTTAAGACCTCCGTCACAGCAGATTATAGCCTCTGGGGGATCCATCACAGTATAGCTCTCAGTAATGTCATTTAAAACCGTCATTTAAAAGAGAAAAAAAAAGAGTAGAGTGGTCCCTCTCTAATGTGGCCACCCCAATTGCAACCAAAGAGTGGCCTTATTAGTGGAGTGGCCTGTTGAGGGGGACAATACAATGGAAACACAAAGTTCTTTTATGACATGGAGAAGTGGCCTTTGTAGAGAGGCTGGATGATAATATACAATGAGTTAGTGGAACCAATACATGAATATATTGATGTTAGAAATTAGACTAGTTGTAGCAAAGATAAATTCATACCTTCCATGTGCTTTGAGCGCTCGCATAATTGGCTTATAAATAACATTTGATCCTTTAAAATCTAATAGGATTTTAGCCTCTTGCTGGATGCACTCCCATAAACCCCCTCGTACATCCCATGTGTCAGGGCTATACATTACACAAATGTTAACAGTCAGTGAGCACTTTGGTATTTCTCCTTTATCAGACCTGAAATGGGCCAATTGTGTTGCAGAACATTATCAATATAATAGAAAAGTGGTTTGATATCTGTGTAATTCTTGTCACATTGATCAATATTTTGATCATGGAATGAGCTTCCAAACAAAATTAGAGTCTGAATTATTATCAATATAAACTGTCTCCTCAAATTTCCACACCTTAACAACTTTATAATCATGAATATAGATTCAATCTTCCACACTTGATTGCAAGCTGACGGCTAACAGTCATCTGATCAACATTGATCTGTAAAATAGACCTTTGAATCAAACTGCGTCCTAGCTACTCATATGGTGTATCTAATGAACATGTGTGTTGCATAATGGCACTTATTCTGTGAGAATTCATCACACTGCAAGGGGTAATTTCTGAATGTATCCCTTTTTCTGTTGAAAATGTCTATTTTAGGTCATATAATTTCTCTATCAAGAAAAAATATCACTTTTTTTCTGCCAATCAGGTCTATGTTATTTTCACTGGTTAATTTCATCGTCTGGTATCAATTTTGGCTAAAATTTAACTCTTTTAGTGTCAATTTTAACTAAAGTCAACCTACATAACACAAACTGCTCTGAACTATGATATTAGGGTCATGGTCCAGTGATTGAGGAGTTCTTATGATGTTTTTTTGAATCTGTAAAAAAAATTTTATAGGAAAATTTAATACGGGAATTTCTTGTAATGTTTATAACTTAAATATTTTTTCCATACGTGTATGTGTCAAACTTGGTAAGGATGTATGTACCTTTGTCTGGCCATTTTGTGCAAGTGGTCATGATCCAGTGATTTTGGACCTTGACCTCATTCCCAAGGTCACAGGGCAACTGACATGAAATTTACTGTTCACATGATAACTTGATATCTATTTTGGGTTAGGACCTTGATGTTGCACATGTTAATGTTTCTCTATGAAGGTCATGCTTAGACAGTACATGAGTGACCTTGACCTCATTTCTGGGATCACAGTGCAACATAGATGAATTTTACTCTTTACTGTAACTTGAAAACTTCTGGAACTGGGACTTTGATGTTGCATATGTTTGTGTTCTTCCATAAAGGTCAGACTTACTGATGAGTACATGGACCCGTGACTTTGATCCTATCCCAAGTTCACCGAGTCACAAGTGTGATGAATCTCCAGGTCAGCTGAGCATGGGCTGTTCACACAGCCCTCTTGCTTTTTATGATGTTTTGTGTGCTTTTGCTATTTTCAACTTGTTTTTCCAGAGCCTTCACTCTGACTAAGCTGTAACTTTGTGGATATGTTTGTTGTGAAAGGGTCAAAGAAAGTTGTTCACCAGGTTGCGCTGCTTTGGATTCCAGATTTTCAGTGATTTTTTCAATTGAGGTACTTGATGGTATATGCACCTTTCCTATTGATTACTATGCTAGTCAACGGGCATTCTAATGCTCAATATAATGTATTTTCTCCACCAAATAACTATGTTTGTTTTTTTTTTAGAGTTCTCTTTAAATATTCTTTAATTTCTCATGCTGCAGTAAATTTATATTTTTAATGAATATTTTTTTCGGCAACTTTTTGAGATACTTCTAAATGTCATATGCACTAAGCTAAAGTTCCACACATTTTCTCAATCTAGATTATATTAAATTTTGATGGCAAAAAGAGTGAAATTGTCCAAAATGTGGAAAAATATTTGAGAAAAGGGCAGGGAGCCAAAGAAAAATGAAAGGGCAGGGCAAATCTCCCCAGTTATTTTAAGCTACAGTCAACACTGGGCTGCCGTGGAATGAACTTGAATGAGTCGTATCAGCACAGAACTACCATTATTTAGGATGAGTTTTTTCTTTCCCAGGACCAGTCCCTTGCCACAGGACATTGTGTTTTTGCTGGATGTAGATGTGTTGTATATGATGTCGCTTGTCAATCAAAGTGTCCTACCCAGGAGAGGCCACGTTAATGTATCATGTTATATTTAAGACCTCCGTCACAGCAGATTATAGCCTCTGGGGTATCCATCACAGTATAGCTCTCAGTAACGTCATTTAAAACTGTCGTTTAAAAGAAAAGAGGAAAAAAAAGGAGTAGAGTGGTCCCTCTCTAATGTGGCCACCCCAATTGCAACCAAAGAGTGGCCTTATTAGTGGAGTGGCCTGTGAAGGGGGACAATACAATGGAAACACAAAGTTCTTTTATGACATGGAGAAGTGGCCTTTGTAGAGAGGCTGGATGATAATATACAACGAGTTAGTGGAACCAATACATGAATAGATTGATGTTAGAAATTAGACTAGTTGTAGCAAAGATAGATTCATACCTTCCATGTGCTTTGAGCGCTCGCATAATTGGCTTATAAATAACATTTGATCCTTTAAAATCTAATAGGATTTTAGCCTCTTGCTGGATGCACTCCCATAAACCCCCTCGTACATCCCATGTGTCAGGGCTATACATTACACAAATGTTAACAGTCAGTGAGCACCTTGGTATTTCTCCTTTATCAGACCTGAAATGGGCCAATTGTGTTGCAGACATTATCAATGTAATCATGATAATAGAAAAGTGGTTCGATATTTGTGTAATTCTTTTCACATTGATCGATATTTAGATCATGGAATGAGCTTCCAAACAAAATTAGAGTCTGAATTATTATCAATATAAAGTGTCTCCTCAAATTTCCACACCTTAACAACTTTATAATCATGAATATAGATTCAATCTTCCACACGTGATTGCAACCTGACGGCTAACAGTCATCTGATCAACATTGATCTGTAAAATAGACCTTTGAATCAAACTGCGTCCTAGCTACTCATATGGTGTATCTAATGAACATGTGTGTTGCATAATGGCACTTATTCTGTGAGTATTCATCACACTGCAAGGGGTAATTTCTGAATGTATCCCTTTTTCTGTTGAAAATGTCTATTTTAGGTCATATAATTTCTCTATCAAGAAAAAATATCACTTTTTTTCTGCCAATCAGGTCTATGTTATTTTCACTGGTTAATTTCATCGTCTGGTATCAATTTTGGCTAAAATTTAACTCTTTTAGTGTCAATTTTAACTAAAGTCAACCTACATAACACAAACTGCTCTGACCTATGATATTAGGGTCATGGTCCAGTGATTGAGGAGTTCTTATGATGTTTTTTTGAATCTGTGAAAAAAATTTTATAGGAAAATTTAATACGGGAATTTCTTGTAATGTTTATAACTTAAATATTTTTTCCATACGTGTATGTGTCAAACTTGGTAAGGATGTATGTACCTTTGTCTGGCCATTTTGTGCAAGTGGTCATGATCCAGTGATTTTGGACCTTGACCTCATTCCCAAGGTCACAGGGCAACTGACATGAAATTTACTGTTCACATGATAACTTGATATCTATTTTGGGTTAGGACCTTGATGTTGCACATGTTAATGTTTCTCTATGAAGGTCATGCTTAGACAGTACATGAGTGACCTTGACCTCATTTCTGGGATCACAGTGCAACATAGATGAATTTTACTCTATACTATAACTTGAAAACTTCTGGAACTGGGACTTTGATGTTGCATATGTTTGTGTTCTTCCATAAAGGTCAGACTTACTGATGAGTACATGGACCCGTGACTTTGATCCTATCCCAAGTTCACCGAGTCACAAGTGTGATGAATCTCCAGGTCAGCTGAGCATGGGCTGTTCACACAGCCCTCTTGCTTTTTATGATGTTTTGTGTGCTTTTGCTATTTTCAACTTGTTTTTCCAGAGCCTTCACTCTGACTAAGCTGTAACTTTGTGGATATGTTTGTTGTGAAAGGGTCAAAGAAAGTTGTTCACCAGGTTGCGCTGCTTTGGATTCCAGATTTTCAGTGATTTTTTCAATTGAGGTACTTGATGGTATATGCACCTTTCCTATTGATTACTATGCAAGTCAATGGGCATTCTAATGCTCAATATAATATATTTTCTCCACCAAATAACTATGTTTGTTTTTTTTAGAGTTCTCTTTAAATATTCTTTAATTTCTCATGCTGCAGTAAATTTATATTTTTAATGAATATTTTTTTCGGCAACTTTTTGAGATACTTCTAAATGTCATATGCACTAAGCTAAAGTTCCACACATTTTCTCAATCTAGATTATATTAAATTTTGACGGCAAAAAGAGTGAAATTGTCCAAAATGTGGAAAAATATTTGAGAAAAGGGTAGGGAGCCAAAGAAAAATGAAAAGGCCGGGCAAATCTCCCCGTTTATTTTAAGCTACAGTCAAGACTGGGCTGCCGTGGAATGAACTTGAATGAGTCGTATCAGGACAGAACTACCATTATTTAGGGTGAGTTTTTTCTTTCCCAGGACCAGTCCCTTGCCACAGGACATTGTGTTTTTGCTGGATGTAGATGTGTTGTATATGATGTCGCTTGTCAATCAAAGTGTCCTACTCAGGAGAGGCCACGCTAATGTATCATGTTATATTTAAGACCTCCGTCACAGCAGATTATAGCCTCTGGGGGATCCATCACAGTATAGCTCTCAGTAAAGTCATTTAAAACTGTCGTTTAAAAGAAAAAAGAAAAAAAAGAGTAGAGTGGTCCCTCTCTAATGTGGCCACCCCAATTGCAACCAAAGAGTGGCCTTATTAGTGGAGTGGCCTGTTGAGGGGGACAATACAATGGAAACACAAAGTTCTTTTATGACATGGAGAAGTGGCCTTTGTAGAGAGGCTGGATGATAATATACAACGAGTTAGTGGAACCAATACATGAATATATTGATGTTAGAAATTAGACTAGTTGTAGCAAAGATAGATTCATACCTTCCATGTGCTTTGAGCGCTCGCATAATTGGCTTATAAATAACATTTGATCCTTTAAAATCTAATAGGATTTTAGCCTCTTGCTGGATGCACTCCCATAAACCCCCTCGTACATCCCATGTGTCAGGGCTATACATTACACAAATGTTAACAGTCAGTGAGCACCTTGGTATTTCTCCTTTATCAGACCTGAAATGGGCCAATTGTGTTGCAGACATTATCAATGTAATCATGATAATAGAAAAGTGGTTCGATATTTGTGTAATTCTTTTCACATTGATCGATATTTAGATCATGGAATGAGCTTCCAAACAAAATTAGAGTCTGAATTATTATCAATATAAAGTGTCTCCTCAAATTTCCACACCTTAACAACTTTATAATCATGAATATAGATTCAATCTTCCACACGTGATTGCAACCTGACGGCTAAAAGTCATGTGATCAACATTGATCTGTAAAATAGACCTTTGAATCAAACTGCGTCCTAGCTACTCATATGGTGTATCTAATGAGCATGTGTGTGGCATAATGGCACTTATTCTGTGAGTATTCATCACACTGCAAGTGGTAATTTCTGAATATATCCCCTTTTTCTGTTGAAAATGTCTACTTTAGGTCATATAATTTCTCTGTCAAGAAAAAATATCACTTTTTTCTGCCAATCAGGTCTATGTTATTTTCACTGGTTAATTTCATCGTCTGGTATCAATTTTGGCTAAAATTTTAACTCTTTTAGTGTCAATTTTAACTAAAGTCAACCTACATAACACAAACTGCTCTGACCTATGATATTAGGGTCATGGTCCAGTGATTGAGGAGTTCTTATGATTTTTTTTTTAATCTGTAAAAAAAAATTTATAGGAAAATTTAACAGGGGAATTTTTTGTAATGTTTATAACTTAAATATTTTTTCCATACATGTATGTGTCAAACTTGGTAAGGATGTATGTACCTTTGTCTGGCCATTTTGTGCAAGTGGTCATGATCCAGTGATTTTGGACCTTGACCTCATTCCCAAGGTCACAGGGCAACTGACATGAAATTTACTGTTCACATGATAACTTGAGATCTATTTTGGGTTAGGACCTTGATGTTGCACATGTTAATGTTTCTCTATGAAGGTCATGCTTAGACAGTACATGAGTGACCTTGACCTCATTTCTGGGATCACAGTGCAACATAGATGAATTTTACTCTATACTATAACTTGAAAACTTCTGGAACTGGGACTTTGATGTTGCATCTGTTTGTGTTCTTCCATAAAGGTCAGACTTACTGAGTACATGGGTGACTTTGATCCTATCCCAAGTTCACCGAGTCACAAGTGTGATGAATCTCCAGGTCAGCTGAGCATGGGCTGTTCACACAGCCCTCTTGCTTTTTATGATGTTTTGTGTGCTGTTGCTATTTTCAACTTGTTTTTCCAGAACCTTCACTCAGACAAAGCTGTAACTTTGTGGATATGTTTGTTGTGAAAGGGTCAAAGAAAGTTGTTCACCAGGTTGCGCTGCTTTGGATTCCAGATTTTCAGTGATTTTTTCAATTGAGGTACTTGATGGTAAATGCACCTTTCCTATTGATTACTATGCAAGTCAATGGGCATTCTAATGCTCAATATAATGTGTTTTCTCCACCAAATAACAATGTTTTTTTTTTTTTTAGAGTTCTCTTTAAATATTCTTTAATTTCTCATGCTGCATTAAATTTATGTTTTTAATGAATATTTTTTTCGGCAACTTTTTGAGATACTTCTAAATGTCATATGCACTAAGCTAAAGTTCCACACATTTTCTCAATCTAGATTATATTAAATTTTGACGGCAAAAATAGGGAAATTGCCCAAAATGTGGAAAAATATTGGAGAAAAGGGCAGGGAGCCAAAGAAAAATGAAAAGGCCGGGCAAATCTCCCCGCTTATTTTAAGCTACAGTCAACACTGAGCTGCCGTGGAATGAACTTGAATGAGTCGTATCAGGACAGAACTACCATTATTTAGGGTGAGTTTTTTCTTTCCCAGGACCAGTCCCCTGCCACAGGACATTGTGTTTTTGCTGGACGTAGCAGGGGTAGAAAAGTTTGAAAATTTTGACTGGTCTGGAGGACCTGTGCTAGGCCAATTATACATGTCCTGCCCCAGATGTGCGGGTCCAATCTGCTGCAAAATGCAAAGCAGGGCACCCATAGGGGAAGGGAAGCATGGTTTCTACTGTAACGATTGAGTAATTAGTGCCAAAATTATTTGAATACAGTGGTATCTCAGTGAAAAAAAAAAAAAAAAGGCAGCAACACACAGAGATTTCCTTCAGTACAGACAATCACGGAGATTGTTGACAATGCACACCGGTGCAGGAGTTGGCCATTTTAATATCAATTGTACGCATTTTCCGCTCTGTGTTTTTTTCAGCGGTTCATCAGGAACATCCTGAATGTTTTCAAAATATCTACCATTGATATGTCACTAAATTTTGGAAATTATGTGACATGAAAATATAAAGCTACAATAAGTACCATTGCTTGAATAATCAGCTCCACCATGCTTGTTTGTTGACGCACTGCGCATGCTTGACCACCCAAGCAGGATGAAAATTTGGCTAAAGAGGGCGAGAATGTTGCTACCCTCTATTCTTGAGATTTTAACCTTGGAGAAAGAAAATTCATGCAAGATGACAACGTTTGGTAGGTGGGAATAAAGAATTAAGCCACCAGGAAAGCAGCATGATGATATTGACAGGGTTCTGATGTTTCCATTGATACCAAACATGCCCAGGACTGGCAAGAGACTGGTATGAAGTTTGAGACCGCAAAATACACAATTTTACTGCTGTTTTGCAGATTTTTATTTGCAAATGTAGCGAACAATTGATTAGATGTGTATTTAGAAGTCTGTATTTAATAAAAGTGTCACATTTACGCTACAAAATTGTTTCTGCAGCAAAAACTATCAAGTTTGATTGACCGGAAATGAGCATACGATGTCTTTGTTGATGTGGATGCCCTGAAGATCATGTTTGTGGGGCGACCCCACAATTAAATTCAGCATGAAAGACAGATTACCCAAAAAAATAAATAGCAGAGGAAGGGCTAATTGAAAAAAATAATACTGGCAATTTTGAACTGGTCAGGAGGACCCATGCTTTGCAACTTTTACAGGTCCGTCATTTTTTGTGGGTTTCGGGCCTACGGACCCCCGTACTTTTCGAGCCCTGATGTAGATGTGTTGTATATGATGTCGCTTGTCAATCAAAGTGTCCTACTCAGGAGAGGCCACGTTAGTGTATCATGTTATATTTAAGACCTCCGTCAGAGCAGATTATAGCCTTTGGGAGGTCCGTCACAGTAAAGCTCTCAGCAACGTCATTTAACATTTTTAAAACTTTCATAAAAAAAAGAGAGAGTAGAGTGGTCCCTCTCTAATGTGGCCACCCCAATTGCAACCAAAGAGTGGCCTTATTAGTGGAGTGGCCTGTGAAGGGGGACAATACAATGGAAACACAAAGTTCTTTTATGACATGGAGAAGTGGCCTTTGTAGAGAGGCTGGATGATAATATACAACGAGTTAGTGGAACCAATACATGAATATATTGATGTTAGAAATTAGACTAGTTGTAGCAAAGATAGATTCATACCTTCCATGTGCTTTGAGCGCTCGCATAATTGGCTTATAAATAACATTTGATCCTTTAAAATCTAATAGGATTTTAGCCTCTTGCTGGATGCACTCCCATAAACCCCCTCGTACATCCCATGTGTCAGGGCTATACATTACACAAATGTTAACAGTCAGTGAGCACTTTGGTATTTCTCCTTTATCAGACCTGAAATGGACCAATTGTGTTGCAGACATTATCAATGTAATCATGATAATAGAAAAGTGGTTCGATATTTCTGTAATTCTTTTCACATTGATCGATATTTAGATCATGGAATGAGCTTCCAAACAAAATTAGAGTCTGAATTATTATCAATATAAACTGTCTCCTCAAATTTCCACACCTTAACAACTTTATAATCATGAATATAGATTCAGTCTCTCACACTTGATTGCAACCTGACGGCTAACAGTCATCTGATCAACATTGATCTGTAAAATAGACCTTCGAATCAAACTGCATCCTAGCTACTCATATGGTGTATCTAATGAACATGTGTGTTGCATAATGGCACTTATTCTGTGAGTATCTGTTACACTGCAAGAGGTAATTTCTGAATATATCCCCTTTTCTGTTGAAAATGTCTATTTTAGGTCATATAATTTCTCTCTCAAGAAAAAATAGCACTTTTTTCTGCAAAACAGGTTTATGTTATTTTCACTGGTTAATTTCATCATCTGGTATCAATTTTGGCTAAAAAATTTAACTCCCTTAGTTCCAATTGCAACTGAAGTCAACCCATTTAACACAAACTGCTCTGACTTATGATATTAGGGTGCTAGATTCATGTTCCTTGCAAAAAGACTCTCCATTCAAGTACCAACATGCCTGGAGTTACATAGAATATAATAGTCCAGGTCAACAGCTTTCCTCCGTGCACTTTGGGCACATTGTACCCAAAGCACACGGAGGATAGCTGTTGACCTAGTCCAAAATGTGCCACTTAAACAGTTAAAATGATAATCTTATGCAATGCATTTATTGGTTAAAAAGCAATCTGATGTTTTCATCCATTTTAGTCTTAAGCAATCCACCTCTGTGTGTCCCTGGCCTACTGTCTGTGTCTTTCTTAATGTTGTTCTGTTGTATCAGTCAAGCTGCTGAAGACCTGTCTTGTCACATGTTACTTGTGTGTTCTGCTAAATCCTGTGTGTATTTTGTCTTTTCTGTTAGTCCCCCACTACCGTGTCCTTCTTTCCGTCTGTCCTTAATCCCGTCATGGCCATGGTTAGCACAGAATTGACTTCTTTTGTCCAATAAACTGATTAGATTCCTGTGTGGTCAGTGTGACCCGGGCATATATATGAACTTACCAATTACCATTGTGATGTTTATTGTATTGCATGTATCACAATACAGTGAAACCTGTCTTTAAAGACCATTCCAAGGAACCACCAAATCTGTGGTCCGTCATAGGAGATATAAATACATGTAACTTCAAAAGTGCCAGATGAAGATGGTGAAAAGGTGGCCTTTGAAGACTGGCGGTATTTCAGTGGAATGGTCTCTCAAGACAGGTACCACTGTGTGCAGTTTAAGAGGAAAAAAGAGTCTGAACAACATATGCTCAAATTCGGCAGCAAAAATGTTTATAAGGCTGAGATAAAATGGCAGGATTTTGAGGAGTTTTATCCCTTTCCTCCTTATAAACCGGCCAAAACCGGCTGGTGGTCAAATGTTGTCTGCTTCAGTGTTTTCAACTAATTTCAACAGTTATGAAAAACAATTTGACTGAGAAATGTACATGAGGCTTATCAAGATCACATGCCCCAGGTCAACAGCTTTCCTTGGCATGGGTTGGGCACTTAGTGCCCAACCAATGCCAAGGAAAGCTGTTGACTCAGTCTTAATTCAAGGGGGAAAGGGTTATACCGGGGAGGTGTATATTCTTGGTTAGTGCAGCAGCTCACATTTCTTTGTTCCAATAACACAAAAGTGCCCAAATACTCCGTGAGGAGCTTTTGAAGGATCGTCCTTCCAAGCAAGTCAATTGTGAACTGTACATATCCTGCCCATCTCCTTCTATGACACATCATGAGGTGTACACCTCACCTGCCAAAAAACAGATATTTTTTTTTTACCCCAATTTCTCAATTCCATGCCCAACGTCCAATTTATGTAAAGCCAGTAGTTAATCGGTATGTACACTGTCTGAGTCTGCTTGTTTAGAACTTTCACTTAGTGTCTTTATCTTCAAAATACATGGTACATGTAGCTGCCTTTCCCACTGTCCTTACCTCCTGACACAAAGTGGAAGCTCAACATCACTTTTTGACAGCTCTTCCTGGCTCTGCTGGACATAGGTCACTGAGCTTATGCAATCACTTGTCTGTCTGTCCGTTACTCTGTCTGTAAACCTTTGCTTGTGAACGTGATACAGGTAACAGGTTTTATATTAGCGCCATATAACTTTCAGGACCAAGTGTATGAAATTCTAGGTCGAGTTCCATATTGGTTGTGCCACCCAAAATTTTATGTAATATTTGGGCCAAAATAGGAAAAATTTGAGAATGCTGTTTTTTAAACAGTTTTTCATGAATCATTTCAAAACTTGGTGGGAATGTCGATCAGGCGAAAAGACGAAAACACACTGAAATTTAGTGGCACCACCTGCAGTACCTCAGAAAATATAGACCAAAAGGTGTTAAGAACACTTTTAATTATGTTGAGAAAGAATAAGGCTAATGACAGAAAATGTACCTCAAATGTGTACTGTATGTAAAAGTTGTATGTTGTATAATATAGAAGACCTTAACCTACTTTTTCAAGGTCACACAGAAAATACAATTCAGTAAATTATTTTTTGTCATGGTCGCTACATCTAAATTTGTGCACATGCATCAACATACCAGCTACTCATATTGTGCATGTATACATGTATCAATATACCATTACAACAATATTACAACTATTATGCAGACAAAAGTGCATGACATGGAGTCATGGCAGTACCGCTAATAGTGTGAAGTGGAACTAGCATCATAGATATTGAAAGTACAATAAATTTATTCGGTCTTGCCCAGTCGTATTTGCTCACAATAATTTTATTGGTTTGATTATGAATTGAGATGGAACTTGCAAGTTCACACCAAGTATGCTTTCAGCCAATATTCAAATTTTGTTAAATTTGGGGTGACCTTGATGTATTTTTCAAGGTCATTAAGTATGTAGTAAAGGACTCTAAATTTTACATGTTTAGAAAGAAGAACTCTGATAATTATCAAATGTACCATAAATGTGTATCATGTATAAAAGTTTGATATTGCATAATACGGGTGACCTTGATCTACCTTCTCAAGGTCATGAGGGGATTGCATATCAGGCAATGAATTTATTAATAGTGATGTCTGTGATGTTACAAATTGAGATGGAACTACAAAACTTACACCAAATATGCAGTAGGCCTATGGTCAAATTTTGCAATATGTTGTGTGACCTTGACCTATTTTCAAGGTCAGAAGCACTTACTTAAGAGACACGAAATTCACTATATTGATAAAGAAGAAGAGAAAGGATACCAGATGTACCAAAAACATGATCATGGGGAAGTTTTATGTTACATGTACATCATAGTCGGATGACCTTGAGTGATTTTTCAGGGCTATAGAGGGAATGCATTTCAGAAAATGAACTTTTGGTGATAGTCATCAGATCATATGTCAGCCGAGCATTAGGCCCATGGTGCCCTTGTTTCAAAATGAATATGATATATGTGACATATTTCCATTTGACTCATTCCACCCTAATGATGCTTTTTCTCGCTAATATCTAAATATCGTCTGCTAATTGTGTTTTACTAATTCAAGGATTATTTTTCAAAATTTTGGATGAAACTTCCGTGGAAGATCATTCCAAATTATATGCCCATGGTCAACAGCTTTCCTTGTCACTGTGCCCAGAGCATGCCAAGGAAAGCTGTTGACTCGGTCTTCTATCAGGGTGGAATGAGTTAAATTAGAAGGAAAAAAAACAGTCCATGAAAAAAGTTAATCAGGGGCATTTATTTGTTGAGTGAAGTGCTATCTTGTTGATTATCTCATAGCATTGAGTTGCTGGGAGTTGTTTAAAGTCTTGATCCATGCGGACCCCTTTTCCAAAGTATACAAGGAGAGACAGGATGAGAACCACTGTGCAAAACAGACTCCAGGCCTGGTATCACCAGCAGAGGAGTGCACAGCATGTTTCTGGATCAGCCCCTGTATCATCAGTGTTCATCAACAGAGAAAGACGGTTATGCATATTTGACTACGTATATGTATTGGCCTAATACAATAAAGTGTTCTTTGTCTTGGCAAATGTATCATTGTGCCCATGAGATGAACAGATCATGTTGATTGCAGTTATGAACATTAACATCATGCATATGAATGTTAATTATCACTTTTCGTCTAGCTCAATCACAAAATTACATAGTATCAAGGAAGTGAATTAAATGTAGTCACATACAGACCATGCCAGTTTCAACAGAGGTATGTTTATATGTGACACAAGTAACCCTTTCACAGCTATATTAACCCTGTTAGAGCTACATGTACATTAACCCTGTCAGAGCTACATGTACATTAACCCTGTCAGAGCTACATTAACCCTATCAGAGCTTCGTTAACCCTATCAGAGCTACATGTACATTAACCCTGTCAGCTTTACGTTACCCCTGTCAGAGCTCAGTCAGAGACTGTCGGTTAACCGCTTTTCTTGACGCACTTTGGATAAAATGCACTCAAGCTGGAGAAAGGTGTTACCCCAAACTGTTTTGTCTTGTTTCAAGTGCAGACATATTGGTACGGGACTGTCAGGTATTTTCAGGTGGAATCTGTAAGATAATTCAGGAAAGTGCAACTTTTGTTGTGATTAGCAGTGGAAGTAGTTCACTTGGTTCTGATTCTGGAAGATCACCTCAGAGACAGAGACGCTTCCATCATGGCCTGCCAATGCATGTGACCTTTTGTAAGAGGTGTATATCTGGAACATAAATTAAAGTGGAACCTGGGAAGCATATGTCAAGCCATGTGCATGACATCTCAGGGGAACACAGAGGCCTGTCAAGGACTGCAACTCTGCAAATCAAACCTGTCAATAATAGGTGCGTGGAAGACCTACTAAAAGATTTTATTTGGCTTTCTGGCATTTCAGGAAACCCATCTTGCCAAAGCTGAAGATTACCCATCACCCCATCTCTGTTGTATGTTGTGAAGGGGGGTAAGGGGGGGGGTTTCGGTACGCTGATACAGGTAATTATTTTTCTAGAGTATGCAATACGGAAAATAAAAAGCTTTCAAAATTTTGGATAGTACGAAGTACTTAAAACAAGAGGGCTTCCAGTACACCAGTATGGTAAATAAAAAGCCCCAGTACGGGAAACCCCTTTCGGACCCTTTGTTATACCTTAATGAGTCTAGGTCCCACGCAGGCTCTGCCTCTGCCACAAAACTTTACATTGAACTGCATCAGGTCCATCTTGATGACGGACAACCCGGAGTGGAAAGCTTACTCCAGCCAGTGGATAAAACTGTGGCCTAGTTTGAAGTTCCGCAGCTTCGGCATCTTGTCCAGAACTTTGGGTAGCAGTCGGCAATCAGGTATGCCACAGCTTTTTAACCAACTTACTTCTCGTCAAATTTCTGGCTGTGTAAATAATGATTTAAAGTCCTTCAAGGAATTGAACCCGTAAGACTGGTCTTGAACGCCAACCAGATTTGATTTTGAAACTAACGGAAAACTGGAAGATTCCGCACACTGACAGACACGTCTTACTCCCACGAGCGAGATGGAGAACTCAGCTGATCCTGATAGTGGACTTGAAATTCAGACCGAAGGGGGGCAGTCTTGCCACCGCCAATCATAAGGCAGGCTGCCTTTACAACATGTGTATCATGCAATGTATGCTTGTGTATTTGAGTGATATAATTTCCTGAGTTTTAACATTGATGCAGGGCGCTGGTTCCCCAACCTCTGCCACACAAGAGTGCTGTCCATACGTAAAACTTGCTATTATCATAGCTTGCATATATATGATCTCTGTAAATGTGCTCCTCGTCACTGCCCAGGGCTGCAAACAATCTACCTTGTCTTACATCACTTTCTGTCCCCCGTGCATAAAAGATAGATATGCTTCATGTATATCTTTATATATCTTAAACTTGAACTAAACCGCAAGTAAATGAATATGAACGTGACGTTTTTAATGATGAACACAATGTGGCTCTCAGACATGGTCTGATTTAGAGCTATGTGCATCAAGACAATGCGTGCCTGTAAGATGTTGTCAATCCCCGCCAGGATGGACAGGGGAGAGCTCCAAGGGTGGCCTTCTTGTTTTGCAGTATTTTGCATGATGGTGACAGCAGGCTTTAAGATTGTATAGTCATGCAAGTCTTATCCTGTGTATCTCAAAGGCCAATCAGGGTGAAGATAACATCTTTGTAACACATTCCCTTATGCTTATTAATTACTAATTAATCTGATAAGGAAAGTTCTTCTCCCTACCCGAGGTCCCTTGCTTACTGTGACATCTGTATCTATTGTCCGGTCTGGTCCTGGTCAGTGTGTGCCTCATTAGTTGTACTGCTTATCAGTAACATAAGGGGTCCTTAGGTATCACACATCGTTAAAGCAAGTTTCAAACAAAACCGACCAATCAGCTAGGATAGAAGTTCTGAAAATTCCCCTTGCATAATTTTTTTTTTTTTTTGCACTTAAAAGCATTTAAAAGAAACTCTGGTCTAAAATTTGGAGATGAGCTGTACTTGAAATAGGAAGTAAATATTGAAATAATAAGTAGATGATCGCAGAGGGGCCAGGGTACTCAAAGTTTATTGGGAAGGGCAAAGGGGAGCTGGTAAGGAGGAGTAGATTGGAGTGCCTCCAGGAAATCATGTAGCAAGTGGACTGGTTGTGTCATCACAAATGATTACATTGTTCTACTTGTACCTGAAAGAATTTTTATATATAAATAGATATCAGCTATGTATACATATGAACTCTCCCAATTTTGACAGGAGTCTCCCGACTTGAACACTCCAGAAGTAATTAAAAATGAGGGGATTTTGAGGGGAAATGTTTCATTTTCTTTTTTTTTTTTTTTTTTTTTTATGCACTTTTCACCTCGGCGTCCCATTACTAAACAATTTGACAGATGTAACACCTAACAGTTGAGTTGTTTTTAATAGGTATATGTACACCAAATTTTGTGCCTTGTTAAAGCTATTTTCTGTGTGTATTTCTCTCTTATTTTTAGGAGCTTCTTATTTTGAATTTTGTAGTTAGGAAGTAAGATGGCTGGAAATGATATGCTTGTGACCTGTGTTAATTGTATGTGATATCATTCAACATTGAAGTTTAAGTGATAATTATCAAGGGGAAGGTGCAGGGGTATGGTTCATGTTACATGTGAGTACTCTTTTTGTTTCATGTGATGAATAACTAGGTATTTCAATTTGCTGTGTTGGCACAAAATTAAATTTTTCTGTCATGTGAAATTGATGTTTTTCAACACTATGCGATGGGTACGCCCCACCCTCAACCCCCATCGCACCCCAGCCTACCCCCTGAAAAACTGACAATTTTTATGTGGATTTACTCATGGATATATGTACCATCAGACTGCTTGAACTTTTGAAAGTGAAATGCGTATATGAAACCAACACATGTTACACCTGAGTTTTTCGCTACCACCAAACAATAAGATCACAAAATTAGGGCAGAAGTTCAAGAGGACATAAAACTATTGTGGATATAAATCAGGCCATTTAGGGGCTCATCAGGGTGATGGATAGAAACATCAAGCGGGATAAAAGATAATGGCCCAGGAGGCTCTGATGGGACTTCCATCTGACTATTAACATGTCCGAACTTAAATGGAAATAGAGTTCTCCCTGGATTGGATAACAGCGCTAGAGGCTGGGCACATTTAGAGGATGTTGGAAAGAATAACGAGATTTGGATTTGATTTCTCCCTGTAACTGACACTGATAGAAAAATGGGGTACAGTGACAAATCAAAATTTGTACAAGTATTAGGGGTGAACACTATTACCATGGATATGTTTCACATCACAAGAGGTACTTGCCATTTTACACAGTATCTCTATGATTAATGATTTTATCCCATTTTCCACTCATTCAAGACCTTGCATTTTGTATTTACTGTTAACTGTGTACTTCTCTTCAACCGTCTTGCCTGAAATGTTGTCTGTCAGTGATCATGTGACCTTGCTTATTACGAAGTCAAGCTTCATTTCAATGTGATACAAATGTTGCCAGATGATGCGAAGGCCTGTCCTTAGCAAAGTGTGAAATATGTACAGCCCTCAATGCCTATTAACCAATCAGGTATCCAGAAACTTGAGGAAAATAAAATGACTCAGGTATCATCCTGTTAAAGGCATGCTCCCTTGAGACAGTGCACTAGTCTTCCATGTCTGCAGAAAAGAGTTTGTTCTTAATGATGTTCATCTGTTTAGGCTTTTCACAGCCAGTTATGATCCATAACCTCTTTTAAGCCAATATTTCATAATTTGTCTTGCATGAGGATACAGTCAGCTTAATAGAAAGATACTTTTTTCAGTTTGCACCTGGATATACTTTTAGAGATGATGCACTATGTACCTGCTGTAGCTGTTGTGATTGGACAGTCCATGTAACAGCTATGTGAAGCAACCAATCATCAATTAGTAAGCCTAGTATATTTTAACTTTTTTTTCCACATATATTCAGCCCTTCTGTCTATGGAAAGGCTTCCATAAGAAGAAATACCTTCAATATTTGATATTGCAATCTGCATTTTTATTGTCTTTTTCTTTCTTTCTCTTTTGTGCTGGTGGGGGCAGGTTCTCTGATTGCAACGCCTCCCTGTAAGGTGGAGAGGACTATGTTTTCAGGGTTTAACCATTCAATACATGGGACATCTGCAGAGGAAATTGCTCTTTGGCTTAAGACACTTTATGAACTTGAATTGATTAAATATCCATGCCACATGAGGGGGAGTATGTAGTTTGTTGTTTTATGGATTGATCACAAGATTTTGATTTGTTACAACATATTATTTGTAAAACTTGGTCATCATAGAATTAATGGCTTTGCTGTGGAGTTGCTGAAGAAATATTTCAGTTGAAAGATACAAATGTGTTAAAGATCTGTGGCAATGATAATGTTTCTGTACTTATCTTTTTTTTTTTGGTGTGTTTTTTTTCTTCTCCTTTTTTCTTCCTTTTTTTTCTTCTTTTTTTTTCTTTTTTCTTGTTGGTTTTGTCTGTTTCATACTAGTAAAGTGCTCCCTCTTTATATCACTGTTGTTGGGATCCACAGAGTAGACCATGTTATAGCAAAACTGCCTTATAACAGAGGGACTTTTAACATAGAAGTTATGGGAAAAGTACTTCAGTGGGAGCCATGGTAACCACCATGTTGTATCAGAAACCGCCTTATAATAAGGGATGTTATAAAGAGGGACCACTGTGCAAAGAATAAAGCATTTGACCAGGTTTCACTGCTAGGGAAATATACGAGTAGTCTCAATATGCTTTCTTCTCTGAGTAAATCAGTTTCATTGTATCTTGGTTAACCATCTGTAAATATTAAAAAGGCAAAATATGGCAAGAAAAATATGACATGTGGTGTGTACCAGGGTTGAGTGTTAGAAACCCTTTTATTTCTTTTGTATATATCAGCAATTTGGCACCTGCCTTATGTGACCATGTTTTAGCGTGCACTGGGGGTGGTCTCTTAAAACTCTGACTTGTTCACTGCTCTGTGTGTGGTGTGCACAGGTACATCTCATGCATCACAAGAACACATCCATGCTATGGCTGCCATCTGACATTTTACATGTGTCCATGACTTACTTTTCTTTGGTCATGACCTACTTATCCAAAAACACACTTTACATCATCATCATCATTATCATCATCATCAAAAAATAAATAAATGAAAATCTGATTTTAGCAAAATTGATCTCTCAGGTATATTGATTGGCACATTTTTTTCTGTAGTACAATTTTCACCATATTTTGTGACATTTTCATGTGGAATCCCGAAAGCCGTTTAGCACCCTTATATGTCTGTACATCACAAAATTTACAGCATAGAAATCAGTATGACCTAGTATTATCTGACTGCATGGCGCAGGGGCCAAATCAAATCCCACAGTGATCTGACAAGGCATGATGCGCAACAGAAATATATAGAGTAAAACCTGTTTTTAGAGACAGCCCTCAGGGCAGACCAAAAAGTGGTCACATAAGGCAGGTGGTCTCTCAATGGAGGTACAATAACATGGCACAGATAGCAAAAGGGACTTTGAAAATATGGTCTTAAAAGGCAGGTGGTCTTTCATTACAGTGGTCTCTCAAAACAGGTTCCACTGTACACGTAACATATTGACACTTATTGGTTACTCTGGTCAACTCCTACCTGTTTGATGTGATTCCATGGAAACATTCAGAGAGAACTCTACCCCACATGCATCAAGTGAGTGAATCATCACTTTATGGTATTATCAGGGGGGGCCTGACTGCTGTTCAACCTTTACAATACATTCCTTCAACCATGCTTCAGATGGTAATTGTAACTTACGTAATTGGGGACCAGGCTATATGTGGGGAAAGGTTGCTTCCCAAGGGGGTCTTATTAGTCTCAATAAAGCAGTGCTGTGTTCAGCCGTAATGGTCCTATATTGTACAGTGCCACCTGTCTTGAGAGACCACAACTACAAGAAATTCTGGTCAGTATAGTGAAACCTGTTTTGAGAGACGGCTGTGAGGAAAGACCACCTGCCTTTTCAGACCATTTTTACCATGTCCCTTTTGCCATCTCTCCCGTGTTATTGCTCCTCTATTGAGAGACCACCTGCCTTATGTGACCATTTTTGGCCTGGCCCAGGGGCATGGTCTCTCAAAACAGGTTTTACTATGCTTTCAATGTTATTTGGACCTCTAATGAGAGACCATAGTTTGATGATGTGAGGCATGGTCTTTCAAGACATGTTTCCCTCTATTCACAATTTGGCCAGTGGGCGTGTTGTCCCGCACTGCTCAACTTTGTGTCTCTGGTCAGCCCTTATTTGGGGAGTGTTTTAATGCCTTCCAGGTATTTTTTCTCTTTCACATCATCGCTTCACAATTTTTCATAAACGTCATGGAAAGCAAGTCATGACGGATCATATATATTGTGAGGGTTTTTGTTCCTCCTCTTTACAACTTTGGAGTTAAAAGTTATATTCTGTTCTGATTGCCTTCCACCCTGGTCCAGGATTGAGGTATCAGCATAGCTTGCTTTGTGGTCTATATTTTTATTTAGAGACGTAGTCATCAAGACTGACACACGCCTAAATATACTTACAGTGTAAATGGACAAAATGTCAACCAGAACCTGTTGATGCCCCTAGCCTTGGTAGTGGCATTTATACTTGCTCCTGTGATCTGTGTATGCTTGGATACAGCTTTCCGTCTGCGAAATATGTGTAACACATACCTCCAAAAGTATCTGACCTATAATAATGAATCATCACAGTATATTAAGCAGCACGTGAAAATGTACACCTGGGGTTTTGTTGTGTCCATAATCTGTCTGTGATCAGACCAACATTGTTGACTTAGGGAAAATGACCAGTGTTTGTTGTCCATCCATCTGTTAGACTTTTTTACTGTTCCTCAAAAAAACACAACATTTAATGTTTCTGTGGTCCACATGAATGTTCCCCATGTGGTCCTGTACAAAGTTTGTGAAGGAGATGATGATGCATTTATTCTGTTTTTATGAATTTCTAAAATTCATTTTTGAACAAAATTGAAAATTTCTTTTCTGAAGAATTACCAGGTCAATTGCTTATACAGTGGTCCCTGTCTTGAGAGGCCACTTTTAATTGGCTTGAAAGACCACTTTTGGTAGGTCCTTGTCTGTGAAGCAGGCCTTCTACCTCCAGTGTACATAAACATCAGAACATAAAAAAACAGAGTCTGCTTCGCAGGCAAGGTAGGTCCCTGCTGCTATCTTTTCCATGTTGTTGTGCCTCTAATGAAAGGCCACCTGTCTTCACAGGCCACTTTTGGGCCTGCCCTTGGAGTGGCTTGTCAGAACAGGGACTACTGTATTGCATTCAGGGTCCCTGAGGCTACATAGTTTACATTTTGGCCACAAGATGGTGGTGTGATTTTTTTACTTTTTTTTTTTCATGACCTTTATACATAGATGTTGCCCAGGTGGATCTTCAAAGTTGTGAAGGGAGATGATGATGATGATGATGATGATGATGATGATGATGATGATGATGATGATGATGATGATGATGATGATGATGATGATGATGATGATGATGATGATGATGATGATGATGATTATTGCTGACTCAGCAAATCTAACATCTATTGGCTATTTTGGTAATGGTGGATATTATGTACATGGTTACTATTAAGCATAAATAGGAAAGTACCTGTGGAGTTTCATTTGGCATAGTTAACTTTGACTTGAATGAGCTTGAAAGGTCAAACTGATATATTGGCTTCTATCTTGGTAATATAGACCTACTTTTGGTCACTTTTCTTTCTTTCTTTCTTTCTTTCTTTCTTTCTTTCTTTCTTTCTTTCTTTCTTTCTTTCTCTCTCTCTCTCTCTCTCTCTCTCTCTCTCTCTCTCTCTCTTTCTGTCTGTCTGTCTGTCTGTCTGGGTGGCAACCCAGACTTACTGGTTTTCCTCGGATTCTTTGTTATGTCTGGGTGCAAAATAGCTTCAAAACTATTATACATGGAGGTGCCAAATGTTCCAATTTCAATTTGTAGGTTTGTGACATACATGTAGCAGCATCCAATGAACCATAAACCAAAGTTGTAGGCTTTTAATTTATGCAAATTAGGCAAATACACAAAATTAAAATCTTGAATAGCTTCAAGGTGGTGTCATCCAAACTTCACTTTTGTAAGTTTGTGACATGGCCACATCCAATTAACCAAGAACCAAAGTTGTAGCATTTTAATTTATTCAAATGAGGCTAATACACAAAATTCAGATTATGTTGAACAATGACAAAGTGTAGCATTTCAAACTTTTCTTATTTTGAAGGCACCCAGACAGATTTGCTGTGAAGCAAATCTTTTCTAGTTTGTTTTTGTTTTTGCACACACACACACACACACACACACACACACACACACACACACACACATACACACACACATACACACACACACACACACAGACACACACACACACACAGACACAGACACACACACAGACACACACACACACACACCAAGATACTTTTATTCCTTGTTTTGCAAAATGATATGCTTGGTAGGTCAATTTTTTAATTCTTTAAAGAAAAGAAGAGAAGAGGAGAAAAAAAAACTAGACTGGTGGCAAAAAATGCAGCTGTAGTTTGAGCTCTGACCAGTACCAGGGGGGGACAACTGAAAACACCAACGTTACATCCTCTTGTCGACCATCTTGTGACAGCCTCTTGCTTATGTGCCAAAAGGTAAGATGCTGCAGAGGGTCAGGCATCATATGGAACCATACCAGCAAGGTGTCAAAAGATATTACTGGTTAAACTGGCCAGACTGACATGTTACTGTAATGTGCAGTGGTTTGTCACATCACATTAGACCTGTGGCCTTCCTTGGTGTCTGTCCAGAGGCCTTAACTAAGACTTCCACTACAAAGTCACAAGCCATAGGTGGGGGGGGGGGGGGGAGGGTGTTTTTTTTTTGTTGTTGTTTTTTGTTTGTTTGTTTTTGTTGGGGGGAGGAAATTTTGGAGGATCAGAGCTAAAAACAACTTTCTAAGGGCTTTGTTTTATAAGAAATTGCAATGGATGAACAGAGGTCAAGCATTTTTTTCCATTTTTTTTTAATGCAATAGGAAATTTACAGCAACAAAATACTTTGCAAATGGACACAGAAGAATGACAGCAAATTTTGTGAAGAAGACACACAGCCTCTCACTCCTATATTTGCTTCGGCAAAAGCACTGCGTGAGAGTTTTTATGTTTTTGTTTTTGTTTTTTGTCTTTGTATTGAGAATGAGAGAGAGTCGATCTGCCTATAGAAGACAAAGCGCAGAGTACTTGTTGACCCGACAGGTTGTGCTGTTTGCCTGGTAGCTGTCTGATCAATTAATTAACCATCTTCATCTCCAAGTGGCAAAGTGCCCACTTTTCTAATGTTATCTGACTTGCTAAAAGGAAAAGACTTTACAGGAGAAGAATTGATGAGCAAAAGAACACATGGTAAGTACGGTGCAGTGATCAAGGTTGCCTGAATGGAAAGTTGACTTTATAGCTAGTAGGTGTATTAAATGCGAGGTTCTGGTAAACAAAGAAAAGGTGGACAACTTGAAGCACTGCAGAGTCATGCAAGTTACATGTTCACCAAAGGCTCTTTTGTGAGGTTGATTGTAGGGCAGTTCTTACTGGCGTCCTCTCATGATGAGAATCATCAGAGACTGAGTGTTAGACAACAATATGTATGTGTGTGTCTGTGTCTATAGTTGTCAATACCCATGACACAGATTTAATGTATATTGATGGCCAAACTTTGACAAAGAAATCTGTAGACTTCTTATGCCAGCAAGGAAAGGGTTAAAAATGATGTAAACTTGTAATAATAGTCAATGTATGCCAAGTAAAAAAGAGGAAAACCAGTTTATAATGCATGTTGATACAATTGCATGGCACGGTTGTGCGCATGCAACCATACAATAATATTCACCTTTCCGTACAAATAGGTACCTTGCAAACCAACCCATATGCACCAGATGAATTCATATTTCAGGCAATACTCGTAAATGTAGATTTAATTGACTTTAGTTGGTCGGTTTATTTACTGCACATACATGACGGCGTTCTCGTCTCTTTTGAAATATAGAATGTTTCCAGTGTTTAAGTGAGTTATGCTAACATCAGTGGTTATTTCTAGCATTCAGTTTTTCAAAATCTGTGGTCTTTGGCACTGCTGACCAAGGATTGCAGAGCTTATATGCACTAGCTTTTTGTCTGTCTGAGTCTATCTGTAACCATTGCTTTGCTATATGATTGCATCTACAATTTTTAAGTTAGCCCCGTGAACATTTTTGGGAGTATTCTATGAATAAAAATCTAGGTTCTTTTCATTATTGATGGTGCGGTCAAGTGGATTATGTAATACAGAGGCCAAAAAAGTGAGAAAAAATGAAAATGCTCTTGTGTGTTTGATTGTGAATGGATCCTCATGAAATTTGGTGGAAGTATTCTGGGGGCTATTATGTTAATTAAACCTGAACAATTACAGAGGCACCACCTGTAGGTGAACAGGAAACTAGAATTATTACTTGTGGGTGAACAGGAAACTAGAATTATTACTTGTGGGTGAACAGGAAACTAGAATTATTACTTGTGGGTGAACAGGAAACTAGAATTATTACTTGTGGGTGAACAGGAAACTAGAATTATTACTTGTGGGTGAACAGGAAACTAGTTATTGCATGTAGGTGAACAGGAAACTAGTTATTACTTGTAGGTGAACAGAAAACTAGGGTTATTACTTGGAGATGAACAGGAAACTAGAGTTATTACTTGTAGGTGAACAGGAAACTAGAATTATTACTTGTGGGTGAACAGGAAACTAGAGTTATTACTTGTGGGTGAACAGGAAACGAGTTATTACTTGTAGGTGAACAAGAAACTAGAGTTATTACTTGGAGATGAACAGGAAACTAGAGTTATTACTTGTAGGTGAACAGGAAACGAGTTATTACTTGGAGATGAACAGGAAACTAGAGTTATTACTTGTGGGTGAACAGGAAACTAGTTATTGCATGTAGGTGAACAGGAAACTAGTTATTACTTGTAGGTGAACAGGAAGTTGAAACTTATGGAATTCATGATGAAAAATTGTAAGGCTAATTTCACCAAATGTACAACAAATGTTTATCATGTATGGACATTGAATATTACATAATGTGAGTGACCTTGATCTACTTTTTCAAGGTCACTGTGGGGATATATTTCAGGAAATTATTTTTTTTTTTGTTCTTTTATGATGGTCATTACAACTGAATTAAATGTGCAAGACCAGGTTTTTCTCAAGGAAAAAATTAAAGCTTTACATTTTTGATGATGCTCAAATGTCAATTTGTATTTGTCTGTTCATGCAGTTAAATAAATTTTGTCCTTAAAAAGTGCCATTTTGGCCTAAAATGCTACAATTTTTGCATTTTTTTAAAACTGTAGCTTTATGGGAAGCATTTGAAGTTTAATCGTCAAGATGAAAGCTTAACATTTTTTCTAATGCTTTATGGCACCGTTAACATGGTTAAGCAATAAAGCTTCAAGGAAAACCCTACAATACAACCATATAGCAGAACAGAAATATTATACAGACAAAGGTCTATGACATGTGGAGTCATGGTGATGGCACTGAGGCCAATTATTGGAACTAACATCATGGGTATCAAAATCATTATATTCATTGTTGTGATAATATATTGAAATAGAACTGCAAAATTTACATCAATCATGCATTAGGCCAACAGTCAAATTAAGTGAAATTTTGGGGTTATCTTTATCATTTTTCAAGGTCATCAAGCACTTAGTGAAGGGCGCTAAATTCAGCATGAAGCTAATGATACCAAATAGTCCACAAGTATGTATCATGTGTAGAAGTTTGATATTGCATGATATTGATGACCTTGACCTACTTTTTCGAGGTTACAGAAGACACAGAATTTGGTAATTCAAGAATTTTTGTAACAGTCATTCCCATTGAACTCGCAGAGATATGTCTATGATTGGGACGTTAAGGGTACCATCTGCCTTTAACCCTTTCCCCTTGAATTAATACTGAGTCAACAACTTACATTCACATGGGATGGGCACTGAGGACTGCGCCCGACCCATACCAAGGAAATTTGTTGACTTGGAGTATGTGATCTTGATAGGGCTCATCTACAATTCTGAGTCAGATTGTTTTTCATTACTGTTCAAATCAGTTGAAAACAATGAAGCAGACGACATTTGACCACCGGCTGCTTTTTGGCGGGTTTAAATGGGAAAAGGTGAAGCTAACTGAAACCAGCTGGGTATCAAAGGTTGTCAGTTTCAATGATTTTCTTTAGTCTCTTTGTTCACAGCAAACATTTTCAGTGATTTGTAAGGATTATGACTAAACCAGTAATAAGAAAAGCTGGTGACTCAGTCTTTTTAGATGCAAGGGGAATAGGCTAAAAACATATATGTACACATACAATCAGTCCTCCATGGCATTGTCTTGACATCTGTGTACATGAACATGTACATTGATACATGGCTCGTGAGTTAACCCATTCCTGGTCAGAGTATGACTGAGTCAACAGCTTTCCTTGGTACCGGTTGGGCACAGTGCACCCAAGCTATGCAAAGGAAAGCTGTTGACTTAGGACGTGCCATCTGGAATGATCTCGCATACTAATGGCAGCAAAAATGTTTTCTGATAATGAAAAAATTTAAGTAAAAACGTGAAGACAGATGACTAATTTATATCCAGGCACTTTTGAGGTGATTTAAGTGGGAACGGGTTAAACCACCTATTAAACTCTGGGAGTACAGTCGTCTCTGTCACAATTAAAAGACCTCCCGTACTGCAACAAAAAAGTGGTCTTAAAAGACAGGTGATCTCATGACAACTAGCTTAACATGGGACACATAGAACTTTGAGTCTGTAAGGGCAGTCTGTCATGAGAAGGTGGTCTCTCACAACAGGTCAGTTATGACAGGGACTACTGCAGTAAAATTTGTTGCCATGGAAACTGAAAAGAGAGTAGGTATATATATATCAGGCTGCTGTGATGATTCATTTTAAAATGGAACAATGGCGCCTTCATGGTAACTGGAAACAGTGGATAACCAACTAAGTGATGCATTTGTTATTTAACCATGAATGTTACATGCAGAAAGCCATCTGTGACTTTGATATACAGTGGATTTTCCAATTAAAATCTATCCATAAAGAGACCACTCCCCTATTGAGACAATGCGTTAATCCATTAAGTTGTCATAACAGATTCCACTGTGCTGTGGTTCTTCTGTTGAAAGACCATCCTTACAAGAGACAGCCTGTCTTGGAAGACCACCCTTACAAGAGACAGTCTGTCTTGGAAGACCATCCTTACAAGAGACAGCCTGTCTTGAAAGACCACCCTTACAAGAAACAGCCTGTCTTAGAAGACCACCCTTACAAGAGACAGCCTGTCTTGGAAGACCACCCTTACAAGAGACAGTCTGTCTTGGAAGACCACCCTTACAAGAAACAGCCTGTCTTAGAAGACCACCCTTACAAGAGACAGCCTGTCTTGGAAGACCACCCTTACAAGAGACAGCCTGTCTTGGAAGACCACCCTTACAAGAGACAGCCTGTCTTGTAGGACCATGCTATTCAGACACTTTGCAGAGTACTTTTCATGTTATAAATACCTTTGATAAAAGGCCACAGTCTACTGATTTCTATGGGTGGTCTTTGAAGACAGGTTTCACCATATATTTATAATAAACATGAGAATACAGAGAGGCTCGTACAAGTCTTTGTCTGAGGTAAAAAGCATGAGTACATGTACATACAAACAAAACTATTGTCATAATGCTCAGACGTGTGATCAATGTGTAACGTTCATAAAACCAGAAAGTTATCTCAATGTGTGCACAAACTGGCTCATGAAAAATACATGTATATACATGTGTGTATCATAGTCATATATAACCTGCAAAGAGATGTTGGTTAGCTTATGTCATGAAGATCCCCCCCCCCCCCATCCCCCATATTTCTGCATATATTTTATCAATTTACAGTCCAAGAATATTGGGGTGATCTGAAAACAAGAGTAAGTGTCACAAAAATCAGTGTATGTGGTCACCCCTTTTGCCAAGAAAAAGTGACCACATACAGCAGGTGGCCTGTCATTGCAGGTAAATTTACAAAGAAATTGACTCCTGTGGCACAGCAATGTGACCATAAAAAGTAGTGTGGCTGCTCATGGCAGTGGTTGCATACAGCAGGTACCACTGTATCTTATTATCATTGCAGATGATTCTTAACTCATTCATACCAGTCCCGTATATTTTCGTAGATTTAAGACGACAATTGCATATTTAAATTCTTCATGAAAAGAGCTTTCATTCAAGTACCAACATGCCTATAGTCTTAAGTCAGTGGTTCTGGCACTGCGTGGCAAGTCATGCTGCAGCTGCCGCAAGGGCAGCTGCTTCATAACTTGCCAGGCAGTGCCAGAACCACTGACCAAGGTCTGTGGCCATAGTATGGAATGAGTTAAAGAGTTCTTAGACTATTTTAATTTTTTTTTTTGTCATGTCACGAAGGGACAAAGTAACAAATTGTCCAGTACCTGAGGTTAAAAAAAAATATGTCTGCATATTCATCAATTTATAAAAAAATTGCTGAGACATGCATGCACAGTTTTTGCCACAAGAGTTCATGATTTCAGTATTTTTTAGGCCAAAATGCAACAATACCCATATCAAGTTGACATTTGTTGTAGTTTCCCATTGTTAGTTGTCAGACTTTATACGTCAACAAGGTTGATTGAATGTTAGGACCCAAAAAGTTTCAGTTGCTTCTTCCATTAATATTAAAACAAGAAGTTTTTGGCATGAATGATAAATGAAAAATTAAAATGTATTTTTCTGCCGAAATTAGAGGATATATAAAAAAAATAAACAAAACAAAACAAAACAAAACAAAAAAAAAACAAATTTGTCATTCTGTGTTTTTCATCACCTTAACATTTAAGTGGGTGATACAGCTATTCAAAACGAAAAACAAAATAACACACTCAAACAAACAAATTTGTCAGTCTGTGTTTATCGTCACTTTAACATTTATGTGGGTGGTACAACTATTCACAGTTTTAACTCTTTTCGGTTGAAAGAAGCCCAAAGCACTTGAATACCCAATGTGATCTGCTTCAACATTTTGACTTAAACTTTTCATTCATGTAACAGTTTGTTTGTTTTGTTTTTTTTCACAAGAATTGTACAAATTATATGAACGTATCAGATGACTCTACCCTAGGTCAACAACTCTCCTTAGCTTGATTTTGACCACACCAAGGAAACCTGTTAACTGTTCTATTTCAGCTACATAGAGTTAAAATAGATGCTCAAGCTATTTCTTTTTTCGTGGAAAGCAAAGTAATGCTGTGTATTGTATGGATGCATATCACATTGCAATATGTATCTTGTTATTTCATAGTATCCGTGGCCAGCTTCCAGAGACAATTTCCCATAGCTATTAATAATTTATATTAAACGTGTACACCATACGTCAAGTCAGCCATGGTAAATTGTCAGATTGGAATGGAATGATGCTTTGGCATGACTGAACCAGCTAATTACATGTGGGAAAACCTCAGTTTCTCTGAGAAAATGGTCCCTGTCTATACAGTATTTCTTTGGAAAGACCCCTTCTTTTAGAGACTGCCTGTCTATTATGGCCAGTTTCACTGTGCAAGAGCACCCTGACTGATAATTTACCCCTTTTGGGGAGACTGCGTGGACAATATGACGAGTAGTGAGCCAAAATACCCCAAAATGATGACTAACCCATCCCGAAATTCCCCGTGTCCGACTAGTAAAACCCACCAATTTTGTACAAGATTGGTAAAATAATTTATCCAAATCTGTTTACTAATCCAAAATATGTTTACAAAAATAATAAAACACATGATGGCAAGATAAAATGGGGTCTGATAAATGTACATCAATAATTTTTGCATCTGAATAATTATTATTATGGGTGGGAATTCAAAGTAATGGTTATTTAATGGGCAGGTGATGCAAGAGTTGAACCTCCTTTGGGAGACCACCTGCTTTATATGACAACTCAAAACTTCTGCAAACTGATAGGATAAAACCTGTCTTGAGAGACTATACCCCGGGATCACCAAATTATGGTCTGTCATTACATGGGGTCTATGATAGGGGGTACAAATAGCATGAAAAATACTGAGCAGAATGTCTTGAATGTGTGGTCTTTATAGACAGGTGGTCACTGGTGGTCTCTTATTGGAGTGGTCTATCAAGGCAATGTGCCCAGTGCGCACCGAGAAAAGTTGTTGACCTGAGATATTTTCTCTGGAACTAGAGGCATGCTGGTACTTGAATGAAAGGTCTTTTTACGAGGAATACGAATCTGAGATCCGAATGATAATTCAGACTAGTTTGACTTTAGTAGACTTTAGACATGATTGGCACTGACATGTGTTGATGCTTGTCACAGCTTAATCAGCCGCAAACCAGTACCCAAGGGATAGGTTTGTACCTGTCCATCTGCTCTTTGTCATTCAATCCAAAAATGCCTGTCTGGGCCATGTTTAGCATACTGTACACTGTAATTAATACTTCTTATATCTAGGACTTCGTGTGTGGAAACTTGCAGGAATGGCAGTGTGTCACATACCAAAATTAAGACACCTTGACCTTTGTTGAGAACTGGAGCTGGAGATTTTCCCATTTGATTTCTGGGGATATATCCCCAATTTTTCCCAAAGGATCTCCTGTTATCCTGCATTTGAAAAAAAAAAGAAAATCACCCTATTTCAAAGCATTATGACCTTTTTTTGTCTGACATTCTATTCTCTTTTGAGCAAGTGAGGGGGTAGTTGCAACTACCCTAAGGCTGGCCTAATATCATGGTTCATTAATACATGAATGCAGCCTCTTCCAGTTTCTATAGATCTGGTGGTATCTGATAAGTATAATTGGACTTTTGATCAACACAGTGGGTGTCATTTTACCAGGGCTGGCTTAGGTGGCGGTTTTGAACAGGCAGCACCTTAAGCTGGCAGGCTGAAAATGACTTTCTCACCATGCAGTGAGGGCAGTCATCAGCCAATTAGAACTGGTCGTGAATAATTGATGAGACTTGTTGGCTGTGAAGCAAGGTACTCTCTCCCATGCTTTTGGTTTACAGGGACAGGGCGTCATGTCAGTGGAAATATAAACAAGGTAAAAAGATGACTAATTTGTGTAAGGATCAAAATTGGTGGTCATACATGTGCAGTCAGGCAGCTTGAACTCACAGTGTCCATTTTTTCATGGAAAATTTTGTATATAAAATCCATATAAAATTGAGTATGATGAATGATTATGTGTATATTTGTATGAAAGGCTGCCTGGTGTGGGAGAACAGAGATCGAATGTTCTAGGTTTCAGATACTCCTGGGATCTATGGGTGAACTCAATAAAAAAATCACAAACACTCTTGATTTTAATTACAACACACAATAGGACAACAATGCAAGATTATAATAATAAAGATAACACTTAGATCTGTGTGTTTAGATATTCCAGAATTGACCACAATCCACAGATACTGAATAAAGTCCAGATTGAATACATTCTACATGCACTGTGCTGGTCACAGTCCAGAATAACACAGTCCAAGATCAAGTCAGGTCCTTCTGTCAAGAGCGATCTCCTTTGGTCGATCCAATGTCCACCCCTGAGACAAGGACTTTCCTCTTTTGGGCCTTCAGTTGGGCAGACACACTTTCTAGGTCTTCAGTCAGTCAGACATGCAGATTATGTATCCTCTGTTTCCTCTCTCCATTGGACCTGTGTCAGACTGTTATACCTTTCATGGAAATATGTAAATGATTCTACACTTCAATTCAATCACATAGGATTTTTATGATTTTTTTTCAGTACAGCAATTGACAACAACAACACCCGAGTCACCACATGCTCACACCACTCAGGTCTGTTTATGTGGATGACCCCCACTAGTAAACATACAAGCACACAATGCACTGAGTGACCTGTCTGTATTCAAACCCACACTCCAAACATGGGGCTTTAATGCCTTGGTTCAACAGGTTACCAAAATTTCCATGATACATAGTCAAACTCCCACAATGCATTGCCAAAAAAGCCTCCCCCACCCCCCAAAAATAAGAGATTTGTATCTAGGGCTCAGTCCTCTTTCCCAATTATTTTGATTGTGACTGGTTAATGTACGTGTATTTCTTGCACTTTTAATATGTTTAAGCCAAAAAAGGCCCATGGGACGTCACTTTCCACAACGTATCTTCGAACACCGACAATGAGTCATTTCCAGAACCATTTCCAGTACATTTAATTCAAAATCTTTGTGGTCTCTTGTCCATCATCAGGGCAGCTAATCAGACACATCCTTTTATGGTCACTTTAGGTCATCCAAACTACCAATAAGTAGTGGCTTTCAGTGGTATATTGCCGAACTTAACAATACATGTACATTGTTTAAACCACTGGTGAGAAGCCAGTTGCGGTGATGTGTAATTGAACTTCCACAATGCACTTATAAATCAAAATTATCACAAATCATTGATGATTTGCTGTGGTGCATTATGCAAAGTGGCTTCCCATTGGCTTTTTTCAGCAATACATAGGCGATTTTCCCATTTTTCCATGACTTGTCATAGAAATTTCAGATGCACAGTTTGAGGGCTTTTTTTTAATGAGTCTACTCCAATGGGGACCCATCATGTTTGTAAGTTGTGTGTCTATCCGCCTACGGTTCTTTCCATTCACCATTTGCTCGTGAACACATTAGATCTCAAGACTTACTGGGCACCTGAAACTTAAGCCTAGCGTTTTTTACCTTGACACTATTTCTTGACTCCATTACATTTTGGTTCCCTTGACTTCATTGTCAAGGTCACAGGACCCGCAAATGTGCAAAGATGGACCCATTTTTTTATTCATTTTAATTTCAGTTTTTCAAGGTGTTCTTTTTTTTAGGTGGTAAATCATATAATTTACTGAAATGCTTTATGGATGATGATAGAAGATTTGTTCAGGCTGTTGCTATAAATTAAACCTTGTGTGCAATGTAACATTATTAGCCAAACATCCTACCTGTCATGCCATAAATAATCACCTGGCCTTTTGTTTGTAATATTAATGGCTCGTGTATGGCATGATCTCATAGATGTGGGTGAAAAATGGGTTGGTTTGGTTTTTTTCTTTTTCGATGGTAGTTGTTTTCCCTGTTACAAGGATACATTGTATTTCAGCCAGTTAGTTAAAGATATCTATCGACAAAGTGAAACCTCATTTGAAAGACCATACTTAGGAATAAGCAAATTGTGGTCATACTAGGCAGGTGGTCTTTCATAGGTGCTGTTAATAGGACAAAACTTGGCCTACTGTACAAGCAGAGGATCCTGAAAAAAGGTGGCCTTTTAAGACAGGTGATCTCTTGTCAGAGTGGTCTTTCAAGACAGGTTTCACTGTATATGTGTATACACCCACTGGTGTGAAACTGCTTTCTGGCGGATGGGTCGTCTATTTATTCCTGATTTCTCATAAAACTTTCTCAAAGCATCAAAAAAATGTGCAAACATTCGTCACATAGAAGGCAATTTTTGTGCTGCAAGGACCAAAACTGTCTTTGTTTTATCCCTTTTTACTGAACTAGTTCAATGTCAAATGTCATTTGTTTTAATGTTTTTGCCTTATTTCAACAGTAAGGAAAAAACAATTGGAATGAGAATTGTAGATGAGACATATCAAGATAACGCTACTCAGGTCAACAGCTTTCCTTGGCACCCAACCCTTGCCAAGGAAAGCTGTTGAACCAGTCTTAATTCAATTGGGCAAAAGTTAACCCATTCTCTCCAACCTGACCTGGTCAAATGTTGTCTGTTTCAACGTTTTTGACTGTAATTTTAATTAATTGATTAAAGACAGTTTGACTAATAATTGTAGATGAGGCCTATCAAGATGACATGCCTCAGGTCAACAGCCGTCCTTGGTATGTGTTGTGTACTTAGTGCTGTCTTAGATGTAAACATGGTCTTAATTTAAGGGAGACATAGTCAAAATGAGCCTAATATGGCCGAAGTTCGGGGGGGGGGGGGGGTAAAGGGTTTTTCGTATTGGTGTACTGGGCATTTATATCAGCCATACTTATGTGCTGGAAGCCCTTTAATTTCCATACTTCGCACCAACTATTATTTGTACATTTTCTTATTTTCCGAACCTTGTACTAGGGTAAAATTATTATTTGTACCAGCGTACCAGGGACCCCCCCTTACCCCCCCCCCCAAAAAAAAGAAAAGAAAGAAAGAAAGAATAGATGTATGGAGGAAGATGAAAGTCAAAGTGTTGGGAACCATTTGTGACAACAAGATTATAGGTGCTGGCATTTGTGTTGAGTGCTTTCTGACAGCTGATGATGAGCAGAGCCCTGATGTAGGGGTAAAGGGGTTTTCCATACCGACATACTGTATGATAGCTGGGCATGATTATTTACCAGACTTGTGTACTGGCAGCCCATTTATTTTCCATGCTTAGTACCAGCGATTATTTCTAAACATTGTTGTTTTACATACCTTAATTGTATATATACTGGAACAAAAATATCATCTGTACCAACATTCTGAAATCCCCCTGCCTCCCCCTCTTCGTGATTCTTCAGGAAATGTGAATCTAGCTGTCCATGTGGCGGTGAAATTGTGTACGAAGTTGGGACAGATTTTTATACCTGAATACCTTGAAAGATTGTTTTACAATGCACACCAAGCAGGCCACGTGCTCTCTCACACATGTGACTTCATGCTGCCTATTTTTTGTCGGACAGGATGTCCCGTGCCTGGACAGCCCAGCCAGTGAGACACTGTATACGTGATCTTGAACGACCTTTATTCCATTTTACTCTAATTTAACTAATTTTATAAAGTACCTATATGCCACTCATGTTATTTATATGCAGTGTGGAAGGTCATGCACAGATCCACTTTGGTGAACAATCGTAGTCATCCGACACATGTCTTCTTAGACAGGATTTACTGTATAGATATTATTGAAAAGCGATGCGCTCTATCATAAATACTTTATTCCATGCAAAACATATGCATACAATATGCACACAGGTGATTATGGGTGCCATATTGCAGGGATTTCAGTTCAGTATCATTTGCTGTGAAAAGTCATATCTTGACTTGTCATACCTGTGAAGATAAAAAGAAAAAAAAACAAAGATCCAAAGACAAAATGTTTACAAAATAAAAACCAAACTCCCCCCAAAAACAAAAAACAAATGAATCATTGGTAATTATGACAAACTTAGAAAAAAAACTGACAACACAAAATTTGTAAATGTTATTTGCCTGAGGAGCTGCTTCTCAGAGAGACATGTAATGGTACAGGCTCCGAAACATGTTCTGAGTAGCTACCCACTGAAGACCCTTTAATTTATTTGGGCTAATATAGCCAATGTCAAAATTGTACAGAAGAAGGTGGCAATGGTACTTCCATCATGTATATGTATATGTATATGTATATATATATATATATATATTTATATATATATATATTCTGAAACCTCATTATAACGACACTCATATATCCAACATATTCAATTATCTGACACATTTCTTTGGGAACAGATGGTGTCTTTATAATGAGTTTTCACTATATATGTATATATAGGTTAGACAGTGACAGGTTACTTTATGGAGTGTAGAGTTCAGACTTCAGAATAGGGCAATGACTACCAGGAAAGTGGTTCTGGGCGAAAGGACCCAAATACATTTAAAGAGACAACAATTTGTAAACAAAATGTGGGGGCATTTTGGGGCAATGTGAGTGCATGGGAAAGGGTCAAGGATACATTGTACGCCATTTTTAAGGTTTGATAGTGAGACTCAGGGTGAAGTCTAAAGTGGGCACAATAGAGGATGCTGGGATAGGTAGATTGCATGTCACACTACACTCTGCTGAGCTGATTAAACCACTTCAGGTGCACAACCAGCATCCAATCAATGAGGCTGGATTTGTTTCCCCACCAGGTAGCGCCACTTACAAGAAACTAGATACCTGAGCCTAAGTTACCAATGGCGCCATCTGTGACACACTGTCTATTTTTATAGATGTTCGAAGTGGAGGTATGTGTGACAGTATCGGGGGGGGGGGCGAGGATTTTTTCCTCTTTTGAAAAGTGCTAAATCTGCTTTTTTCCATTTTCTGTTTTTGAAAAAGTACTAAATTCACTTTTTCTTAGATCTAGCAATCTCTGATGATGCATTTTAATTACATTTACAACAGTGTACATCAGATGTTAAACTGATGAGAGAAATGAATAGAGTGCTGAGTTCAACAGACAAAACTAAAGTGATCTATGGCTTGTGTCTGTCATGAACTGAATACATGACTGAATTTTATAATAATGAAGGGAATAGAATACTGAATTGAACAGATGAAACTAAAGTGGTCGTAGGCTTGTGAGTCTTGTCATGAACCGAATACATGACTGAATTTTACAATAACAATGATGCCTTATTGTACTAAAATCATATAAATAGTTGAGGAGTCAAAAATACATGTATCACATGATATTTAATTCCCCTGGAACTTTACATAGCTGACCTTTCCTGTAGCTTTTATAACAAAGCTGGCCATGCTTGGGAACATACGATACATGTACAGTCTCTCACAAGTCATTGTCCAGAAGTAGTCTACATTGTAGGCAACATCATGCCCATAGTAATCGTTTTGTGCCCATATTTTCATCATTTAATGCTGCTGGTTTAGACTCCTTGTGCCCAACCCATGCCAATGAAAGCTGTTGACTCTGTCTGATTTCAAGGGGGAAAAGGGTTAATCTAAGCACTTTAAAGGCTCTGACTCTTCCATTTTTAGTGAGAGAACTCTTGCTTTTGTTACCAAGATCAGATTTCTGGCCTATTTTTTCCACTTACAAAATAAATTTATCACACTTTAGTTACCACGTAACGAAAATGATTCTGTGATTTAAGATATCTCACATTTTTCCAGAGTTAAATGCCCTAGAAATCCCATTTCTACTGTTATCCTATCTTTGTCGTCTGGGCTTGTCTTATCTTAACTTGCTCCCTCCCAGACCCTCCCCTAGCTCTGTCACTTTCCTCCCTTAATTGTTGTCTACCTTGTGCTGACTATATGGGGGGGGGGGGGATTCTCTTGCTTGATATTCCAGTCAAGTTGGATCCTCTGAAACTTGCACTGTGGTCAAAATTTGAATGGCATTGATTGTTACAGAGTGTGAAAGAAATGTAACTTCCGACGGTGTTGTCTGTTGCTGTTATGGTTTCAGACAAGCTTCAGACATCTACACTCATTACATCAATGTGATATAAAACTTCTTCAAGGAGTGATCTGGTTAATTCTCAACATGCCCAAGAAGTATTGCTGGTCAGAATTGCCAGTTATTATATAGTGCATCAACTCATGTGTTGCTCGTAAGTACTGAACATACCTTGTTCATTGTATTAACCCTTAAAGTGTTAATCATGGCTATAATCATTTTCTCATTACTGTTAAACATATAATGGTTAAAAGATTCAAATTCCTCATGCAGATACCTTTCATTCAAATACCAGCAAGCCTTGTCTAGAGCAAAGAGTAGTGACTGTCTTAGTCAACATCTTTCTTTGGGGCACTTTGTGTGCAATGCACGCAAAGGAAAGCTGTTGACTCAGTCTTAAATCAGGGCATTAAAGGTTAAGTGTACATAGCCTAGAAAAGGCACCCTTACCCCCCCCCCCCCCCCCCGTATTTTTTTTCTTTTCCAAAGAAGCCTTGAATATCATAGATAATATATGTTTTCATGCTCAATCCTAGTCCATTGCCTGCCTTTCACCCCTGTATGTTCCCGTAATTTACTTCTCCCCTCAGGCCACTCTGCTCTAGTAGAAGGAATATGGCAAATGATTTTACTTTTCTCTGTGTTCTGACATTCACACGAATGCTGTTAAAATGATATGAGTGAAGCCTGTTGAAGCTGGTAAATTGGTTTCTGGAGGAGTCAACTGTCAAATTGATGTCACTTTTATACCAAATGTGAGAGGAATGTGATAACATTTATGTCATGATTACTTAACCCTTTAAGATCAAGATTGGTTGAAGGACTGGTTGCCGTAGAATACACGCATATGACTGAACACAGAGATGCAGTGTGAATTTATTGACTTGTATATTTTAAGGGTTAAAAAGTATAAAGAATTGAAGTTAAAATTCCCACAAATAAAGCATATTAGCTTCTCTTTTGAATAAAGACTGAGTCCATAGCTTTCTTCAGTATCACTCGTGTGGTAAGCACTCAGTCACAGAAGACAGCGGTCACAGTTCATCTACAACTCTCACTAGAAATGTTTTTAACACAAGAAGCTGCAGCAAAGAAAATGAAGCTGGAAGCATTGAACATGTTGCAGGGCAGGCAGTTAAAGGAAAAATGGTGGAAATAATATCCCCCTCCCCCCCCCCATGAACTTTTGCTCTCAGGATTAAAGCCAAAAGTTACATCAGAGGTGTTGAGTAGTATTATGAGCTGGAGAACAGTGGCTGTGACATGATAGGGAGGCTGGGTAATTAATCTTTCCTTCCATTCCACATTGGTGCTGCACTATGTGACCTAGTAGAGTTATATTTTTCATGAGAAATTGCATGTATTCAGCTGTGCTCTCACTTAGTGAAACAGGTTTTCTTAAATTACAAAAGCATGCATATTTCAATATATTACAGTAAAATGCTACATTTGAAATGTAAGACAAATTACCTTTTTTCACACATTAAAATCTTATGCATGAATTACTGGTGCAAAATTGCCAAGTGCAAAAATATGTAAAACTACAGTACTATAGAGATGTTCAATTTTACTTTCTCACACTTTATAATCCTGCTGTATGTGGTGAAGTTAACGTCAACATTTTTAAAGAAAACTCACCGTACACTTGTCAATGGGTATATTTTACCAATTATAAAAGGAGTAACCAGCTGCAACATGTCACAGATGTGTGTGAAAAGTTGCTGCTACATATCCTTATGATGACATGGAGATAGACATCAGGCCAGAAACAAGTAGGCTACAATCATTGATAGTGTACCAGGATGCCAACATTCAAAATGCCATTTCAGGGACATTTAAATGAGGAGATCAGGGGCAGAGTATATTTAACAAAGAACGTATGAGAAAATACTCAGTTTCATGCGGGACAAACACCGTAAATTGGTCAAAATTTCAGCTAATTTCAGGGACTGTCCCTAATGATGAGGGACATGTACAGTTGGCATCTGTGGTGTACACAGTGAGAGCTATAAGCATTATTGTTGCTACTGGCCGTATTGGTTGCAACAAGTGTTCTAGGTGTTGAAAACGCATAAAAAATACGTTATGACAATAATTTGAGATTGAAGTGGAGCATTTACAACAAATATCTGTGCAGCCAATGGTCAAATTTAAAAACATTTGACCTAATCAAATACACTAAATTCAATATGTTGAAAAAGAATAAGGTTAATGATACAAAATGCAGCACAGGAGTGTATCATCTGGAAGTTTAATATTGCACACTGTGGATGACCTTGAGCTACTTTCGCAAGGTCATAGAGGGATTGCATTTCAAAGGTTTTTCTATGGTATGATTACACATCAGCAGAGCATTAGACACATGGACCTCTTGTTTTTTTGTTTTTGTTTTTTTTAATATTTTGCCAAAAATCTATTGAAATTTCACTCATTTCAAACTGTACTTTTAAATGACTGAAATTGGCAAGCTACTTTTGTATCTGGCTGAAATAATGGTCGGTGACTTTTTAGAGCTACATCTGCTGCTCATTCTCGGGGAGCCAGTCGTGATCAAGGTTTTCTTTGAAATAGCTTATTGACAGCAGACAGTAAAATGGCAGTGGGAAAATGAGCCAAAACCTCAGCATAATCGTTTCTCCAATTGTACCTATGTATACATTTACCTCCCATTCACTACATCCCATTACTGTAGGTATTATGTGTATTTGGCTGGGCCTTTTTCCATCAATTTTTTATATGTTTACATGTTCATCTAAAACGTACATGCAACAGTGATCCCAGCAGTTTCAAATAATAATAATAAATTATCTTCTTCTTTTTCTTCTTCTTCTTCTTCTTCTTCTTCTTCTTCTTCTTCTTCTTCTTCTTCTTCTTCTTCTTCTTCTTCTTCTTCTTCTTCTTCTTCTTCTTCTTCATCATCATCTTCATCATCATCATCATTCTAGCTGATTGATTTTTTCATTTTGCATGAAAATCTGGAGAGACAACAGTATTATTTCAAAGATAACTCAATCTGGATACTTTTGGATAGGACAGGGTTAATTGTAATGGTTGTAATTAATGACACAAAATGGACACAAACAGTGCCAGTGGTGGCTATTAAAGCGTTAAGTGTGTACACAGGCTGCCTTATTGATGTCGCAGACAGGATGAACTGATAGGTTCATTAAAAATACACAGGTGATACCAAAATCAATAAATGACACAATTACGCTGCCTTTATGAAGCCCTTCCTTTTTTAACCTTTTCCTTGCCTTGTTTATGGTCAGCAGTATCACATTACCTGGGAAGTCATGCTGTAGCTGGTGTTTTTGGCTGGGTCATGACATATCAGGTGCATGTATTATAAAACCACTGACCAAGGTCTTCACCATCTTAGATTTTCAAGCGAAAAAGGAAAACACCTTGCAAAGAAAACAAACAGTATATTTTTCCAGTAGAATATCTCTGTCAAGACCAACTGTTTTTACTGACGAACGTTAGTCACAATAAAAAATTGACTCTAATTAATACAGAATACAAAATATGATGTGTACAGAGAACCAGAACTGTAGAGATGTGGCTATAATAGAGAATGGTCTCTTTATAGAGAGGTTGAAATGAGGTTCTACTGTATATATTTCTGATTGCTCGGTACAGGATGAAACCAGGCAATGCAAAAACCACTGACTGAATGCAGGTAATTCTGCTGTGGGATGAGATCAATGGAGAACTTGACCAGAAGTAACTGTAGCTTTTTGTTAAAGCAAAATCTTCAGGAAGATAATACATGTATTGCAATACATCCTTCACAGTCAGTCTGAGGTAACATGCAACCAGGTAGAGTATAGAGACACATTGATACATCAATGAATCAGCCCAGACCCAGTATTTATGATAGGCTGGGCCATACACTTAATTGGGTCAGGTAGCTTCCACTTGCTTGGACATTTTGATTGGTATGGCATCACTAGACGTTCTGACTCACACTGTTTCTGTTGAGAGCAGGGCAGGGTTAATCAGGTGGGTCATGCAAAAGTCAGGTCTAATGTAGAAAGTTTTAACCCTTTTGCTGTGCTGGAACTTAGAGTCAACAACTTTTCTTTGTGTTGTTTGGACACCAGTTTCCCAGCCCACACATCACACCAGCCTAGCCACTAAGGGTTTTCCTTTCTGATAGCTCTCATCTGCAATTTTCAAGTTCTTTTTTATTCCTAATTATGTGATTTAAAAAAAAAAAAAAAATTATATATATATATATATATTGAAACATACAAGTGTCGGCTGACCAATTCTAACCATATTTTAATGGAGAAAAGGTGAAAGAGTCTTATATCATGTTACATGATGTTTCATACAGGCACCGCAGGTCAAACTGACATTTGCTTCCAGCTCTTGCTGTGGTAGTGGACAGACTGACCAAGTTTTGGGCCCTGTAATTAAAGGCTTAACTCATCAAGTTGAACAAGTTCAAGCTTTTATGTGCCTAGCAACTTCCTGTAGATTGCTCATACATGCAGTGTCTAAGACATGCCTGAGAAAACTGTTGACTAACTCAAAGGTTTATGGGGTTAACTTGACTCAATAACCCCTGACGTTGATTGAAGAATATTGCTCCAGAGATTATAATGTCTGTGTATTTCTGTGTCATTAATGGCATGTAACAGAAATGATAATATCAATGCCATTATTTGTAAACAAAGCCAGTATCAATGTGGGGTAATCTAAATTGTTTGATTGCAGTCTTTAGGGAAGCAGTAATGGCAGAGATGCACATAATTCAGCCTTAATATCACCCATACTCCTCCATATAATAGATCAACAGACATAAGCTTATGCAACTTGCTTTGTAGATTTATGCTGCTTTGAACTTTCCATAAACTGTACTTATTTCCCGGTGTAGATCTGATGGCAGATTGTTGGTAATGCGTGGATTAGATAATATACATGTGTGAGGTATTAACTGTTATACTGTAACAATCAAATGAAGTGTGACCCGCAAATTCATATCTACAAATGTTTATTTAAATGTTCATATTTTGTTCCACACTTTCCCCCTTGAATTAAGACCGAGAACAACAGCTTTCCTTTGCATGGGTTGGTAACTAAGTACCCAACCCATACCAAGGAAAGTTCTTGATCATGGTCATGTTAACTTGATAGGTCTTATCTACAATTTTCAATCAAATTGTTTTTCATTACTGTTGAAATTAGTTAAAAACACTTAAGCAGACAAACTTTGAGCACCAGCTGGTTTTGGCCAGTTCAAGGGGGAGAGGGTTAAACACTGCAATTCATACTATGGTGACAAAGGCTTTGGTCGGTGGTTTGTGGCAGCTGTAGTATGACTTGTCTGGCAATACAGGAACATTCAGATTTACACTGAGAATGTAGGTACATGTACTTGAGTGAAATGTCTACTCATGAGGACTTTGAAGGGGGGGGGGGTAAAGGGGTTTTCCATGTTGGCATATGCAGCATTTTTATTGAGGGTGCTCGTATACTGTAAGCCCCTTCAATTTATGTAGTTTGTACCAGCCATTATCTCTAAATGTTATTATTTCCCATACCTTGTACTTAGATATACAGTGAAACCTGTCTTGAAAGACCACCTCTAGGGATGACTAAATTGCGGTCTTTTATAGGAGGTACAAATAACAAAAGTACGAAGCAAACTGTGTTGAAATGGTGGTCCACTGTAATATTATTATATGCACCAGTGCACTGGGAACCCTTTTATCCCCCTTCCCTCCCCCCCCCCCCCCCCCCCCGCAATCTTTGTTTTAACTGATCTGAAAGACTGCATGTGAAAATCAGACTCATGTGGAGTGAGTGCAATGTGAACGGCTTCATGTCAAGTCCACCCCATTGTTCTCTCTGTGAATCATCAATGAAGATTTATAGTTGGTCATCCATCTTCAATAGAAGTCCAGTGTCTTGCTGACCAATCTCCATGTTTTCTCCACTCTGCTAAGTCTGCTCTTCAAACATATGCTCTCTGGTTTCATGCGGACAAGTGACTCAAATTCTGATTGGCCTACTTTGGTTACCATGATAACAATTATTAAACTACAGTGTAAACATACTGCCAAGGGCCAAGGTGTTTATGCCCAAGTTTGTGATTGGTCTATCAGTCCATGAGAGAGGTGACAGTGCAGCTTTAACACCTTCACCTGCTTACCATAAGTAAAACCTTGTTGTGCCAGGCCACACCTATCTTGTGGAGATAGTCCTGGCCAGCTTTAGAGGCCAGGATTATTTGGTCCTTTAATAGATACAATGGGTTAAGGCCTTGGTTAGCTCTTTGGCAAGTCATGCTACTGCTGCAAGGGCCGCGCTGTAGCATGACATGCCAGACAATGCAAAAACCACTGACACCAAGCAAGTCATGTTGAAATTTGAGTGTTAGGTGAGTGGAGGGGAAAATGAGGCAAAATGGGAAAGAGCTGAACACATTAAATCTCCTTGGCTTTTGTTAACATCCCTGTTATTTAAATGTGCATAAACATATCACCAGCATAGCTGGTTTATGAAAGTACAGAGAAACCTTGTTAAAAAGACACTAAGATATCATCATCATCATCATCATCATCATCATCATCATCATCATCATCATCATCATCATCATCATCATCATCATCATCATCATCATCATCATCATCATCATCATCATCATGTTCAAGTTGTTGTTGTTTAACTTATTTGTCTGCATGGCATTTTTAGATATCTGTCACTTATTCTGGGGAACAGATGACATCATTATAATGAGTTTTGTATGTTCTATACCTGGCAAACTTAATTGGAAGGACACATCAGTTTCTTTTGTAGGTAAGAATGAAAGGGCAAGCTGGTAACTTAAGCCTAAATGTGAATATCCAACAAGCAAAGCAAAGTTGAAACAACTCTACAAAGTTGAAAATTTGAAAATACCATGTGCCACATGTATATGAAAAAAGTTTCATTTCAGAATTTCTGGGGGGACAATAAGAAAAGAAGTTTGCCCATCAGCAACTGGGATATAAAGAGGTGAGATTGATGTGACCGTGTACTTTGTCTTATATTTGCAGGTGGTATGGTGAGAGTGAGGCAGGAGCGCCATCTGTAGGCAAAAAATCAGCATGGCTGATGGGGGCTTTGTGTGTATCAGCCTGGATGAGAACACTTGTGACATTTGTGGACAGGACACAGGAGAGCCCCTGACACGTTGTCATACCTGTCTAAATCCCCTCACTCGGCTGGTCAAAGCGGGATTTAATGAAATCATCCATCTCGACAGACGCGGACATGAAATCTGCTTCAGGAGAGACCATGCTGTTACACAACAGAGCGCATTCCAGCGCAGCCCTCAGACACCTCGTCGGCAAACAGGAAGTCAGCCTGGGTCCCCAGCTTCACAGAGGATCAGGGAGTACCTCGAAGGAGCTATCCACAAAATAATCCACTTTTCGGAAAGTATGAGTGAAAGAAAAGCACCAAATGACTCGCAGCAGGAGCAAAAAAACATTTTGAATTCTGATACTGCTGAGAGTAAATTGCCAAAGCTCACCATGCCAGTGCCTTGTCCTAATGCTACCCGAGTGAGCTACAGACTGTCACCAGCAGATGGCATATCGTACCTGAGTCTGTCGCCATATGAACGTAGGAAGCAATATCCCCACAGACTACACAGACGTCTGAGCTCATCTGAGTCAGCACTAACTGACCTCGCCAATCAATCAGATGAGTCATCCAGGTCAAAGGTCAGAGTTCAATTATGCAAAACAGGTGATCCATCAATAAGGGTTGCAGCAGATTGTTCTGACAGGGTACCTCAGGTGGGGGGTGGAGGGGTGAACCTCTCAGGGGATGCTGAGGATCAGGAGCCCTCAGACATGCTTGAGAGTCCTTTGAATGGAAACGTATGGGACGATAAAGCCAGCTTCACTGACAGCCAGTCACAAATTGGGATTAATAGACGTGGCACAGATTCCCTGAATAACGAAACCAATTCAAATCATGTACAGTGTGTTTGCAATTCAGATAGACCAGCAGCCTGCCTCAGACCTAGTCAGTGTCCATTGAATTGCAACACTCATGAGAACCGGCCTGAAGACAAGGAGCTTGACAGCGTGCGCTCTGTAACATTGACAGATGGAACAGCAGCCGCGGCCAGAATGGATGGAGACTGTGTATCAGCTGCCGACGAGGATATATTGTCTGAGGACAACGTGGAACACAACCCATGTTATACCTTGTTTGAGGATGAACCCTCAGAGATAGATAACTGTGTGTGTGAGAGTGCGAAGCAGCCAGTCCCTAATGAACAGACATCGTTAGACCAGACATGTCCGGCATGCAGACATGGTCAGGACTTGTGCACTAAATGTGGGCAAGGTGAGTATGATATGCCGGTGTCTCGGTCTGCTACAGAGACTTCAAATGAGCGACAAACATCCACAGCAGCCACGGACTGCAGTGACAAAGCAGAGGACGACAGTAATAAGTGTGCACTGGAGTCAGCCGAGCAGAACGGTAATTTACCACAGCTCAATGGAGGTAAATGTGGCGTTGTGTCAACAGATAATAAAAGCGACTGGAATGAGTGTCAGTGTGACAACAAACAGGTAGCCAACAGGGACGGCCAGGATGGCATAAACAAGGTGCCTTGTGACAGGTGTATTAATAGTAAACACTACCTGGCCTGTGATCAGGTGGACCACACCAGGTGTAACATACATGGCAGCAATTGTAAAGCGGAAGATATTCAGAGAAAAAATAGCATGGATTACATGAAGCTAGATTATACATGTGCTTGTACCCCTGATGGGGAGTCCAGTATTTTGGAAATCAATTCAAAACTTTCGGAACTGTCTGTGGCTGATTCTTCAGAGAGTCGTAGTTGCAAGTTTAAAGGGTTAAAGTTGATGGAGGAGGAGCATAGGCAGGAAAAAGGAAGCACGGACGCTTTAGAAAATCCGAGTCCGGACAAGAACAGGAAGGGTATAAACATTGATCATGGCAATAGCGGTGTCGAACAAGAAAAGGCTGGTCTAGATAGCCATGGTAATTCTAATACAATATGCACACAATATAAACGTACTAGCCCGTCACACAAACCTATTGAAGGGTGTAAATCGGTCAATAAAAGGCCACTGGCTGTGGAGATAGCCAAATCAATAGAGAATGATAAAATATTGGCCCATTGCAGACAACAACCAATCGGAAGTAACACAATAATAGGTAAGACAGTGAGTTGTGGAGAGAAACTAACCACTCATGAATCAAGACAGAACGTAGTTTTAAGGCGAGCGACCACAATTGGGAGGATGCATGGATTTACTGGTGAAGTGACTTACAGGAACATATCATCTTGGAGTAGGCGACCACAAAGTGATGATTTTTTCATAGTGAGTAGACGTTCCGGGCAGCGGAAAGAGGTACATAGACGCAGTTTTCATGTAAATGAGAAACGCTTTGCCCGATTACAGAACATGTTCAGACATTCTATTCACACGTTCCCCGCACATCACCCCTCAGTGCATCCAATGCCTATTCGCCGTTCCCCATCCGACAACTGGCAAGATAACTCCAATTGCAAATGTCCATCGAATACATATCAGGAACCAAACTATAAACTTAACAGTGACACAAAGTCTCTGCAGGAGATGAGTATTTCCACGGAAAATACTGTCAAACCTGTAACAAATAGACAAAAAAGTGATCCAGGTCCAGCCAGTGAAAAAACGGACAGTTCAAAAGAAGACATCAAGAGAGTGAAAGAAGAAGAACTGACGGAAGCCATGAAATATACAAGAGACAAACGTAAGTCAATTTCAAGTCTCTGGCAAAAATTTTTTGATTATTTTTAACCCTTATATGGGTGATTTCTGCTCTTTGTTGTTTTAATCTCACTGTGGTCCCTGTCTTGAGAGACTACCCCAAGGGCACATACCAAAGTTGTCTCTCAAAACAGGTGGTCTTTGATTAGAGGTAAAGTAACATGTAAAGGATAGCGCGGTGTCTCAGTACCACAATCTCCTAAAGATATGTGTTACAGGGCTCTCTCAAGACAGACATCCAGTTCTGTATATTATATTGAAACTGCTGTGTAAAGGGTGCAGTACATGTAAAGTGGAACCTGTTTTGAGAAACCACCCCTAGGGCAGGCTGAAAAGTGGTCACATAAGGCAGGTGGTCTCTTAATGGTGATGCAATAACATGGGAAAGATAGCAAAAGGGACTTTGGAAATATGGTCTTAAAAGGCAGGTGGTCTTTCATTACAGTGGTCTCTCAAAATAGGTTTCACTGTATTGCACTTTGAACAACTATTAGTGAAGACATGTTTGTTGGTCCTTTAAGTTAAATTTCACCAGCTTCCAATTTTCTCAAATGTATCTTTTGATACCTGTATGAGTGCTTTAAGACTTAATATGGGTACACTGAAGGAAAAACGTTACATGTTTGGTTGAGGTACAAAAGCTAATGCATTGTGTAGTCCATGCAGGTTATTATACTTGCTAAATGGCCATGGAAAAAAAATGGAAAGGATTCCTATTTGTGTGCCGGATGTTTTCAAAGTTGACAGGAACTGTCTCTGTCTTATCATTTCTGCCGTTCAAAGTGTCGGGGATTGCCCATTCTTTTTCCTCCTCCTTCTGCGGTGGTCCTCGGGGCATCTTGGGCCAATATTTTGCTTGGTCCCCTGTTATTTTAACTCAGTTGTCAGCCTGTACCAATAGCAAAATTTTACTTGCCCCAGGACTATAGTGTGTTGAAATATTTAGTTGTCCTGATTGAAGTTTTATTTATCCCAGACTGGATGACGTGGAGTGGTGAGTGTTGAGGGAGATGGATAGTTTAACATGGTAAGCAGTTTCTATGGGTCGTGTGGAGAACTTTGTGTTAATTGTGTGTCAGTTTTCTAGTTTTTGAACGATGAACATGGCCTGGCGAGCCAGTGTGATTGGGCACCTCAAAGACAGGAGGATGTGCATATTATATCCAGATGTTGCCATGGAAATGTATACCATGTACGAAGAAGGGGAAAATGTAGGGGATGAAAAATCTCCCAAGCCAACCGAGTGTAATCACAGTGAAGATGTCCAACCTAGTCCCGGCCTCATCTCATTTATCCACTGTCATTATATACAGCTGCAAACTCTGTGTTCAGCTGTGATACTGAAAGAATGAACACTAGTAAATACAGTAGTCCCTCCTTTGAGAGACCGCCCCTAGTGCCACCCAAAAGGCAGTCACATAAAGCAAGTGGTCCCTCAAAGGAAGTATAAATAACATGAAAAGTACTACAGAAAGACCTGATAACTGTGGTCTCTCAAAGGAGGTGGTCTCCCAAAGGAGTGGTCTTTCAAAGGACGGACCACTGTACACCAATGTACATGTACACAACTCACCAGAAATTACAGTCAAGGGCATAGGTGTCAACCCGCAAAAAACGCGTGATCTTGAGGTTCTTGTAAAAAGTGCGTGAAATCAAAGAAATATTAGTCAATTTTGCCTCAAAATACCCGTCATTTTAAGAACTTTTTGAGTCTCGAATATGGGGGACTCCCGGTAAAAACGGGAGAGTTGACAGCTTTGCGAGGGTGACTAGATCAAGGGAGCTTGTGGCCAAGGTGGAGTCTTTGTGGGTAACGATCACTCATAAGGACAGAGTTTAGCTGGTTACATTGTGGGAAATATCAAATATCAACAGTTGACAGTTTGTGAATGTTGTACATGTTATATCTGCCTACTCTGTGGTGATTCAGACTTTGTTCACTGGTTCAAAATGAACATTCACGTCTGCACCATTTGCATATATTGATTGGATGAATGAACATTCAAGCTTAAAGTGAACATTCATATCTGCACCATTTGCTATGCTCAGTTTAAATATTTCGACAAGTGTTATCACTGTATAGTGTCACATGGAAGGTTATTCCAAGGTTTACCAACCTCCTGCCTGAGGAATATTTTCCATATGGAATAATAGAAAAGAATAGTAATTAAATTTTTGAAGATTAAGCATTTTACCACCATGGAAATTGTAAGTGCTTTCCTTTAATATTTAACTAGTACTGTAACTCTGTGAATGCTCTTTTTGACAAGAAATTTGAATATACAAATCTGATTTTCCATTATAATTATACATTGAGACAGGGGAAATTGTCACCAGGCAAAACACAATTTAGTTAATTTTTTAGAATAGAATTAGGGGTTTGATCACATTTTTCGACGTGGAGCCCTTCATTATCAGGGCCAGAATTTCGGCAAGAATCTGAGAATCCATTCTCGTAAAGATTCTCCTAAACTTGTCCTTCCTTAAAAAGAAATCTAATTGACAAAAAACCAAATAGATTCTTGCAAAATTCTGGCCCTGATTATACCTGGATTGGCCGTCTAGGCCAAATAGACCATGCCCTCTTGACGTCAGACACGGACAATGGCTTGGACTGCCGACCCAGGCATAATGACGGGCCCAATATCAAAGGTCATGATCAAACCCAATTCTATCTTGGCACTTTTCTTTGTTATGTGTCTTAAATATAGGCCTATTTGTAGGCATAAATGACATATTGCAAACCACTGCTTTTTTGGATGAAAAATTGCAGATCATATGGGAATAGAGAAATGATTGAAGTGACATCTCAGCTGTCTTGCCAATAGGCCTAACTGATGGCGGAAAAACTGGTAGACCAAGTGTGCCTTTCTCGATCTACCTATTTTTAACTGCAGCACAATTTCCCCATAATATATTGTGGTATCCTGCCCATAAAAATTATGAGGTCTAGCTATATCTGATTACAATTGAGCACACTGCCTGATCGCTATGCATAGGAAGTGGGGCGTAAATAGCCAACCAGGGTTGGATTTTAATCATGGCCAAATGAGCATTGCAAGAATAGGCGAGTCATGAACATAAAATATATATTTTCGGCATTTCCTTAATGCTGGTGGATTTAAGCTCCCGATTCTGGAAATAAATGCCGACTCAGTAAATTATACTGCACAACCATGTTGATGTGGCACTTGCACATAACTACCTCCACTGAACCATTCTTTTTTATGAATGGGGATTTGGTCGAGTGGATATGTGCGTTTCCCATTTCAGCTAGGCGACTGGTGCCAAAGGTTGCAGGTTCGAGTCCTGCTCGTTCCGAACATAAAATGAGCAGACCACTTTCTATGCAAGGCCACGTAGTATGAGGACAGGGTGAAATCTGAAAGTTGCAGATCAGGTGGTCTTTAGTTGCAAGAGTTGAAACCATTTAACAGTGGGATCTCGTGCATGAGTGTGGTCTGCTGTGGTAGCCCGTAAACACCTGCACTGGCACTAGTCATCAGATATTTGCCTTCTTTTGGCCAATTTAGCAAAACAAAATTTACTGTAAACACATTCAAAATTTGTGCCACAATGCTAAATGCCAGGTTGTTATAGAGCTATCTTACATATGGCTGGAGAGTGAGTTACTATTTTTCTCTCACAAGTTATCGTTGTTGGTGTAGAAAATCACTCGTGATCTGCAGTCACTTTCCCCACCAACAACAATCCTTCATGGTAGAAAAATGGTAACTCACTCTCCAGCCATGTAAGATTTTTTTATGCTGGGTTTAATTGGGTATTCATCGCAAAAAAATAGGTCCTAGGCCTTACCTTTAACGCCGACCTGGCGTGCCATGTTTGTTTATGTTTGTAATTCCGCGTCACGCATGACGTAAAATCAAATATTGCTTGATTTTGTCTAAATGCCAATGCATCATGTCACTGATACAGGCGTGTCACAATTTATTTGTAGCAATGTTTAGGTCATGTGATCAGCAGTGAGTTTCTACTTTTGAATTTCACAATGGAAAATGATAATTTACCCCCAAACACAAAATAAAGATAAATATCAAAGATTTTGACCGTCTGTGTCCTGACTAATGAAATCCAAGTTTGACTTCAGCATTCGCACCATCGATCTCAGCGAAATCAGCTACAATTGTATAGAGCATCTAGCATCAGCCCTGTGTTTATTCCCTTTTATGTCACACCAGCACCTGACCTCTAGCCTTGTCAATAAAATTTTTACTGACTTAAATTACCATTTCGAGAGGAAAACCACCACCTGTGGAGCGAATATCTTTTTATTTGACAAAATGTTGGTCCACTCTGTGACATCATGGTAATGTAAGTTGTGCACCAGCTTTGTTAATAATGAAGATTCCAGCCAACAATATATGCATACATGTAACAAAGCAGGGGGAAAAAAACTGATGACCCTCTGTAAGTACAGAACAACTCATGATGTGAGTCACTTCAATCTTCTTTGACATTTTCAGCACAGCTCATCAGAGATATTTATCAATGGCGACTGTTCAGCCGTTTGCAGTTAATGGGAATCCTCAGTGGAGTCTGATGAGCTCAGAAGTCCATGATCTTTTTTCCTCGGCTAATGAAGATTAGGGTGGACTGGGCATGACAAATGCAACAAATGATTACAACGTCTAGGTCAGAAATTCACCGATGACAAACTTGAGATTCCTAATTAAATGACACTGGCGAGAGGCTAGGTTATTTCACCTTTCAACTTTGTATCTAAACGAAGGACCATTTGGAACACATGGACACCTTAATTGATCCCATTAGGGAGGTATTGTGATAGGAACACAGGCAGATCACTTATCACTGCAATTGTCGCTCTATCGGCTGTGACATGGTCATGCAGCACACACGACAGCTTTAAAGATCCAATACCTCATAAAGGGAGCATCGATTAATTGCCAGCCCACAAGACTATCAGCTGTCCCTAACCTGATGAGAGGACCTTTGAAAATGGAGTTTGGATGTGTCTTTGACGTTTACTGTGGATGTTGCTGGGTTATTAATGATGCAAGAGGCGCCATTTCGTGGCAACTGTGTTTCTTTGTAAACAGACATGCATTGAGAATGATGACAGTCACAGAGATTGATGACTGTGTTAATTAATTTCTTATTGCCTTTCACAATGACATGTATATTTAAGAATGTTGGAAAAACTGGTAGTATGTACAGATCTTTAAGAGTAGTCGAATAAAATAACTCGCAATATGCCTCTGGCACTCACTCTACAACAAATTTGAGTATGGAAATATTTCCTTTGTCTGGCCTTGTCTTAATGGGCCATACCTGCACATGTTGTGTGTCAGCTTCCCTGCCGCTGTATTTTGGCCTCAGTGTCAGAGTTATATGCCACCTGCATCTTTCTTCATTCTGTCCTTCATTTTTTTTTCAATCATCCCCTCATTCATTCTTTCATTTATGTATTTGTTTTTACAAGCTTAACAAGATGGCAGAAATGGTTCAGTAAATTTGTATTAAATGTATCACTGTAAAATCCCCTAAGTTTTGTCCATGGGATAAGTTTACAAAACTTTTTTTTAAAAAATCTTCACAGGAGATTACAAATCTTCCAAAAAGTGTACAAGTTTGTGATAAAACAAGTTTCAAAAAGTCACAAGGGGTTTCAAAACTTGTGTTAAATTTCCTAGTAAATGTTATTCTAAAATTGCAAGGCTTGTGATTTTTCATTATTGCTGTAAAGTTGCCTGAACATTTGTAGACTTGTGTTAAGTTCATAAACTTCATAAATCTTGTCTCAAGTAGTGGATTTTTTCACTGTAAGAAACCAAAAAAAGTTATGTCCACGGGATAAGTTTACAAAACTTTAAGAAAAAAGGGTCTTTGCGAGAGATTACAAATCTCCCAAAAAGTGTACAAGTTTTGTCTTGTGTAATAAAATAAGTTTCAAAAACTCACAAGAGTATATTCAAAACTTGTGTTTAAGTTCACCATTAAATCTTAGTCTAAGATTACATGGCTTCTGACTTTTGAAAACTTGTGTTCAGTTTGTAAGCTTGCGTGATCTTGTCTCAAGCAGTGGATTTTTTACAGTAATGCAGAAACCTGTCCAGAGAGACCAACCCTATGGAGGACCAAATTGGTCTCTCAAGATACATGTAGGTGCTCTCTGATAGAAGGTACAAATGACATGAAAAGGTCTAAGTAAACTGTAGAAAGGTGGTCTGTAAAGGCAGGTAGTACCATTGGAGTGGTCTCTCTAGAGAGGGACCACCCTGCAGGTAGGGAGGAGGATAATCCATTAAAGAATTGAGGAAATGTTACAAAGGTAGCAGCTGTCCTTTTTCTGATTACTGTCAGCAAATTACAACCAAATCCTTGAATGCTCAAGTAATCAATATGAGAACAGCAGACTATTAATTTTATCAAATGAGTATTGTGATTTTATCCTTTACCTTCATTTGCCAGATCCACTCATTTCTTGGAATTTGAAGCTTAAGACTCCAGGTGCACTGTAACATGTAAGGAAAGGTGGGCCACAGGTGTACCAATCTAGGCATGTTAACATTACATTTTCTCTTGGAAGTAAGACTTCGTCAACAACTTTCCCAGACACAGACTGCTAAGCATGATTCCAACCCATAGCAAGCAAAGTAACCCTTAGGGACCCAGTGCCAATGTATCAACTTTTTTCCATTAAAATTACTAGAAATAGTTCACTGTCTTTTGTTTCATCTCCCGTTTTGGGGGGTTTTTTTTACTCTTGGCACATAAAGTGCTGGAGGGTATTGTCGTCCCTTCGTCGTCTTTCCATCTAGAACAGATACAGCCCCATATATTGCTAACCTTTATTTGCAACACAAAGGCTATAAAAAACTACAACTACACAAAACTTTGTTGAAATGTTTCCAGAGATATGACCAAATACCTGATAAATACAACACTAACTCAAGAACAAACTATCTCAAGATGGAGCTTGAATTGACAAAGTGTAATTCGCAAAGTGTTTATAGTGGTAAGAGGGAAAGTACTCGGGGTAAAGTATACTTAACCCACCTAGAGAATTTTCTCTAGTCTGTCTTAAGTCGGTAAAAAACCATGATCGTACTCACTTTTTGGAGGATTTCTTTCTTTTCAATCTTCATCCAGTATAATGGAATAGGTGGCATCCAGCTAATACGTTAGTACACTTTACCTCATAACACCTCTAGTTAACTTTATGGTGCTAAAAATTGTATTACTATTTACCTGTTTATACCAGTGTCGGTATGGTGGAATAGTGTATAAAGCTTTAAGTTATAAAGGAGATGTGCATTCTCTGTCCCTCTTGTTGACATGACCACGATATCTCAAAAGATATTCACTGTAGTTGTACCAAATTTTTGTCACAAAAGGACCTTATATGGATCAGGTTCCTACTCCTATTGAAAACCAGCTTCCTCTGGTTATTTTTCAACTTTTTATGAAACTTTTAATGTATGGGGTCAACGCTGACGACGTTACTGCAATTCCTCAAAAAATATTGCCCACAGATTTACCAATTTTTTGTCAGAGATGTGTCTTATGATGGACCAGAACCCTATTTACAACCAGCTTCCTCTGATTATTTTAAAACTTTTTATGAAACTTTTAATATATTTACTTGAAAGCCATCTAAGTTGCATCAACCCTGAGGACCTTACCGCGATATCTCCAATTGAGGCAGAAGTTAAAGTTTAAGTTGCTAATGATACTAGTGGCCACTACCTATAATTTGATGGAAATTATGAGCCAAAATGTGATTTAATATATAAAATTTCATATCTGGAAAATAATTGGATTAGACTTGTCAAACTTATAGGATATATAGACCATGTCCAATGCTAGAATGTTATATAATATCAGTGACCTTGACCTATTTTTGTGAGGTCACCATGCCTGTATAGTTGAAAAGGTGATTTTGTAATGGTAGCTAGGGTGTAGCTTGGACATCAATGGCAAAGAGAATTGAGCCTCCAGATCAAAATTGCACTTGATTACATTGTACATAAAACTGTTCTTGGTGACCTATTTGTTGGGTCACAGGACCCAAAGGTCACCAGGCCCGTTAAGTTGGAAGAGGTGATTTTGTAATGATAGGGTATAGTTTGGACATCAGTGGTGAGGTGAACTGAGCCTCTAGCTCAAATAACACTTAAGTACATTGTATATAAAACTCTACTTGGTGACCTATGCTATAGGTATGTATGACCCAATGATTGTGTGACCTTGACCTATTTTTAAGGTCATTAAGCACATAAGAAAAGGACCTTTAATCCAATATCTTGATACAGAATAAAGCGCATGATTCAATGCACCATAAATGTGTATCATGTGGAAGTTTGATATATGTATTGCATAATATGGCTAATCTTGCATGATTAATTTTTCAAGTTCTTGGATTGAATACATTTCAGAAAATGATTTGGGTAATGGTTGTCGGCAGAGCATTAGGCCCATGGGCCTGATGTTCTTTTTGCTCAAACATGTGCAGAAACAATGAAGCATGTAATGTTTGGTGTCTTCCCAGTTTTAGGGCGATATGGTTGACCTTTTCCCCATAAACCACTAAAAAAGAGAAAAAGGAAAGAGAGAGAGAGAGAGAGAGAGAGAGAGAGAGAGAGAGAGAGAGAGAGAGAGAGAGAGAGAGAGAGAGAGAGAGAGAGAGAGAGAGAGAGAGAGAGAGAGAGAGAGAGAGAGAGAGAGAGAGAGAAAGAAAGAAAGAAAGAAAGAAAACAAAAATGTCTGCTTTAATGATTTTTTTTAATTTTTCATTTCAGTGCTCATTTGATAAATGGCAGATAATTATAGATAAGCAGTGTCAGAAGAGTATACTGAAGGTCATCAGATTTCCTTATGAGAAGGTTTGGTGCCTGATGCCCAGCCTGTCCCCACATGGTGGAAACAGAACAACCAGCTGTGTGTTTATGCACATCATGCAGTCCCCATGGTCACTGATGCACAATTAAATGGAGACTTGTTCACTGACCAGAGTACCAGATAACAGAGGCTGTTAGTTATTTTTTTGTTTTTTGTTTTTTGTCCATCATATGGTTATAGTGGACACACAACTCTTTTTATGAGTGTAACACTTATAATGCTTATATTATGGAATAGAAAAAAGCTTTAATTTGGAAACCCCCCCATCCCCCCACCCCCATTGTATCCAAGTAGACTTCATCTTCTAGGGGTATGGAGCTCTTCTGCTTTTAAGCATTTGTCTCCAACATGCAAGGATACCTGTTAACTTGACTGCTGTTATTATGGCCATTCAAGAGTTGAGGGTTGAGCCTAAGTTGATGTAACAGTACTCAGTGCAGACCTGCTGTTAGTGAGATGCTAGCAATGACTGGTTCCCACACTTGAACACATTCTGCTTCCAGTTTTTCTCTATTCACGCAGGTCTACCTCCACAATGCATTGCTTCTGAGCATGAGCAGCGCTACAGGGCAACCTAGTTCAGGAGAACAACGAACCTAAAATAACAAAGGAATACTAAGTTTATATGTAGCCCAATTACTATCTGCAGGAATGTCACTAAATTTGGGGGTACTTTAACTCATTCCATACTATGGTCACAGGCCTTGGTCAGTGGTTCTGGCACTGCCTGGCAAGTCATGCTGCAATTGCCTTTGCAGCAGCTGTAGCATGACTTGCCAGGCCGTGCCAGAACCACTGACTTAAGACTATAGGCATGTCAGTATTTGAACGAAAGCTCTTTTCATGAACAATATAAATGTGCAATTGTTGTCTTAAATCTAAATAAACATACAGAAAAAATCAGTGACTGGCATGGAATGAGTTAAGCAGACAATAATTTTCATATCTGACTAAGTTTTATCAGAATTTACTGACCAAAAAGTTTATTTTAAAGAACATAAATAGGCAGCCTCAGAGAAAGTTGGCCCAGGATGAGACTAGCTTTTGCCCTGACCTGCTTAAATTTGGCGATTGTGTTGCCTAGGACTTGTCACGCCAATGCTCATTCTCAGAACAGTGCATTGTGGAGGTTGACTGAGTCCGTATATATGTGGATTACAGGTGAAAATTGCTTGATGTACATTGTTGACTGAAGAAGCTTTCACTCAAGTGCCAATGTGCCAGGTCTAATGTCATTGGCTTTTGCATGGCTGGTTATGTCATGCTACAGCTGCTGCAACATTTACCAGATGAATGAATGAATGAATGAATGAATGAATGAATGAATGAATGAATGAATGAATGAATGAACAAACAAACTAAATCACCAAGGTTTGGACACCATTCTGTTCTGTTAAAACAGTTCAAAATAATGGCCAAAGTCTTTAAAATTATGCACACATAATGGGGTGAATCTTTTGACAGTCCCTTTTTTTTTTTTACAACACTAATTGTGAACACCCATTATGCAGCTACCACAGAGCGCCAAAGTATTGAAAATAACTGTCTAGTCATCATTGGATGAAACTGAAATAATAGGACTGACTAATGACCACAACCATATTCTGTGGCAAGCGTTATCAATGAAAAAAAAAACCGACTCACACAGGTGTGTTTCTTTGTTGTCTGACCAGTCGCCTGTTGTCATATAACTGTGGTATGATTACCACATTTATAGGATGTAGCACAGGATTCTGCTATGCCAGACATATATACACTTGTAAGAGACAGTTGGATGACTCAAATAGCAAGGGGGCAGAAGAGGTATTTTCGTTCTTGTATATTTCTGTTTTCCCCACTGTTTGATGACCATTTTAACATGCGTCAATTTTGGAAACTGTATGAGCACAAATGCCTAGACGTGGATCATGGCAGCCAGACAGTGCAGTTTATTTTCTGGACGCCTTGTGCATATGAAACTGAGTAAGCATGTGTTGAAAGTCATGTGATCAGACCCCAATGCTGCCCATCCCACACCTGTAAGCCAATCCCCACAGACAATAGTCTGTACATACAGGGAGGCCTGCAGTTACATAGTGGCCAGTGGAGCTGCAACTTCTGTGCACCTGTGAAACCTTGGAAATATATGCACAACTAATGATTGGTATAAAAAGCATGAGTCAACATTGTTCATATTTTGACCTCATTAGGATAATGATGATTGAGAAATCTCTTTGATGTTTCATCATCCCATTTACAAATTAATTTACTGGAAACATATTTACCAAATTAAGAAATTTCTAAGGTAGACCAGGTGAGCTGTCACTAGCAGGTAATAAGCTTTCCTGTCTAATGACCAAGTCTGCCATTTTGCCTGTAAATTATATACTCTTGGCGCCCAACAGACAGGCACTACCCTCTATCAACATCGGGTGTGTGTGTGTGTGGGGGGGGGGGGGAGATTGCTATTTTATTGTATTTTTTTGTGTTCTTGTCTTCCCATAATGGTACTGCGTGAGAAACACTTTCAGTGTAATTCTCCCTTGGCTAATGCACACTAGTCACACTGTGTAGTCACACAATCTCAGGTCCCTATTCAGGACTTGGTGATATGTTAGTATCACCCACATTTACCGTCATACATATACCAACATTGGTAGTGTACAAGCAGTAGCTCAAAGTCGTTTTCCTACTGCTAACCAAACGTTGGTTTGGATCACATTTCACTGTGACAACCTAAGTCATAGTGGAACCCGGCTTCCATGTTACAGAATCACGTCTGTGTTTTACGTGACAACGGCAAAGGGCATTCCAGGGGTTTAACGGTCTAGCGTCATTTGCCATCTTGTCCTTGAGTCACTGTATTTGACGAAACCGGTCGGACACATTCCTGAATTTCTGTTATCCGTTTTGGCCTTTGCACGATCTTATTTGCTATTTCATTGTACCCATGCATGCTTTTATTACAACTTTTGGGAGGATGTGGTGGTCTTGAAAAGGACGGTTTTGTGTGTTTGAAAGCTGCATGCACCAGTAGCAGGTGTAACCCCCACATTTCTGCAAGCAAATCTGGACCGTCTTTGGCTTGCTGCTGGTGAGCTTGGCTATCTCAGCCTGTGGAATTTGGTTCCACTGGTCTGCGAGCCACTGTGCCGGTTGGTCAAGGTTGGCCACAGGTTTATCGTACTCCTCCCTGGCTCAATGGCCAGGCACATCCCATGAATGTTCAGTGGGGGGGGGGGGGACGGGTAAGGAGATCAAGCTGGCCATGACAACATTTGGATGTTGTGCTGCTGGATACAGTGCATGCTGATTGGTGCAGTATGTAGCATTGTCTTGCTGGACCAGCAGCCCAGGACGTTGCTGGAACCATTTGGGGACTGTTGGCAGGATGTCATCCACATAGCACTGGCCTGTTCCACTCCCATTTACCCTGATGAGTTTTGTTCCTCCAGTCGCCGTGATTGGCCGCTACATCTGACACTGCTTCCTCTGTAGCGGACCATGTTCCACCAAGCATCGATTCACAAATCACTCTGAAGGCACACATGTAAGCTGTGTATTCTCCCATCATGGAAATTGAGGCAACATCGTGACTTGTCCAATGACATCACACTCCTCCACTGATCTCTGGTGTAGAAAGCATGTTCCTGCACCACTGTATCCATGTATTCTTGTGTGGACGACTGAGAGGGACGTGGATGGCAGGGTGGTATGACCTTGGTTTGGCCTCTGACACCAATCACTTGCTGATTGTATGCCATGATGCTGCAGTGTTGCAGGCCTGGTGCCACGGCTGACGAAACCTTGGCCAAAAGGCACCTGTGTAACAGTCATCCCTCCCATACCCTGTATGCTGTGGCATTATGGATTCACATTGATCCCTGTGTTACCAGTGGCCCTTATAAAGCCAATAGGCACACCAATAGGCACACCAATAGGCTCACCAATAGGCACACCAATACTAGACACATTTATCACACTTTTGTGGCTCTTATCTCATTTACGGCATTTTAATTATTTTTGCATGACAGCTCAGGCATACTATTAGCTATGCTGTCCGTGTTACATAAAGGTCCATGTGACACACATATTGTGTACTCATACTGATATTTAGAGCAGCCCATATGTTAAAACCAATGGAGGTGCCTGGGTTTTTTTGTTTTTGTTTTTGTTTTTTAAGGCCAGAGGGGTATTGTTGTCACTTACATGTCCATCTGTCCATGCCTTTTTAATGCCATATCTCAAAAATACTCACTTCACAGAAACCAAATTTGTATCACAGTGGGTCATTGAGGTGCTTCAGGTGCCTATTGAAAAGTAGGTCACGGTACTACATTGAAGAAAAAAATGCCGTTAATGTAATATCTAAAAAATGTTGAGTGTAGCTTCATCAATTATTTATAACAGTTGGTCCTAAGGATGTATCAGGTGCCTATTGAAAACTAGGTCATTGGGTCACATATTTAGGTCACAGTGCTGCATTGAAGAAAAATGGCCTTGCCATGATATCTCTGCTCATTGCATTTGCACCGAAGCTTTGTTATTAGGTCAAACAGATATCACCTTGACCTACCCGGTACCAGAGGGGTATAGTCGTCACCTACATGTCCGCCCGTCTACTTTCTACTTTTGCTATAAACTCAGCTGACGAACCAGTCAGAAGAACCAAAATAGTGATAGGCCTACCAATTCTCCTTGATCTTTTGCAGAAGTAATAAAATTTTGACTTTGAGTGGTTGGGCCTGTACATATTGGAAATACTATAGTCTGTATTTAATGAACAGTATTTCAAAGGTTGAGAGGACCGGTTTAAAACCACCAGTTGCCTTTTGTGGGTGACTGCCTGTCTCAAGTCAGGAGTGAAATTTGTTTCTTTACATTGGTATTGGAAGATGAATGTTGATGCTTTGGTAACTCTGGAATCTCTTTTCTGTCATTGTTGGGTGTGATATTTATGAATAAATATCACGTTTTTCTACATAAGTGTATCATAGTACAGATGTCCATCCATCCATCCTGGCCGAGTGGTTTGTGGTCACTGATCGGCTTCTAGTTTGTTTGTTTGTTTTTTTTTTTGAATGCCAGTAGTGTATATTGCAATGAACTCAAAAGTATGGGCAACATGGATATCATATGCTCATTTAAATGTGAAAATAATTTTTTTTACAGGTTTAATCAAATTCTAAAAAAGTTGCAGAATTTGTGTGTACCTTGAACTGTGGCTAAAATGTCCAAGAGATTTTCTTAATTATAAATGGGTGTTTATTTTGGAATTATGAAAAGTTAATATTGATTTTTATAAATTGAATTTGAGAGAGAGAGGGACAGGGGGGTGGGAGGAAGAGAGAGACAGATGGTTGATGGTTTCAAGCAAGTGACCCATTCATATATTCATTTGGCTGTTGAAGTTGCAAAAATTTTCATTCCAAAGTAATAACAGTGATTAATTAAGGGATATTTTTTATGTATTTTTTAATGTAACGTAGGTTTAAACACAGACAGTTGTTCAGAAATACATCCATGACACTGTTCCTCCTATTTGTATGGTAGAGACGCATTTCTTCACGAACATTTTTGAATTTTATTGCACATGTCAGGAGTCATCTACACATGTGTGTAGGCATTTGCCACGTTTCACATGCTGGTCACAAATTTAATTGTTTTAAGAATCAATTCACCAAGTGGAAATTTTATTCAGATTTGAAACCTGTGGCAACTGGACAATGCCTTGGAAAAAAGGTGAAAGGTTTCAACTTTTACATTAGCATTTTAAATATATGAGACCAGGAAGTAGCTACCCAGAATTCCTCTCAGGCATCTACTGTCCTTATATGGTCTTGATAGTCAGCAGTTACCCAGAAATACTTTTCAGGAATATCCCCTGTCAGTATAACCATATAAGTTACTAGTTACTCAAAAATATTTTCAAGGCATATCTCCTGACCTTAACCTTGTTGGTTAATAGTTACACAAAAATACTTTCATGGATATCTTAACTCTTTCCCCCTTGAATTAAGACTGAGTCAACAGCTTTCCTAGGCATGGGTTAGGCACCAAGTGCCGAACCCATGCCAAGGAAAGCTGTTGACCTGGGGCATGTGATCTTGATAAGTCTCATTTACATTTCTCAGTCAAATTGTTTTTCATAACTGTTGAAATTAGTTGAAAACACTGAAGCAGACGACATTTGACCACCAGCCGGTTTTGGCCGGTTTGAGGGGGAAAGGGTTAACTCTTTATGTGCCAAATTTTGGACTGACTTAACAGCTTTTCTCTGGAACTAGAGACATGCCGGTACTTGAATGAAAGGTCTTTTTTATGAGGAATACTAATCTAAGATCCCAATGATAATTCAGACTAGTTTGAGTTTAGTAGATCAACTTAAGATGTGATCGGGACTGAAAGAGTTAAAAAATAAAACTCTCAGGCATATCTGCTGTCCTTACCGTTGTTTGTAGAAATACCTCGATACCCAAGGGACATATCTTTTGTCTTTGAGGCCAGTGTTTTTAAGAGCTAACAACATCATATTTTACCACTGTAAATATTGAATACTTCGTTTTCCACAGCAAGACCATTTTGTGTTTATTAAGGCCAAATTTTGCCAGTCTCTTGAATAGTCTTGATAGAGATTCTCCAGATTTAGTTTCAGTAACATTTTGTCAAATGTTCTCTTGCACCGAGTCCCAGGGTCATGGGGGGTCATTCTGTGTATAATCTCTGCTATGCCTTAAGGCACAAACATCAAAGAGAAAAACTGATGATTCAGCATTTTCCACAGGCAGTGGGTTAAACACCACCTTAAACCAGGGTACCAGGTGATACATTAGAGGGGACCAGGTGATACCTTACAGTCAAAGAGAGGAGAGAATTTCCGTCAAAGATATAGCATTTCTGTGTGCACTCTTGTCATTTTACATACAACTCTGGCATTTAGCACATTTATTTCACCTTAATTTGTCAGACAGTACGTGGAAGCAGACACTGCCAGCCCATTAGCTGTTGGTGGCTGAGACGCGTCGCAGCTGGGACCCCACAGAGTACAGATTAAGTCATCACTTGTTGTTTCTACTTAACTGAAGTGCCTTGGAATTATCACGGGCTATTCCACAGAAGTCTGCTGCTGATACAAAGACACTGAGGTGCATGAACACAACCTGCACCCAATGATATCCTGCACCATGCAGGCTAACAGGCCTGCCCCGGATACTTATTATATGTACTGGCTACCCACAAGGTTTTCAGAATTGTGGGACGATATTTATGTATGTAAGACAAGGTGTCTTAGACTTGAAAGAACTCCTGAGACCAAGGACAGTTTGACTTGGGACACAGAGGCCAGGGATCAAAGTTTAAGCTTGTGAAAGGAAATGGTCAGTACATTGACTTATTGTGGATTTTCAAGTCTTAAAAGTCTGTGATGTCTCAATGCACCATTTTTACCCGGGGTACTTAAAGTGCCAGAGTGTGCTGTCATGCTCTGCATCATCCATCAATCCATTTGTCTCTTCATCTGCCCATCCTGACATCATTACTCTACAAAAACTTAAAATGACATTAACTGCAGCTGCAACAAATTGAAAACCAACATCCTGTGTCATCATTTTGATTTATTTTTTTATCTATTTTTATTTGTTTTTTATTTATTTATTATTTATTTGTTTGTTTGTTTTATTTTATTTTTAATTAATTTTTAAAATTTCATTTTTGACATCATGCAAGGGTATATTACCATAATGTCTCGAGCGTAGTTGACTTTACAGCTTCTCCACTTTTATATTTTTTAATCAGGTCCATCTTATGATGGACCAGATACCTTCATAATAATATGTTGCTCAGAAAAAAATTGCATTTTTACTAGTTTTTATCAATTTATAAGAAATTGTTTTTATTGGTTTTTTGCTTTATAAGATGCATGTTACACTGAAACCAGTCTATTTTGGGTATTGCCAAAAATATGTCAGAATAACTATAATGCAATCGGATGAAACTCATTACTGGGATGCGATTCAATTATAGTATGATCGAAAGGAGAATATATATTTTCTAATTTAAGAGACAGAATCTCTGTAACCCTAAATTCTGCATAGAAATGACCATTATTCAAATGCCAACATACATTATAGTTCACTGGTGTTAATTTGCATTGCCTGGCAAGTCATGCTGCAGCTGTAATTGTGGCAGCTGTACCAAGACTTGCCAGGCAACCCAAAAACTTCTGACTTCAAATTGAAAGGGCATGTGGGTCATGGAATGACAAGTCTTCTTCAGAAGAACGTGGCTAATTTTTCAGATCAAGATGAGAAAGTCGTGGAAAGATGAGTTTAAAAGTAAATATCTTTAAATTTCAGAGATTGCCTTCATTCTTCTGAGAAAAACTATGTACTGAATGGTAGAGTCTGATGTCAAGAGGTTAGTTGAATATTTGAGATAGATCTTTAGAAATTTTTTCACACATATGCCAATAACTTAATTGAAAACAACAGAAAGCAAAAAGAAAAAAAAGGAAGAAAAGAAAAAGCCATGCTAATTTAAGGACAGTACATACACAGACTTCCATCTGCAGTCAGTCAACACAAAGTTAAAGTCCATCCATTTGGCACTGTTTCCTTATAGATTTATCTGTGACCACAAAGAGGAACTAAATGGATTGCAAAGTAAAATATAGGTATCATTAAAAGCAATAGCAGATTGATACATAGGGCTAGCGGATAAGAAATTGACTGAGGTCAAAGTCGTAGGAAGACACATGTGAAGCCAATATATATACATTGGATACGGACAATAATTCTGTTTGTGTGGCACAACAGAAAGATGAGGTGACAGTAGTTGCTGGTTTTACATTGGCTTCCCTTCGTAGCTCCAACATTACTCTGATGATAAAAAGAGAATTCATGAACAAATGGTTGCCATAGTTACCCGAGCTGTAGCCCAGATGTGCCAAATAAGCAGTTGAAATGGACATTTCTGGCCTTGTTGCAATGCTCCTATTTTATTATTCCTGGTATGGCCCTGTTATATATCGTGGCTAATGTATTGCCTATAGCCTGGAGTATTGGATTGTTTGGTATGGATCAGTTGTTGACCTTCTGCGAAATCTGGGGGAAAATTTCCAATTTCACTAGATTGTCAGTCACCATTACCTTCATTCCGCAGAGAAAAGCCGCTGAATGCTAGAATTTGGTGTTGATTCTGCAAGCTACATGCATGACAGCAGTCTCATGGATATATGTACAGGTTTTAACTCATTCTGCCCTGTGGTGACAAGGAATGTTTTCCTGGTCAGCAGAAGACTAAGTCAATAGCTTTCCTCTGCATATGTTGGGCACAAGGAAAGCAATTGACTCGGGGCATGCCTCCATGAAGAGTCTGATACACAATTCTCATCTAAATTGTTTTCTATTAACAAGCTCGTGACAATTTACATTTTGGGCATTTTTGTGCAATTTTAGCACAAAAGGGTTAATGGTGTTGCTTATTGCTTTGTTTTGTTTTTTAATTGTCCTGGCCAGCAATGCAAGAAACTTCAGATGAGGAGTGTTGGTACAGTGCTGTTTCCAGGATTTTATAAAGACCGGAAAAATTTCATATTTTCTCCTTTTTTTTTTCCTTAACAAGGACAATAGAACTCAGGGCATTTTTTCAGAATTAACACAGAAATGTGAAGAAAATAGTAGCACAGAAGGGAACCACAGTAAGAGGTAGGGAGGACTCCCTTCTAAATTGGCCGGTAGAAAGCACTGTTGATACAGTAGTCCTTCCTTTGAAAGACCACTCCTTTGGGAGACCACCTCCTTTGAGAGACCACAGTTGTCAGGTCTTTCTGTAATACTTTTCATGTTATTTATACCTCCTTTGAGGGACCACCTGCTTTATGTGAACACCTTTTTGGTGGCACTAGGGGTGGTCTTTCAAAGGAGGGACTACTGTATTTGTAAGAAAGCTCTCTATACAAGGAACTTGAATGTATTATCCTGGTCTTATATCCAGGTGGAAAAGAATATCAAAACAAATTTGAGGATTGTGGTCCAGGATGAGTTAAAGCTACAGACATATTTGGTTTTCAAGGTGTGTGGAAGAACTTGTATGCTCATTACCAACTGCCAGTACCAAACGACAATGCCTGTTTCACACGTTTTATGGGAGCCTTGCTTTATGCGAGATACATGGTTGGCATATAAAGACAATGCTCCTCCTACCTTTGTAATAGACTTACACACAAGGCTCTGGATTGTTCCCAAAACAGAGATTGAGTTTGTGGATTTATAATATTGTTGTAGTCTAGTCAGCCCCAGTCTGCATTAATGACTGATGTGATTACAGTCTACTTAGTGCTGCAATTCGGCATCTTTGGGATTCGGTTGTGGGAAATAAGACGGGAACCTTTCAGCTGGTCAGCGTTTCTATGGCAACAAGTTGATGCATGAAAAAATATGGTCAGTTATGTTATGGAAGACTGTTCATCCCAAATACATTCAGCTTGTCCAAAACAAAAAACACACAAAAAAAAGCTGTACTTTCAGATTTTCTCTGGTTTTGGATGTTGGTATGAATGACTAGATGTCTTTCGACACCTTGCTGGTCTGTCTATAATTCTTTCATGAACGTTAAGCCTCATCTTTGAGCAATGTTAATGGCAAAGGGTTAATGTTTTAGATAGAGGTAACAATTTTCCTGTATATGCAGGAGTTAATATCGGATACCGCATTGTCCGTGTTATTCCATTGGTCCCTTTAAAAGTTTGGCACTCTCCCCTTTTTAATTCTTGAAAATGACTGGCTGCATCTTTCTTATTCTGTCTTCATACAAGGATCTTTTGGCCATAAATCGAAACCAGAGGGGAGGTTCCATGGTGTCCAAAGTTATCAATTTCACCCAGTGTGGCAGTCAAGTACAATTTTCCCGTCTAGTCAGGTAGACATACACAAAAAAAAACCAGAAAAGGCTGTTGAAAAAATCTGGTAAATATAAAAAAAAAATAGAGTCAAAAAACAGAAAAACATCAGCCCTGTAAATTCACTTCATACGGACACAAGAGTCGAAGGACTTAAATTCCTTCGAAATTTGATATTTACATTCAGATACGTGACCATTTTGCAAGGAAGAGACGTTGTCACTATGACAAGGTTTCACTGTTGTAAGGGTAACAGGTCTGCAGGGGAAGCTTCCCTCCTGAACACTGCGCCCATTAACTCTTTCAGTGCCACATTTTGGACTAGGTCCACAGCTTTCCACAGCAAGCTTTGGGTGCAGTGTGACCAAAGCGTGCCAAAGAAAGCTATTGACCTGGACCATTATATTCCGTGTAACTATATGCTTGCTGCTACTTGAATGAAAGGCCTTTTACAAGGAACATGAATGTAGCACACATATTGTAATTCAGAGCGGTTCGTTGTAAGTAGTTCGACTTTAGTCGCATTGGCACTGAAAGAGTTATAGGTAATAAGAAGCAGGTGGAAAAAAGTGGCCATGTTTTACTCCTGGCTGGGCACTTTAGCTGTGATGTCATTGTACAATGGTCATGTGACAATAAGCTTTTCTTCCATCTTTCTTTTGTGACCCAGCTCTCAGGCTCTCCATTGGCTAAGGTACTACCCACCTTGGAGGGGGGGGGGGGTAAAGGGGATTGAGGGGGATTAGAATATTTTTATTTCCTGTACCAGCAAACCAGGACCCCCAGATCCCCTTTAACCCCTCACTCCTTGACTGGATAACAGAGAGATTGTACACTTGACACACATTAATTCGCCACCAGGTGGCAGCAGAGCTTCTTATTCCATGTAAGAAGTAAGCCACAGTCACTGTGATCACTGGTGATCACTGGTAATCACTAGTCCCGTACTTACTGCTGATGTTTACCATGGCAGCCAAGGGTGACCGACCAGTGACGTCTTCAGTCCATTTTTTCAAAGCTTAACACTAAACTGTCCATATACAGGGCAGATGGTGCACAGTGGAGAATGAAAGGACCTGCTGTCAGTTTAGCAGGCAAATAAAGGCCTTTCTCCACATCATTCAGATACTCCAAACATGTGCAAAACACTTATATGTATATACATGACAGTGAATAGTGGCTTCACAGTGAAGCACTCTCTGGTGGTTTGATTTAAGAAAAGAAATTTTCTGAACAATGGCATACAGTGAAACTCCCTATACCAAACACCCTTGGGACTGGAAAAGTGTTCAGTATAGTGAGGTGTTCGGTATAGGTAGGTTTGATAGCATTGAAAGTATATATTTGGGACCGAGAAATGGTGTTCAGTATAGAGAGGTGTTCGGTATATACGGAGGTATTTGGTTAGAGATGTTTTACTGTACTTAAAAAATGAAAAAAGACAAACCACAGGAAATGGAAATGGAAAAAAGTCACCATTCAATCATAATTAGAAAAGTTCCATGATGATAGAAACTCAGTCACGTGATAAATCTCTTGTCACATGACAATGGTCCCATGTGGTTCTGGCCTTTGTCACTGTCATGCATTGAGTTCTCTTTGCTGCCGCAACTTAAACAGTTGCTTTTAAATGATAAGTTTCAAATTTATGACTCAGAAATTACCTACAGTAAGGCCTGGATGAGGAAAAAAATGGAATTAATCCTCAAGCAAAATGCACTGTAATGGCTCAGAAAAGCTGATCCTGCAGAGACTTCGACAGACTGTCATTTGCAAGTGATTGATGGGCATAATGTTTCTAAGTGAAACTTTTATTTAATTAAGATCCCGCTTGTTGGAGGGAACATAAAATTTAATCCTTGTCCCAAAAGTGAGTGTGATGCAGGGCTGCTTGTCATTATAAAGTACACTGCTCCCACCCACCCACCCTCTTGCTAATGACCACCTTTTTTAGTAAGGCCACCATCATTATATGAACAAACCAGGCAAGGGTCTGGCAGCTTGTAGAAAAAAAAGGGAGAACAGTTCGACCACTTTTGCCTCTTGTGGGGCATCATGAGGAACTGGTCATGACAGGTAGGAACTCTGTTTTTACCTGTGAGTGTAATATTGGACATCAGGGCCAGACTTTTGCAAAATTTTGCGAGAATCTATTTGGATTTTTGTCAATTAGTTTTCTTTTTAAAGAAAGACACGTTTAGGAGAATCTTTACGAGAATGGATTCTCGGATTCTCGCCGAAATTCTGGCCCTGGACATTATATATAATTACTAATGTTTTTTGGCCAATGTCACTCACAGTTGGCGCTGCTTAAACCGTCAACCCGTTTAGTGACATGATGTTAGAAGTCATGTAAGGGTTACACGTGATTCTTTGTGGCGGGCCTGTGATGTCACAGACTGGATGAATGTACACCACTGGAGTGACCTAGTAGTTAAGAGGAATCCCAAAACAGACCAGAAAACGAGAGATTTCACAGTCTTGGTGTGGGGTAAAGGGGAACATTAGCGACCTGACTGGGAGTTGCCTGGATGTAATATCAACTTACAAAAACTGATGTTAGGTGTTTATAACTGTCATGGTGGTATGAATTGGTGTTTCTACCTCAGTGTCTAAGTCATGGGGGAAAAATAAGCATAGAACAGGAATAATTTAGCATAAAACTTGGCAAGTATGCTAATTTTCCCATGACGTTGAGACCAAAGGGTTCCATGATGCAGAGCTGGTGGAAAAAAGAAAAAACACTATCATTATACATATGAATGAAGGGTACAGTGATGTTGTAATGTCCGCCACAAGAACAGCAAGCCTTCCAATGTAGCCATATTTCAAATTATCACCCGTGCCATCCCTTGTCACATTAATGCTGCACCAGCTGTGGTGTTCATAATATTTTTAACTGTGCTGTTAAAGTCCTTATTTTCAAATGTGTATAACGTGTGGAATCATTTTTGCATTTCAGATATCTAACTGAAGTTTCAATTTCACTATTTTGGACATAGATTCAGATTCAGATTCAGATTCACTTTATTTGACCATATCACACCATATCAGTACATAGGAACTGTTGACAATCGTATATTAACCCAACCGGTCATGGATACCCATGCTAGAACATTGAAATGATGTTGTAGTCGCATGGGCCACCTTGTTACAAAGTATATTCTATGTAAATTTACAAAATAAATTGGACATAGTTCCTATTAAACCTATGTTGAAATTCTATTCCACTGTGTTATTACAGTTTTTTGCTCACAGCGAAATAAGTAAAAATGAGAATACGTTGAAACTAAGTGAATGTGCAGCATCATTGCGGAGACTATGTTGAAATATGTGGCTGTCTTTTGGCAGCTGAATGCATTAAAGCTCTGAAGGTAGGTCCTTCACTGAAACTGATTGAATAAACAATTTTGTGCAAGTGCAGACTTGTGCGGTCTCACCACACTGGGGCTTCTTGGACAGTCTGGTCAGGTAGGCAGCCTTTTACGTTCTTATTGGAAGGTCTGACCTCCCACCTCCTTTCATTGCCACCAAGACACAAAATCAAAGCCAGTTTGTACAGATTATTAAATTTTTTTGCACCAAAATAAACTATGTGGTGCAAAAAAAATCCTAGTGTCTTCGAAGTGTGAAGTGTAATTTGCAGTGTGCATACAGTTTTAACCATGTCTTGCCAGGACCAGCTCTTGTGTTTATGAATAATGCAGTAGTTTCGGGCTTTAAAGTCCACCCTTACCCCCTCTCAATCTACCACAAGGCAGGAGGTGTCATGTGACCGGTAAATAAAGATGGCTTTTTTTTCATATGAAACCCAGCATCATAAGATGCACCATTTATAAACAATTTATTCATTAAAGCGAGAAGCGACATTTCCAGCATCAGTCTCTTTGATTTGCTCAGTTATTTTTCTAAACCACATCTGTAAATAGGATATGATTATCGTCCCACATAAAAGGACCTTGTCCTATCACTTGAATGCATCATGGTTTCTGAGGTTACAGTGAAATCTTGCCATTAAAACCACCTATTAAGGACTAAAATGTGATCTTAATAGAGGAATGGTCTTAATGGGGATATAATCGATAAAAAACAAAAACAATAATGGGTCTGCAAAAAGGTGATCTTAGTATAGATATGGTCTCTTTATAGAGGAGGTCCTAATTAGAGATTCTGCTGCATTTGATGTGAACATGAGCTCCCTGAAAAAGTTTATTTTTGCTCTAGGAAGTTATACTCTGTGAGAGATTTGTGTGTGTAGGTAGGTGTGTGGGTGTGTGTGTAGGTGTGTGTGTAGGTGTGTGTGTGTGTGTGTGTGTGGGTGGGTGGGTGTATGTGTGGGTGTGTGTAGGTGTGTGTGTGTGTGTGTGTGTGTGTGTGTGTGTGGGTGGGTGGGTGGGTGGGTGTGTGTGTGTGGGTGTGTGTCGAGATACGATCATTTAATGGTCATATCAATGGAATATGCAAAACGATTACACAAGCAGTATCTTTACCGTTGATCTTCAAGAGATGGATTACTGCTACTTACAACATGGAGATTGGGCTAACCTATTCTGAGCATATTAAAGCTTGACAAAAGTCCCTTTTTCAAGAGTTTGACCAAGTGCCCAGTTCTGTTTGTTCAGGGACTGGACCATGTTCTGTTTCCTGTAAAATATGTCACTCTTTGTTTAATCATCTGTCATTTACCTGCACAAAGCAGCCATAGTATTTGTGGGTTTTTTTTCACATTTATCAAATGATATCTATTTACTGTGTCAACAGTGAAAGTGATTACACCTAAAGACATTGAAGTGGTTGGGTGTTGGGTTTTAAAACCAAGCACATGTTTAATCAATCGCAGATACATCGATTTATTCATACGTTCATGCTCATACAGATTTTTAAAAAAAAATGGCAAATATTTTTAAAGTTCATTGTCATGTTTGATTATCAAAATGCGCATTACCTCAATATGTGCTTGCCTGCTTAGCCAACTCTCCGCCCAGTATCTGACTGGCCCCAGTGCTGCAGTCTGTGAGCCTAGGTGTGCTGAGCAGGCAACCTATATGCCTGACATCTTAGTGTAGTGGTGGAAATATAACATATACACAGCCATACCTTTAAAGAATACTAAATTTTAAGCTATTTCATAAGATGGCCAGTGTTAGCCCTTTGGCCTTGGTTCACATAGCATCCAGGATGCACCATGGTATATAAGCAGGCTACCAGTTGTCCTATAACAGTTTCTGGTGAGACAAAATTGCCTCAAAACCATGCAGTGGAACGATTCAACACAGTCTATGGCCACTTAAGTGTGTAGTCTTACCTCATTTGAATATTGAAATTGATCTAGAAAAGAGGTTTGAATCAAGCGGAAAAATGGCATTCCCAATGAAGAGTCCCTGGCCTGGTTTTTGCATTTTCTTTCTGGCAAGTTGTGCTCCATCTGGTCTTATGGCAGCTGGAGAATTGTCAGTGACCAGAACAGTGGTCCACTTCTTGTGAGGCCCCTCTGAAAAGAGGCTACCCCTTCTAGAAAGGCTAATTCTATATGCAGCAGTGGTGGTAGTTTCATTATATTCCCCCTCTCAAGAGAGGCCACCCCTCTTTTATGGACATAATAGGAGGCATTCAGATTTAACCAAGTTGCTGCAGACCTGCTCGTGTGTCCTCAGTTGCTAAGCAACTGAACTATGCCTCTACCATGATGAGGGCACTTGTGCCACTGATGTTACTGAACTATCCACAAATAACACTTTGTCAAACAAACAAATGAAACATGATATGTTTATCATCTTTTACGTCGTAATAAATGACTTCTCTTCAGCTTTTTGCTTTCTCAGTTTGTTACTTTTACCAAAGAAGCTCATTTGGTACTACTTATTGGATGAATCTGCTCTCCTTCCTGTCAAGTTCCTTGCTCCAACCTAGGTGGCAGCACTGGATCCCAGTTCATATGAAGACCTCCTATTCTGCTGCATTTTGGGTGGCCTTATAACAGGGGCCCACTATGTAGTATGATTCCTGTTATAAACCCTCTGGGGGGGCAGGAACATTAGCTTTCCTTGCTCCACTGTACTTTAAGTGCACAAATAAAGACTGAGTGCACAAAGGGAGACTTGACTAGGTCCAGTGTCCTTCTGGATGAAAAAGAAAAGAAAAAAAAAGAGGGGATTTAAGACATAGCACCATTTCTGGTAAATGGCATAAAGCAAGAGGAGTGGTGAAAAAGGAGGTCACCTGACCTATTCTGACCAATACTCTGCTCAGAAAAGGTCACATGATACCTATTGACCAGTTGCATCATCTGCTACTTCCTGTCCCTGGGTATACATTATTGAATGGGTAGAAGTTGCATGCAGATCCATCTGAGTTGGTTGTTGGCCACAGTTATAATTGGCTGGCTGTACATCCTAACAAAGACTAGTGCAGAAGTGATAAAATACTACGTTTTCAACAAGCTGTAGCTCCCTTTTTAATAGAGTTAGCTGAGTCAGGTCTCCTGCGGCACACAGTTACTTCAGTGATGGTCATGTACATGTGGTGCACTGCCTGATAGGACAGGTGAAAACTGTGTGTATATACTGAGGAAGTACACTGATACGACTTTGGCCTCAACACAAGTAGTTCATACACCTGATAGATAAAAAGCTAGTACCCAAGTGTTGTTTAGCATTTCAGTTATCAAAAAAAAAAAATCTTTAACTGGGATTGATATAGAGTTAATTTACCTGCATTTTCTGTGACATTTGTACATTTAAATGCTGTTTACCAAATTTTTAAATTTAAATGTGCTGATTTTTTAGACTCAAAAATGCTGGTTTGTAAAATAGAAAGATTTATAACTGTAGTCTGTTACCTGTTGACTCCCTTACAGTTTAAACCAAGTTGAGCTACTGTTTGCTGGTTGTTATTATGCCCCCCCCCCCCCCCCGAGGGTTTGGCATATAGCAAATACTTTGTCTGTGCATCTGTCTATCTGTCCAGACAGCTTTCACAGGATAACTCAAAATGTTTTCAACACATGGCTTTCATATTGCACGTGCATATTGTGCTGCACCAGCTCTCAGAATAGTTTTAAGATGGTCGACCTTGACCCAATTCCCAAGGTCGCTGAGCCATTTTAATCAATTTGGTTTTCACATGATCACTCAAAAAGTTTGCAATGTAGCGCTTTTATATTGCAGATGTCCATTGTCCTGCATCATATCTGGGACAAATTTGAAGATTGGAGACCTTGACCCAATTCCCAAGGTCACACAGCCTTTTTAATGAATTGGGTTTTCACGCGATAACTCGAAATGTTTTGTGCATAGGGCTTTCATATAACAGATGCTCATAGTCCTGAATAAGGTCTCAGAAGAGTTTGAGGATGGATGATCATGACCCAATTTCCAAGGTCACAGAGCCATTTTAGTTAATTTTGGTTTTCACAGGATAACTTGAAAGTTTTTTGCATAGGGCTATCTTATTGCACATGCTTATAGTTGAGCATAAGGTCTCAGACAAGTTGAAAAGTTTTTAACATAAGACCCTTCTTATTGCACATGGTTTTAATCCTACATAAGGTCTGAGACAAGTTCGAAGATGGATCACTTTGACCCAAATCCCAAGGTCACAGGGGGGGGGGGCATAGATCTAGCAATCTCTGATTGAGTTTTAATTATAGCCACAGACAGTGACAAGAGTCATCATCATCAGAATATGGTTCGTACACTCAGTGGGAGAAAGGGTTAACTGCTAAGACTTAAATATTCTGCTGGTTTTCTTCATTATTCAGGAACAGAAATGGAAATTGGCTTATTGAGGGGGGAAATTTCATTGCAAATTGGTATGAATCATCCCACCATAATATCCAGCAATAATTGACTACAGTATTGCCAAAGATTATGTTGCAATAGCAAAAATTGTGTTTCAGTTCAAGCCCTCGGCATAAATGTCTTCATTTCTTACAGGAACGATTTGTGGGGGTTGTCGCTTCAGTGCTGCCATACTGTAATATGTATACATGCATTTGGGTACAAAGGTGCTCCGGTGTCCCCGTGATGGTGGTATTTTTTATAGATGAGAAATGAAGCTTTCTTCATGAAATTGCCGCTAAGAATATATTCTTGTTGAAAGTGCATCATCTTCCCAAGCTTTTAGCATGCTGGATTTACCCACTGTTATGTTGTGAACCAGCTTCATGCTTCTCCACAAAGATTACAAATTTATGTTTCCTTGATGTTTTCTATTTGTCTGTATCTTGTATCTGTGTGTCCAGAAGCTCATCTGATCTCAGATGTGTGAGGTCAGATTTTGATCAAATTTTAAACGGAGGTACCTCATTTATGGGGCAAATTAAAATGATGATAAAGACAACACATAGGTTTTCCATTCATGTAAATGTTCGTCTTTATGTTTGTCCATTCATTTTATATACAGTACTGCAATCTCCAAAAAATATCCATTCAGGACAGACTGTATTCCAGTTTCACACAAGGTTAAAATGACTGGATTTGGGGGGTTACTTTGACCTGTTTCTTTGGCATATTAATTGCCATGATATTGATGCTCCCTTCCTTTATCTTGATGGTAAGTTTATTTACTCTCATGGCCAAAAGCAGAATAGGATAAACATGTTTTTTTAAATTTCACTTACAAGCCTTATCCAAAAATGCGTTAAATTTCAGTTATTGTAGTTGTAGATTTGACAAAAAATATAAGCTAATGTTTGCACACACACATATATACGTGTATACTTATCGCTGCTAACATAGTCTTAATAAATGAGACTGACCTATCAGAATTTGGTTGGAATATCAATCCAGTTAATTGGTAAAATTACATGTACATATATTTCAGTGTTATGAACTTTAATAAAAGGTCTAAATAAATGAGACCGAACTATCATAATTTGGTTGGAATATCAATCCAGTTAATTGGTTGGAATATCAATCCAGTTAATTGGTTGGAATATCAATCCAGTTAATTGGTAAAATTACGTGTACATATATTTCAGTGTTATGAACTTTAATAAAAGGTTGACCCAACAATGGGATGAACTATACAAAGTGTGTACATTGTATCCACATGTGCCTTCTTAACTTACAGTTTGACATTCCTAAAGTAATTGCTCCCAGCATATCATTGAGCAGTACTATTGTCAATGTAGGTGTTCGATGTAGCCCAAACTAAGGAGGGTTTGAACTGGTGATCTCTGATCCTCCTTCAATGTCAGACCCTGGTTCCCGGGCCAGTACAGTAGACTATAGTATGGTACGTACCCTGACTCAATGGGGCAAATTAATGTACGCACAGGGGCCCACCTGACCATCATAAAATTTTCATCCAAGTTGGGGAAGACAATTAACTTATGGATTCATATAATCTATTTACCTTATTAGAAATGGTAATAACTCGATTGCATATTTTATTTAGCAGTACGGGGACCAGACTGCTCAGGGAGCAGTCCTTGGAGAAGAGATTAAATGTAGTCAAATATGTGTGGCCTAGAAGCTTGCCTGGGGTTGCTCATGAGGCCTCATGCTGGCTTAAAGATTTGGCCATTTGTCACCTACATGCAGCACAGACACTTTGGAACACAACAGCAAACATGTTATAAAGGACTGAAACTTAATTGTCACCTTCTGCTCATTTTTTATTCTTTAAAAAGTAGGAATTGTCCTCATAATGCTATCTTTTTAATGCTATCTTTTTTAGCTATGGATGCATAGCCCTTTTCATGAATGCAAAGTCAAAGCAGAATCATCTAATTTTGCGGACCAAACAAAAACTGACATTGAAGTGGGCCAGTGATGTATTTTCTTTGCCAGAGAAAGAAACAAGTTGGTTGCTGCACAAGAGCGTGACAGTGTGCAGCATAGGTTGATGGCAGACATGTAAATGGCCGCTTGGTCTAATCCATAAGGAAACATATATATCATGTGTTTCAAACAGATACAGTATGGAAAGCATGTTCTATAAAGTGACCCTGTCCCAATTGAATTGAGACTGCATCAGCTGCTATGTCATTGGCAAGCTTCGGGAGTTTGACCAGGGTATGTCATTTTGATAGATCCCATTTATATTTTTAATGCAAGTGTGGTTTCAGTATAATGCTAACACTGACCCTCCCAAAGAAAAAAATTGTGGAAACAAATGACACTTTTAGCTGTGGTCAGTTCAACTCCTTAATGCTTCAACCAATATTAACCCTTTAATGTTTCAACCAATATTAACCCTTTAATGTACAAACCAGCATTAACCTTTCCATTTTAAACCTGCTAAAGCCACCTGGTAGTCAGATGTTGTCTGTTCCAATGTTCTTGACTTATTTCAACAGTAGTGGAAAGCAATTTGAGTAAGATTTGTAGATGATGCCCATAATGATAACATGCCCCAGGTCAACAAGTTTCCCTGGCATTCCTCCAACCGATACCAAGGAAAGTATTGCCTCATTCTTCAATTCAGTCTTAAATCAGTGTGAAGGGGTGTAGGAAGAAAGGGTCAATGGTTAATTCTTACCCAAACAAAGCAGATTAATTCATTCTGCATATACAGTGGTACCTCTTTTGAGAGACCACCCCTACGGCGGGTCAAAATGTGGTCTCTCAAAACATGTGGTCTTTCATTAGAGGTATAACAACATGGAAAAGATAGCACAATCTTCAAAGAGAGTGGTCTTAAAAAGATATGCGGTCTCTCATTAGAGGGGTCTCTCAAGAGAGGTACCACTGTAGTTGTTATACATGCACATGTATAAGACTTGGGCCACTGGTCTTTCTATGCATTTAGCCAGCTTTTAGGACAGTGGTATTTAAATGTTTGTTCGGGAAAAAAAATATCTGTGAAGCATCATTGTAGGCGTGAAGCCTGGCCAGGGTGGTCCAGGAACATGCCCCTTGGAGAATCCGTGAAAAATAGGTGTTCAAATCTGGTAAGGACGAAATGCGCCAGGCTCATTTGGCACACGGTGTATCTGTTCTTATCAACACTTGCCTAGTCTACTTATTGCAAATACGGTGTTCACTGCATTTTGAGAGTGGTTGACAGTTTTCTCCATCTAAGCTAGCTTGCAGTAAATTAATTGAATAAAGAGGTGTGCTGTAACTGCCATTGAAGTCAAGCAAAAGTCCTTGGCCTGGCAGGACTGGAAGAACAGCTCTGTTTATTAAGAATCTGAAAGCAGCGGCTCTATGTAGATGACACTACATGTATGTAAATCCCCCTGGTGTCCACCTGTTGCAGCTGGAGAAAGATGAGGGGCAAACAAAATCTGCTTCATTCATTGGTTGAAAATGTCATGTGACATGGGAAGCAGGTGCTGCCAGCATGCAGAATAGTGTACAGTGATATCTCTCTTATAAGGCCACCCGAAATGCAGCCAAAAAGTGGCCTTATAAGAGGGGTTGCTTTTCTCGAGGGAGAGAATATGATGGAAATACCATACTTGCTGCACAAGAATGCTGGCCTTTCAAGAGGGGTGGCCTCTGTTGAGAGGGGACTTATGAGAGGGGGACCACTGTATATGTTTTGTGACCATGAAACAGCCTGGTCCAGAACCAGTGACCTTCAGCGCCAATCACCTAGCCACACATGGGAATGTATGTAACATGCTATGTTGTCATTTGATTCCGAACAATATACAAGAACATCTGTCATTTAAGTTTTCTGGATCAAATGGTCTAAAGGTGGCTTGATGTTTTTACTTCAATCTAATTTTTTTTAATGAAAAACATTTTGAATGAGAAATATTATGAGTCCATTCAGGCTTATATGCCCCAGGTCAACAGCTTTTCTTGACAGAGGTAGGGAGCAATGGATGCAACCGCTGCCAGGAAAGCTGTTGGTTCAGTCTGAATCCATCTGCCATAGCATCTGTCCAGGGATTAATGGCACCAAAACGAGTTTTGCACTGGTTCCCCGCTGATGACCCGATTTTATAAAGGCTTCTAATGCCTAAAACTTTCTTCTAAATTTCAAATTTTATGAATACGATTCGTTCCTTTTATAAATTAATTTGCTATTATGATTTAGAACTATGCAGTTTTTCAGTGAATGGTACGGAATAGGACTTTGCTCTTAGAATATTGGACTTGATAGTGTTCAAACAGTACATGGGCTTACAGAATTAGGGTTGTTAAGTTTCTCTTTGTATTGAATAGGAATTATGTTATATATAACGCATTAAGTAACTTTGCATCCATGGTCAATTTACTATGGGACATTTTTTTAGAACATTAATAAAAGTCATAGGAATGTACATGTATGGTATAGAGTCCTGGGAATACAGAAGTGTGCCGTGGCTGTCAATTCACACACTGATAATATGTACATCAGCACATCTTGTCAAACGAGATAGCATTGCTATCATTAGAGACTGTTCACTTATATTTGGAATCAGTATGTCCAAAATGTTGATTTTGTCGTGATTTCATGACCTCATGTCGTCCCCTTCTTGTTCAATCCATTGTTAAAATAGTGATTTCATCCCCAGTTCACAAAGACAAGTAATAACCTTATTGTTAGCACATACAGTGGTACCTCTTTTGAGAGACCGCCCCTACAGCGGGTCAAAATGTGGTCTTTCAAAACAGGTGGTCTTTCATTAGAGGTACAACAACATTGAAAAGATATCGCTGTGTTCTCAGAGAGCGGTCTTAAAAAGATATGCGGTCTCTCATTAGAGGGGTCTCTCAAGAGAGGTACCACTGTATATGTAACATAACTTCCCTGTCACAATTACGAAAATGAAGCCATGAAAATAGTCTCACAGTGAGACCATAATGTGGAAACAGGTCTGTGCAGTGACACCTGCCTTGAGAGATCACCTGCCTTATAGGACCAGCTTTTCCAGATACGCTGCCTAACACAGATCCTACCGTGCATATCTCATATAAGGAGCCCCCTGTCTTGACCGATCACAATTTGTTCAACCCAAGTGGTGGTCCTTGAGGACAAGCTTCACTGTATCATAACTTTCCTATCTCGAAAAAGATTGATGGCATTATAGACGTGTCCTGATGCTGAGAATTCCATGTAAATGTCTGTCTCAGCCAATGGTGTAACAGTAGCATGTGTTAATTTAGTGACCTGCTGGCATCCTTCATTACCAGCTGTGCTCATCATTCCCATAAATTGTCTCGAAAGGTTCTGTTTCATTGTCTCGAGGGAGTGTCTCATATTCACCTGTACTTGTCTGTGAAATTGGAGCATCTTTTGTGTGATATAATATTTCTCTGTGTTGGATACAGGGCAGTTAGGAGATAAAATGACACCTTCTCTTCCTTTCAGAACATGCAGGGTGTCTAAATTTATAACAAACATTGCATACAAGTCAAATAACAACCATATAATAGTATTTTGTTCTTCAGAATTGGTGGCATAAAATATGTTAAACATTTGACTCTTTGTGGTAATAAGACATCACCTTCCAGTGTATTCCCAATTATCCCGACAACAAAAAATTGTGGAGTCAAATCTGTCAAATAAGTTAACAGCAGTGTGAGGACGAAACCACCATTACATCTACTGTAAATTTTCATATTAGCATAAAGGTGTATTACTTTAGTTGTGTCACGTTTTAAAATAAAGTATGTGGTTGGTGTTGTGCAGACACCTTTCATTGAAAACATACAAGATTAACAAAAGGTGAGTCTATAGATAGAATCAAAAGTTATGGCAGTGTTTACCTGTCATAGCCAGGAAACATGTGCTCCGAGCACGGCTTGCCAGCATTACCTCACTGCGTATGAATATGGGATTTGCCCTCTGTTTACAAAATTCATCATGGAAAAAATATCTGTCAAACAAAACAACACAAACACTCTGATGACTTCATGTAATAGTCTAGCTGAAGCAGTGGGCTAATTGCAGGTAAATAGCTCCCAGAAGTGTGAGCACAATAAAACCAAGAGCTATTTAGCACACTAACCTGTACCGGAATGACGACGACGACGACGACGATGACGACGACGATCTTGTGGCTCTCCACTTTCACTTTTCTGTCACGGTCCTGTGTGACACAGGTGGCCTAGAGGGGAGGAGAGGGAGATGAGGTGGGGGATTGACCGCAATGGTGTATTTATACCTGTGGCTTGAACTTTATTTAAGTATATACTGTGTGCATTTATTTTGTATTCTTGTTCTGTCTTATAAAACTGCACACTACATGCAGATGGTCAGGGTTCAGAATCATTCCTCATAAACACCTTAATGCTTCAACTCCCTCCCCTTCTTCACCCCAAAAATAACTCTGGACAGTGTGTGTGTGATGCCAGTTGATATGCTGTCCGTTTAGATTTTGATCTTAATTCTGAGTAGAATTGTACCATTATTGAGTCAATTTTTGTTTTATTTCCAAGGATGCTGAAACATGAGAAATTATCCCCATGTCAAATATCAAGAGTGGAACACAAACCCAACTACAATGTGGCCACAGTGTAGGATTCAAAATGTTACTCACACATACATGTAGTGCAAGTTAATTCAGCTTGAATTGTTATGGTGCAAATTGATTAAGCTTGGATGGCTACTTTGCACATAAAACACCTTTAAATTGGAGTTTCTTTCATTATGTATAACAGTATTATCTAATTGCTCGGTCACCATTTTCTCCATACGTCTGTCCCAGTCACGAAGTCAGCCTTAATAAAACATGAGTCACTGGAAAGACGGGAATAAATCACATTACATCTCCATACAGTACGGCCGCCCCACTTACGATGGTTATCTTCATTCGTTCCCCAATTGCACCATAAATTTCTGCCATTGTTTTGCTCCTGAGGAATTGTTCGCACCATCAATGAAACATTGATAATCAATATGTCTTCAGGGGAAACTTTGTTATTCATTAACTCATCTCGGCTGGCAACACATCCACATGATTTCAAGTTAGCACCAATTTCCGTCAATTGTGGATTAAAGTTGCCCATAAATTGATTCAAGTACCGACACATTCAGTCTAAAATCGGTGGTTTTCACATCCCTGGTAAGTCATGGTGTAGAGCGTGTCTTTGCCGGGTTATGCAAAAACCACCGGCCAAGATAATTGTTTGGAGTCTGTTAACCCAGACAAGGATGTCTAGATTTACATGTACTTGTTACTATAAACTCGATGGCCCAAAACTGGGATAAAAGTTGCACATGTGTTCAGATTGAGTGTAAGAGGTGTACATGTATTCAGATTGAGTGTAAGAGGTGTACATGTATTCAGATTGAGTGTAAGAGGTGTACATGTATTCAGATTGAGTGTAAGAGGTGTACATGTATTCAGATTGAGTGTAAGAGGTGTACATGTATTCAGATTGAGTTAAAGCATCAGTTCATTTAGGGATTATGTGATATAGGCGTAGTCATTGTTTTCTCAAGCCTATGCAAAGCAAGCCTTGCATATTGTTTCCACCAAAATATGAATATGTTGGTCAGTATCTGGGTCAAAATCATCATGTCATAGCCTTTAACCCTTTCCCCTTAAACCCGCCAAAACCGGCTGGTGGTCAAATGTCGTCTGCTTCAGCATTTTCAACTGATTTCAACAGCAATGAACAACAATTTGACTGAGAATTGAAGATGAGACTTGTCAAGACAACATGACCCAGGTCAACAGGTTTCCTCGGCATGGGTTGGGCACTTACCCATGCTGAGGAAAGCTGTTGACTCAGTCTTAATTCAAGGGGGAAAGGGTTAAGTTTGGAGGAGGGATGGGTTTTCATGAAAGAATACTCTTTAGGATGCTGGTGAACATTATGACAATCTTGAATGGCCCTTTTAATGAGAAGGGGAACTAGTTAAATAGGCATATGCTCTTCTTTTTTTTTTTTTTTTTTTTGGTAGCCTCCAGAGTGAAAGAGGATTTTAGCTCTGCTGACTTGCCAGTCAACAGAGCTTGAAGGATGGGTCAGCATGTGGCATCAATCTGTCTGTCTACCCTTGTATGGCTTTTTTCTTTTCTTTTCTTTTCTTTTTTTTTTCTTTTCTTTTCTTTTCTTTTCTCTTTTCTCTTTTCTTGTCTTCTCTCCTCTCCTCTCCTCTCCTCTCCTCTCCTCTTTTTTTCTTTTCTTTTCTTTGGGGGTGGGTGGGGGGGGGGGCAAACCATTGGGCAGAGGGCTTTAGTTTTGAACATGGATATTTTTAGGTAAACACTGATGAAGCTTGAATGGGATCACCATATATTTTGGTTCATAGAGCAATTATTGTGCATTGCAAAAAGAAGAAAAGAAAGTGAATAGCTTTCACATTCATGTTCATGCTCTCTCTCTTCAGCCTTGGCTGCATTGGCCTATTTTGGAATATGGTCACTTCCATTTAGTTTGATTTTGGGGTTTGCAAATTTTTAACTGACATTGAGAGTGTAAATTGTCTCATTCTTCTCTTCCTTCTCCCTCCTTCCCTCCCTCCCTCCGTCAACAAAATAAATTACCATTCTGCTCTCCATGTTTTCTCTGTAAAAGTAATCTTTAAAATTATTGTTATCGCTGACAAAAGATGACACATATGGAGAGGGGAACTTGAAGGTCACTTTAAGAGCCCTTCAGCAGATATTGTCTGTCTGTTGTACACAACAGCACATTTACAGAGTTGCTCACATTTTGCTACATAACCCAGTGACTGACAAAAATTTTCCATGTTTGGCTAATTCACTTCATTACCTTAGATTTCTTCATCGGTCCATTGTTGTCAGGTGAAAGCAAATGAGCCTTTAGCAGATATTGTTCCTGAGTCACTTTAACATCATCTTGATCACGAACTCCGGAATAAAACAAGTTGCATTCGTAATTATTTCCCTGCATACAGATTCTCACAATCACCAGTGAACAAAATGTAAAGCATCGGGGGTTGGTATCCATGACTTGTGAGAAAACTTTTTCAAACTATGTTTTCAAGTTGGCCAGAAAAATGGTAAAGAGAACAGCTGGGTAGTCATTAATGTGTGGTGTATTTGGGGAAATACGGGGTTAATGTTGCATGCACATGTTTTGTTCTACTGCAATTATCCTGATTACAGCATCACAAAGAGTCTACCTTTAGTCTTAGCCGAGTGTCGCCAGCACGTCTCCATGTCTTCCTGCCCCCCTTCACGACATGCTAGCGTTTCAACATTGGCACAGTCTCTGCTGATTAAAGAGATAGGCCTTCAAAAAATATACTCTCTCATGCTTAAAAGTGCTTTTTGACAAGTGATTTATAGTTCCAAACAGCCCATTAGTGACTTCCCTGCTTTCTCACTTATTTTGTCTGACGTCTGGCGGAGAGATCCAGGTTGTTTGAAATGCTGTGCCCTTGGTATGCTGATAATGGAGTGTGTGTAATATTTGGCTGGTGCAGCTTTTTTGACAAAATATATAAAAACCAGGACAGTGGTCAGTCTCTAATAAAACCACCCCATTGCACTAGAAAATTGATCCCATTAAAGGGATGACCTGGGGGGGGGGGAGGGGGACCATAGCATTGAAAATGACACTTTTTGCATAAGGATACCAGCTTTATAGGAGGGGTGGCTATTTGCAAGAGGGGCCTTATTAGAGAAGGATGAGGGCAGGATATACAAACAAAGTCAAGATGGTATCACAAAAGCAACAACATGAAAATGTGAACACCTAATTGTGTGGTGTCTAAACTTAATTCAATGGCATTGACTGAATAATAGAAGAGACATGCTCATTTTTATTGTTGGATTTTTGTGTAGGGTGAAGTTTGCTCTAGTGAATCAACAGCTTTTCTTGATGCCCAGTCAATGCCAGGGAAAGCTGTTGACTTGGGCATGTGACCTTGATATATCACATCTATTTCAAGTTGCCTTTCACACACTGTTGAAACTAGTCAAAAATACTAAAGCACACAACGTTTGACCACTAACAAGCTTTGTGCAGTTGGGGGGGGGGGGGGAGAGGTGAAATATCTCTCTGTGTTGTAAGTTTCTTCATCAGGATGAGAAAACTCTTTAGTATCTACTTGTCCAAAGACAAAAGTTATGCTCCTACTTTTTTTTTTTTTTTTTTTTTTTTTGTAAAATGTACTTGTTCTACATCAATTTTCACTGTCCTGGACAACAATGGGTGACTTTCTTCATGCTCTCTTTACATGCACATTCTGGATATTGTCCACCAGTTGCTTGCCTCCTTAGCAGACCTTCTTGGGGCGACAGACTGTCGGCCCCAGCAGGGACCTGAGAAAGTCTGCTAAGGAGGCAAGCTAAATGCACTTGGACATTCTTTCGCCTTATATACGTCAGCCCTTGATATTTGGCCTTTATCCATCACCATTACATGATGTCTGTGTTTTTGTATCGTCTTCCAGCAGACATTTTCCACGATGGCCAGTGGTTTCCCACCAGTTCATCATTCATTGTGTCCCTTCATTTCCTGTTGATCATTTTCTCTACCAGTTTATTAATGTTCCACCTTTTGCCATGGACATAGTTTACGATCTCCTCTTTCTGTGGACACACTGTTTTCCATGGAAACATTCCGTATGTAGGTTTTAACTCATTCCATACTATGGTCACAGGCCTTGGTCAGTGGTTCTGACACTGCCTAGCAAGTCATGCTGCAACTGCCCTTGTGGCAGCTGCAGCATGACTTGCCAGGCAGTGCCAGAACCACTGACTTAAGACTATAGGCATGTTGGTACTTGAATGAAAGCTCTTTTCATGAAGAATTGAAATATGGAATTGTCGTCTTAAATCTAAGTAAATATATGGAAAAATCAGGGATTGGTATGGAATGAGTTAATTTCCCCCAGAGGTTTCCCTAGACATACACTTTTTCTTTCATACTGTCTGCCATTCCCACAGTTTTCTTTGTGACCATTGTTCACAGTGCTTAACGCTTTTTCGGCCAAAATTATCCTCACTGTGCAAGGTTTCACCATATATGTTTCCCAGCATATTTTTTCAGAGCTTGTCATATGATATGCACATACCTTCTAGTGTCCATTTTTAGCTCTGCTGACCACAAGTTGCAGAGCTTATGTGATTACTCATGTCAGTCCATCCATCCGTCCATCCATCTGTAACCTTTTTGCTTGTGAGCACATTACATTCCACAGTTTTAGGGATAGCCCCATATAATGACTTATCAAATGTATGAAAGTCCAGGTCAACTTTGATATTGGTGGCGCCATCTACAGTGTTATGTAATATACAGGTCAAAATGTGAAAATCTTGTGAGAGCTCCAGCATCCTTAATGTTTGAGAGATTTTCATGAAATGTGTTGGGATCATAAAGGAGGCCAAAATCTCATTTGCATATAATACTAGTGATGCCACCTATAATTTGACAGAAATTATGATTCAAAATGTGTTTCAAGATAAAAAAATTCTGTACCTCGAAAATTTATCGAATTATACTTGCCAAGTTTATAGGATATATAGATCATGTACGGTGCTAGTATATTATATGATATCAGTGACCTTGATCTGTTTTTTGTGAGGTTACCAGGCCTGTAAATTTGAAAACTGATTTTGTAATGGCAGGGTGTAGGTTTGGCTTCAATGGCCAAGAGATATGAGCCTCCAGATCAAAATTGCACTTGATTACATTGTACATAAAACTGTACTTGGTGACCTACTTTTTTTAATCATGACCCAATGATTATGGACTTTGGTACTTGTCAATATTTATTGTTTTTCTTCAATACCTCGAAAAGTTATGACCCAATAGGAGACATTCATATTTAACTGCGATACTGCTCACTTCCTGTGTTGCTGGGGCAACAGACTGATGCTTCCACCATGATCAGGGCAGATTTGTATTATATACTACATAAACATCAACCAAAAAGAGAGTCAATTTCTAATCAATTTAGGCATCCTTTATGTTTCAAATATATGTTAGTACATTTTCTTAAGATTATTCTGTGTTTGTGTTGTTCATTTTGTTGAGAAAATACTTTTGACCATGCTAAATACATGGTTCTGCCCTGATACAGGTGGCTCCCTCTTTTGCTCAATAAGTGTAAGAGTAGGACTGAATTTAGATATGAATATATCCTATTTGAACAAACAGACCATGTGTGAAAAGCTGGATGCGGGGCACACATTTTGAATATAACAATTTTTTCATCCAAGTTAAGGTCAAGGTCAAATTGCCAGTTGGAATATAAGGGTCATCTTGTGAATGCTCTGCACCCCGCAAATTTGAGTTAGGCCCATGTAACTTTAAGGACTTCTAAATTGCATGAAAATCCATGTTGACGTCCATTTGGTGGCGCCACTTATAGTATGTAATATATGGGTCAAAATGTAAAAACCTTGTGACCAGAGAGTCCAGCATCCTAATTTTTTATGGATATTCATGAAATTTAGTGGGATTGTAGGAGAGGTCAAAATCTTGGTTGCTTATGATACTAGTGGTGCCACCTATAATTTGGCAGAAATTATCAGTCAAAATGTCCTGAAAGTTACAAAATTTCATATCTTGAAAAACTGATTGAATTAGGCTTTCCAAATGTATGAGACATATAGATCAAGTCCAATGCTAATACTTTATGTAAGATCATTGACCTTGACATATTTTGTTAGGTCACCAGGCTTGTTAAGTTGTAAGAAGGGACTTCATAATGGCAGCTTGTAGCTTGGACATCAATGGCAGAGAGAGTTGAGTCTCCAGATCAGAATTGTGCTTGGATACGTAATTTTGCAGTCACCTAGACCCAATGATTTTGCGACTTTGACCTATTTTTGAAGGTCATTAAGCACTTAAGAAAGGGACATCTAATTCAATATCTTGATAAAGAATCAGGCCAGTGATGCCAAATGTACCACAAATGTGTATCATGTGCAAGTTTGATATTACATAATATGGATGACCTTGATTAACTTCTCAAGGTCATGAACGGAATGCATTTCAGGACATGATTTTTTGGTGGTGATGGTGAGCAGAGCATTAGGTCCATGGGCCTCTTGTTTTGTTTTTTTCTTTATTTTTTCTTTTTCTTTTTTTTTGGGGGGGGGGGGGGGGGGGGGCAAGTGTTCAAAACTGTTCTGCTTACTGCGCTAATTTTATTGACAGGAAAATCAATTGATCTTTTGTCAGAATTTCTAAGAATTAGAGCTGAGGAAATGACAATGCACAAGCGACTAGACCAATTATGTGAGTGATCCAGACATCATAGTCCTTGAAGTTCAGCTGTAATAATACGTCTGAGTTGTACAACATGCCATGCAGATATATCACGCAGGCTCAACTTGCTGGTATATAATTACATTTAGCCCTTGCATTCTGTCTGAGATCCTAATTTGAGATCGTCAGTAAATCTATCGACTTGTGACGTAAGTGTTGCCAGGTTCACGTTTATGAAGTCAAGAGCAGGTCATGTGTTGACTTTTGTGTCATACGCACTAAAACTCATCTTCTCTATGGATTTCTCAGGTCAAAACTAAATAGCATTGTCAAGAAGATGAATATGTAGCTCTTGTCGTGCCAAGAGGGCTCAAGTTAACTTTGTCTGTGTAATATGTTTTTGGTCGTTTGGTGACCGAAAGCAAAGATAAAGGTAGAATTATTCCACTGGGCTCGGGATTATGTCCAGGGGAGGTCAGCTGTGTCCTGCTTATTTGAATATCATACACAAGATTTAATGGTCTCTTGTAAATCAACTGAGTAAATTATAAGAAAGGAACTATAAAACAGGAAAATATGAGATGACCCTTAAGTGTGGGTTAAATGGCAGACGGCGTACTTGCGCCATGAAGACATCGGCGAGAGACCTCAACACAACCCCCGAACACTGCAGGGAAACGCAAAGACTCGTACATGATTTATCTTACTAAAACTTTGTCCATTTGGGACGAGAGGTTTGTGATTCCTTCAGTGGCAACTGCCACTGATGTCAAGCTATACTTAAAATGAACTGCTCTGAATTAGGATTTGTAAGGGTTTTTTAGGTACATGTACCTGGCAGAAACATTTTTCCTTGGACTTGAATTACAGTAAAACCTGTTTTGAGAGACCACCCCTGGGACACACCCAAAAGCAGTCACATAAAGCAGGTGGTCTCCCAAAGAAGAGTTGATTGTTGTGCCACATGGCCAACAACTAACCACCAGTTTGAATTTCCATCCATAATTTAGATAATTAACATGCATGTTTCTACATGTATTACACCCAGTTCCATATGGCAGTCAGATGTTTATTTATCTGTTGATATCATAAAAATATTTAGTTTCTGTAAACTCATTTTATCAAAACGGTTTTAGTAATCTTGCCAAAATTGGTGATTTTACTTATCTAAATGGGGTATTTGTGGCTTGAAAAATGGTCTTTTGAGGCTATTTTAGGTGGTCACTGGTCAGATTCTGCAGGTGGTCTCCCAAAACAGGTAAATTATCACTGGAATGTGTCTTTGCACAAGAAAAGTAGTCACAAAAGGCAGGTGGTCTCCCAAAGGAGGGGTCTCTGAAGACAGGTTTTACTGTCCATGTACCAGCATGCCTGTAGCTGCATAGAATATGACACTCCAGGTCAACAGCTTTCCTCAGCACAGTTTCTCCCAAAGTGCAATAAGAAAAGCTGTGGACACTGTCACAAATGTGGCACTGGAAGAGTTAACTCCTGATGCTAAATTGTCCAGTACTCTCTTGTGTTGGAGTTGCGTGTTGGTATTTTCTATCAACCTGTGTCTATCCGCGATATCTATAAATTTGTCCATGATAAGTCATTTATCACCTCTTTAATGACAAACTCGAGTTCATTTTGATCAAAATTGTGACACATTTATATGTGCAAACTTACTGTTCTTTGTTCCCAGAAGTGAATACTTTTGTGGTTTTCCAACCTCTGGCACTAGAGAGTTACCAGACTAGTTGGCACCAGGGGGTCCATGTGTAAACTGGGGGGAGGGGAGTATACATTGCCTGGCAAGTGATGCTACTGCTGTTGCATGACTTGCCAGGCACAGCAAGCATCACTAGCTGATGTAGACATCCTGCGTGTTGGAGTTTGAATGACGGCTCTTTTCACAAGGAATTCAAATGTGCAATTCCTGTAATTATTCCAGCTGAGTGTCATGGGGTTTAAAAAAAAAAAAAATTATGCAAGCATGGAATGGATTAAGGCATGCAGTTCTATGTTCTTGTGTTACTCAGGTGAATAGTCACAGGCCCGTGCCAGCTAGGGCACTTCATAAAAGTTGCATGACGGTCGGAAAAGACTTAGACAGATGACTGGGCCATTGCTGTTGAAAGTCATTCCCATGTAACTATCACAGAAGATGGTGGGTGGAGCTGACCTGGGCACCTGAGTAGCCCATAACTGCCAGACAAGACCATGATCCACACTGCAGCAGACAATCATGCACACATTGTCTTCAATTCAATGTTACTTATGTATCAAAGAAAGCTACCGAAAAGAAGAGGGACACTTTTAGTGACAATATACAGTGAAACCTGTTTCCAAAAAAATACATAGATATATTCTTTTGGGATCACCAGATTGTAGTTTTTCCAGACATAACAGGTGGTCAGGTACAGTGGGTACAAATGCCATGCAAATTATTAATCAAAGTATCTGACAGAGGTGGTCTTTCAGGGCCGGTGGTCAGTGTTCTTGAAGTGGTCTCTCCAGACATGTTATTCATGGAAAAGAATTTTTTTTTTCTGTTCTCCTTGGCTTCATGTTTCTGACATACAGTGGGAGTATATAGCATCTTGAACTCTTTCCGCTTCAATCCCTCGTTTTCCAGATCATTTACCTTTATTCAAGATGAAAATTTGGTGTTGAAAGTATCCGAAAAAAATTGGAAGGTCAAGATGCCCAGTGTGAGGTCAGTGGTCTTTATATTGTCTGGAAAATCATGCTACAGCTGCCACAAGGATAGCAGCAGCATAGCTTTACCAGATAATTACCACACTATCCCTGTTTAGGGCCCCTGCCCCTTAAGCCCCCACCACCCACTTTTTTTCAGGTGGAAAATAGAGAAATAATGGGAATATCTTAAATCCCTTCCCCTGTTAATTATTTAACAATAATGCTATACTGTAATATTCAAAGTGGAGATCTGAACTTAAGTCTCATATTTTGAAAATTTCTTCTCACAGTGCGTGCTAAATAAGAATACCATATTGTCTCCTTTGAGCCCCCCCCCCCCCCCATTTTTCTGGCACAAAAGTTCTGAAATAAAATTATATATATTTTATGATTTACCAGTTGATACAGCTAAAATGTTCCAAACATAGGTATGAAATTGGGGCTCATTTCAATTAAATTTCATAAGCATTCTGGGTGCTTAAAAGGGATAATACGGTAACACAATATTGCAATACCCATTGATCAAAGATTCAGTTGCCTCCATAGTAAAGAAGGAGTCAATGAAAACGCCCATCACATGCCACTTGGAAAAATAAACATACTTTCGAGCTGATTATTAAGATATTTTCCTTATAAATTGATGCTGATGTGTATGTTGGTTCTACCTCGAGTCTTCTGTGGTTTATGACACCAGTAATGGAGTTACTTCGGATCAGAGAGTGCCTCCCAACAGATAATGTTCATCCTGACCTTTGTTCTACAGGGGTCACATACCAGGGGAGATGTATGGGGAAAATCATTGACCAATATTAAGCTGAACTCGCCTCCAGAAATGTACACAGTGGTTGTCCATTTCGTAAATGTATCCGACATTCAGTTGTGAATGACCCAAATTAAATTTTGCTGCTTCTTGTGTGTCCTACTTGTCCAAATTTGCAGGTAGGAAATAGAGTCCAGTGACTCATACCGAAGCTTGGAAACCATTGATATGTCATGATCCACATTTTATAAAACGAGTCTCAGCCATGATCAAAAGATTTCCCCTTCTATGTGGCTTGTCATCACGAGTGGAAGGAGACACTATGATACGGGGGTGACATGTCTGCAAACCTCTTTCCCATTCATTATTTTAGCTTTAAATACAATCAAACGTGTAATATGTAGCCCATAATGGCTGGGATTAAAGTGAGTCATTTTTATGCCCCAAGGCTGTGCCCTGTTTGCATGGCCGGGGAACACCGCGATCGCTAAATGTACTCTGAACTGCCCAATAAAAGGACGCTTGATTAAATGATGGGTGGCTGAGAGAAACTTCAGTAAAAGCAACTTAAAGGATTTGGCGTCCAACAAAAACAATGCATTCAAATTAGCGTCAGAGCAGGGGCCACCTAATCCTGGAGACTGTCAGGAGAGCACACCTTGAAGAAGTACAGACCAGGCTGATGTGGCCCCGTGATGGCCAGGCAAAGGTCACAGTAGTGGTGTCTCTTGTGTGGCCAAAATGATCACTTTTGGAGAGTTACACAATCAAATACAAAATAAACAGGAAAAAAATCATTTTTTTATATTAATTTTTTGTTTCATAATTTTCATTTTTCCCTTTTTAGCTCAGCTGACTTGTCGGTCAGCTGAGCTTATAGAATGGTTCTTCGTCGTCTTTACTCAATTGTCCAGCATCAACAATCAAGTCATTCTTCAAAAGTGCTGGGCAGATTCACTTTTAACTGTACGGAATATACCTTGGGTGGATCTCCGCCAATTTTGTTCAAATGGTCCCGCTCCAGTGATTTTTGGATTTTTTTATGACGATTTTTGTGGGGGGGTTTTTGGGGGGGGGGGGGGGGCAAATCTCCACAAATTTTCTTGTCACCTGATTTTTTTGATATCACACAGGAACACTCCTAGGGACTTCTAGTTTTTAAATGTTCACCAGGCGGTACTGCAATTTTTTTCATTTTTTTAACGATTTTTTTTTGGGGTGTGTTTTGACTATTTTTGACTTTTCTCCTCCAGAACCATCACTCAGATGAAGCTTAAACGTGGTGGATATGTTCCTTGTGAAAGAGTCAAACAAAGTTGCTCACTAGGTGGCTCTGCTGTGGATTCCTGATTTTTAACAATTTTTTTCAATTTGGGTTCTTATTGGTAAATACACCTTTTCTATTGATTACAAGTCAGTGAGCATTCTGATGCTCAATATCATATATATTTTCTCCATGAAGTAGCAACGTTGTTTTTAAAGTTCTCTTTAGATATTCTTCAATTTCTCATGCTCCAGTAAAATTCATATTTGTAACATTTTTTTTAGGCAAATCTGTGAAATACTTCCAAATGTCATATGCACTCAGCTAGATAAAGCTCAACACATGTCCATTCAGCTGCAACTTTGATTTTGTGCTTAGGTCAGCTGAGCACATGCTGTTCATACAGCCATCTAGTTTTACATTTCAGGTGATATACAGATATAATTGTAACGCCCGCCCCCCCTTCTTTCAGTGCTAATGAAAACAAAAGTTGAAGTGCCCCAGATTGTGTTAACAATGGACTCCTACTCTTTGTTAACCAACCTTGCATTAACCCTTTCCCCCTTGAATTAAGACTGAGTCAACAGCTTTCCTCGGCATGGGTTGGGCACTAAGTGCCCAACCCATGCCGAGGAAATCTGTTGACTTGGGTCATGTTGTCTTGACAAGTGTCATCTTCAACTCTCAGTCAAATTGTTTTTCATTGCTGTTGAAATTAGTTGAAAACACTGAAGCAGACGACATTCGACCACCAGCCGGTTTTGGCCGGTTTAAGGGGGAAAGGGTTAAAATACTAGCATGCCTACAGTTCCGGAGACCATAAGAATAGCCCAGATCAACAACTTTCCTCAGGACACTTTGTGCCCAAAGACCAACAAGCAAAGCTGTTGACTTGACCAAATGTGGCAAAGAATGAAAGGTCTCCTGGGCATTTTCAGATTTAAATAATAAACAAATCTCCAATTACCATCATCCCGAGCCCATGTGGGGACCATGGTACAACACTTTGAATTTCCTAAGCATATCAGGCACTTAATTGAGGCGAGGACAATAAACATACATGTGCAAATGGGTTGTCAAGCCTGTAATTGATGACACTTAGTGCATTTAACTTCACAAATATTTGGTGAAACTTGTCAGTGGTGATTATGATTAAATTTCAAAGGGATGTTTAAAGCCAATTTACAAAATGATGTAAACTATCAATTTATAAAATCAAATATTTCTTGCCGGGGGCTGAGTCTACATGTTTAAATGTACTGTTTTACTCACTGCAAAGGGATAACAATGAATGTGCTACTAACCACCCCTAAATACCCCCTGGCATTCACACAGCACCTCAAAGTGACACCTGATCAGGTCTGTGGAATGGAGCATACAAACAGTTAGTCTGGATACCTGTACAGTGAAACCTCATTATAATGACCAAATGAGATGGGGCAAGGGCCTTGGTGACTCGAGGTACACAGAGCTATAGTCCGACCAGTTTCGATCAAGGTGGATCTCAACAGGGACTGGAGACTAACTGCCATGCGGCCCACTTATGTACATCACAGTAACTTGGCCGTTACCAAGGGCTTCACGTACATTCTTTTTAACGTCAAGAGCGTGACGTCCTCATTATAATGACACTCAGATATCTTACATATTCAATATAATTTATAAATTTTCATGGGAAAAAGTTTATTTTTTTTTATATTTCGTTCATTTATCTGACATATTCCGTTATCTGACACATTTCTGAGGGAACAGGTGGTGTCACTATAACGAGATTTCACTTTTGTAGATAGGGTGGGAAGTCTGTATAAGGTTAATGCATCATTTTGGTGGGGCAATAAAAACATTCTTTCCTTGCATCTGAGAACAGATGAAGTGCTTTTTTTTAAAAAAAATTGGAAACAAGAAGCAATTGCATACAAGAGGAAAGTACAATATTAGAATATTGCTGTAAACTCTTCTTTTTGCTGTATTTTTATTTTTCATTGTTTTGTTGATGATTGCACAAAATGGCAAAACAAAAATGAAATCAAAAGCAAATAAAACAAAACAAAACAACCCCCCCCAATGAAATCATGTTTTAATATAGGAGGACATTAAGAAGTGATTTAAATTAAATATACAAGGCTACACTGTAATTTCACTTTCAGATTTTCCTGTATTTTTATTTCTGTTTATTTTGGTGATGGCATTAAAGAGAAGATAAAATCACAATGGAAAAGTATGGGTTTCGTTGGAACTAGGTACAAAATAGTGAAATGAAAATTTCATTTACATGCATGAAATGCGCAATTAAGCCACAAAGATTTATTCATGTGAACACAAGGATATTTAAGTTATAAGAGTCAATAACAAGAATTGAGATCGTTCTGTTACCATGTAAACTAAGCATGATAATGGAACCAAATTCCTCCACAGTTTCTACTATATATAGGCTTTTACAGATGTTTCATGGAGTAATGCAGTATTTTCTAGACTATATCACTTCAAAAGTACATGCATTGAAGGTATATCTGTACAAAACTGATCCCATTTTTATATGAATATGTGCCACTTGTCTTTCTGCGTGGCAATGTCATGTCATGTTTGCTTGGTTTGGGTTCCATACAGATACAGAGTATCTTTATGCTAGATGTACAGAGCAACAGGCAGGGGGGCAGGGGGGCAGGGGGGCAAGGGGGATAATGAAAGGGAATTTCCACACTGACATACTGGGCATTTTTACTTACCATACCAGCCTAATGGAAGCCTCTCTACTTTCTGTACCTTTACAAGCGCAAAATTATTACCTCTGCCAATGCAGTGCTGGAACCCCCATTACCCCCCTGCCCACATTACCCCAGGGGTGGGCAAGCAGAAGGAGCTGGTACCCCCAGCCTGGGGGGGGGGTATAACTTAAAATGCAATTTCACCAGAGAGAAGATCCTTTGACCTTATGAAACCAGTAGACCGAAATTTCAGCCCACACATATGTAATTTACCTTTAATTAACATAATAAAAGCTGAACAGTATGAAATATATTGTTATGATATGTCTTGGTCTAATAATTAAGTTAGTTGATAAGTATGTCTCGTTTTATGCCTGAAGGAGTGGGTAGATACCAGCAGGTGGCAAATGACCTTGAAACTGGGTCAAAGGTCATGTGCTTTACATCTGCATATAGCTTTGCATACCTAAGGTTGTTTATCAGAGTCTTAATTATGTTCGATATACATGTGTATGACATGCAACTAATGACATAATATATATCAAAATGTAGGTAGTTAAGGACCTCTGCCTTTATTTTCTGGTCTTATCTCATTAATTTTTTTTATTTTTATTTGGAAAACTAGAAGCCCTAAATGAAACATTTCTTTAAAAAATATGAATTTTTTCTTCAAAAATTATATTACAGCCATTTTGAATACCAAATATAAATACTAATTAGCTTGCTTAATATTGAAAAATAATAGATTATATTATGCACATAATGATGTTTGTAGTTTGAAGATTGCAAAAATATATAATATGATATGTTTTAAGTCAAATCCAGTTGTCAAATTATAATTTACATATACATATGCCAAATGCATATGTGTAACTATGGTAACCTCCCAGGATCCCAGGGTTCAAAAGGTTAATGGCTGACATGGGGAGCAGGGAAGATGAACACGAAACTAGGACAGAGCAGAGAGAATGCCTTGAAAATAAAAGGAGCAGGTTAGATGGACACATACTGGGAAGCAGGTTGTGTCAAAACACCCAGGAAAACATCAGGGCAGCAAGGTCAGATATTTAACACTTTCCCCCCTTGAATAGTGTATGTGCGTGTAATGCATGAGTGAATACCTAGAACAATAGAAGGTCTGGCAAACTGATAAATTTGAATAGAATGTATATTCTACCATTGATTGAGCTTTTCAGTATATAAGTATGTAAAGCACTAAGTGTGAATGAAAAACTTTCTTTTCAACATTTTTCATACAAAATGTATCCCTGGTATCTGTGGGCAGTTGTTAGGGAAAATGTACAACTTCCTGGTGTATTTCTTTGTAAAATGCCCACACCCTTGCAGGACATGAGGCAAGACCACTGGGGCGTTACTTGTGTATTCAGTTATTAACAGGCCAATTAAACCATTGTTCTTGTATACTCACACATGGCTTATTAACACTTGAGTCAACAATTTTTCCTTGGCATGAGTTGGGCACTAAGTGCCCAAATCATGCCAAGGAAAGTTGTTGGCCTGGGGCATGTTATTTTGATAGGGCTTATTTACAATTCTCAAACTTTTTTTTTTTTTTCATTACTGTTGAAATTAGTTGAAATTTAAACACTGAAGCAGACGACATTTGACGACCAGCCGGTTTTGGCCGGTTTAAGGGAGAATAGGTGCAAGGACTCCCTCTATCAGAGCATCAGAGAGGAACTTGGTGGGGAGCTGATACCAAATGCTCTACCTCGATCTTTGTCCAATATGGGATGATGAGACTCTCTGCAGTGAGATGACAGTGTGACATACAGTTGTAGGACTACCAGATACTCTATCTTATACTGCTGACAGGTTGAATTAAATCAGGTCCTGACAATGGTCAAGACAATGTCTTTGTGTAGCACATTTCCACATCTGTGCAGCCTTTTGTGCCACACAGCTATATAATGTCCACTACTGTTGCCTATTTAGCTATGTGTGATCTCATGACAGGGACAGCCCGTAAGCCAAGGAAGAGATTTGTGTGGCCTGAAAGGCCTAATCACACTGGTTGACAGGCACAGGGGATGCTTGGAAAATGCTCTACTTTCTCAGCAGGGAGATGGGTCTATTCTTTTAATAGATTGGATTTTATGAGAAGGTGGTGGCAGATATTGAGATATGACTCACTCACAGAGAGAAATACAATTAGAGTTTGCCAATATTGTCCTAAACTGACAGCCCATGCAAAAACAGAGCAAAATGTGCCTTGAATAAAAATCCACGTCTGAGACAAATTGTACACAGCTGGCTGCCGATTCCTCTTTCACACTTCCCTTGATTGAAAAACAATTTTCAAGATTGTTTGTATATGCACAGCGAGAAACTCAATACAATTTACATGACGAACAATAGACATTATTGTGCAGGGATCCAATTGTCTTTGTCTATCTCTTGTAATTCTGTGTCCGATTGTGTTGATTATGTCAGCATGTCGACAGAGTATTGCTGGCTTTTTTTTTTAATTGATCAAAGGATTTCTGGGTAAAGGGCAGAATATTTCAGTGGAATCTTAACATACTGATGCAAGCTGATCCTAGCACATGTGCCAATTCACTGATACCTGGCCGCCAAGATTGCCGTTGGCAGACGAAACTGAGAATCTGTTATCGTAGATGAATGGTTCTGTCTTCTCAATTCAGGGCATATGGCATAAATGTAAGCAGTTTTGATTGTAAAAGTTTTTATCTGTACTTAGGAACTCTTCCCAACAATGACGGCAAAGTATTGACTTCACAGTTGCAGGAATTACACATGCAGTAAATAGTATTGGTTGATTAAGGTTTGTCAACATCTGAAATTTCGTAAAAGATATGATCTGTACCCATGTCAAATACCAGACAGCAGCCTGCACCAACTTGTCATTGTTCACAAATTAAGACCAAAAAAAAGACGAAAAACATAACATACTCGTTGTGGGAACAAAAATTTGAAATCCAGTTATCAAGGACTGGAACCTGATTTGACTCTGCAACAAAGCAAATGCCTCCATCTGTCACTCTAGCGATTCCTAATGAATGATCATTGTTTAACACCCATTATCTCATGGGAGCTGGTGCTTAAGCCTAGTGGGGACTCTGTACAAATAAGGATTATTTATAAGGGTTTTAATAGAAAAATTCCCTGAAGTATTTCTGCAGGAATGACTCAGTGTCTGACAATTATAACTTCAGTTAAATTTTGTTAGACTTCTGCTTGATCATGTTCCTTCAACAATTGCAATTAACCCCGTGTCTTCATTTCAGAATTAAACTTCCTCTCTAGTGTAATTACGGCGCATGGTTGCAGTTTTTGTGACAGGCATTTCTGATGACGCGCGGTAGCGCGTCATCAAAGAAATGCCTGTCACACAAACTGCAACCATGCACCCGTAATTATACTAGAGAGGAAGTTTAATTCTTATATTTTCATTTAACATCAATTTCTATTGACATAAGAGTAAGTATTATCATTGATAGTTGATTTAAAATCGTTTTTAGCTTGTTTCTTTACAAAAAATCGCCTTTTTGTTTACTAGTGGGAGGAGCCAAGTAGGCGGGGCTACTACATCAGCCATCAGTTTTCAAGGCAACTCCTGGAACACAAAACTAGGAAAAAAATAGTTCCGAATAACACAACAACTTTATTTCAATAAAGCTTGCAAAACCGGTAAAAGAAAACATTTAGGCAAGTTTTGACGAGTAGATATGCAATTCGTGATCATCTGATACCGTCTTCCCATTATGCTTAGGCCTATAAATCAAACGCTTCGGCAGTACTTTCGGCGGAAGCTTAAATAATGACAAAGTGCGTTAAGAGGATATTATTGCGCAGCATGTTGGTTGCACGAGATGCTCTAGTGTAACCATTGCCTCATAAACTACACTACCATTCCTATTCTTTCAATGCTAACAAAAATAACAAATGTAAATATTTACAATTAACCCTTTTCTTATTTACTTAATTGATAAATATTTTAACTTTAGGATCCATAATTACACATTTTAAGTCAAATGGTTTGATTGGACATTACACAAATAAATATCATGACAGATGAATACTCACTTTCATGTTTCAACATCTCCCACCCACCCACCCACCATTCAACTTGATGTGAATACTTTTCTGAATAAATTATGACTTTGAATGTCATAACTTTTTCATAAAATTAGTATTGGTAAACCTGTCACCAGAGACCATCATTCGGTAGGACAAATTCTTGTCTAATGAGATCATTGGTTTTTCATGAGAGGTATCAATAGAGAAAGTACTAACTAGTGTACTTTGATCAGTGGGCTCATGTAAGATGAATGGTATTGCATGGGGTGGCCTCTCGTGACAGGTTCCATTGTACAGAAGTACATGCAGCAGACAGATGTATGAGAATGCTATCACCTTCTGTGGTTAACTACACGTCTGCTCTCCCTATCTTGTCCTACTGCAACTAGCCATGCAGTAAATGTGCCCCAGAGTTCACTTTTATTGCGGAGAATCCATGTAACAGTTTTAATTAACCCTTTGCTTACTCATATCTGCAGACTTCAGGCTCCTCGGAAATAGAAAAAAAAAATCTGTTTTCAAAATCCTTGAGCTACAGTTTTTCTTTCAAGTAACAAAATGCCTGTGCCCTAGACAAAAGAAAAGTCCAGGTGATCAGGTTTCTTCACACTGTAAATGTGCTTTCTCATGTATAAATTGTCAAGGTTTGTAAGCTTCAACTGGAGTTTCACTTTCACTGTTTGGGTATAGCTCTGAGGGAACCTACATGCATGTTGAAATAATTTTCCATTATGCTCATATTTTCCCAGCTTTGGGTCATCATTAATACTAGCAAAAATGAAAATACGGCAAAAGTAAGTGAATTTACAGTGATACTTTGGGCATATTTAACCCAAAGTACTTTTGTGTGTTGTCGGGGGCAGCAAGTCATGTTTCAGTGCAAGATGACTTACCAGGCAGTGAAAATCCCACCACATGGCATGATTGAAACCTCTTGTTATTGAGAATCTGTACATGTTCTCATTGTCACCTGCCTCCGAGATGGACAAATCTCGGTGTTTTCTACCACAGGAAGCTTGGTCTGCTCGGGAAGCAACGTCGTCACAGTGTCAAATAGTGAGGGACTGGAATGGAATGAGTTAAACGCTGCCCTTGAAATGTATATGCGGCATATTAACCAAATATCCTGCCATTCAATCAGATGCACTTTAGCTTAAATATTGGGCTTTTGATGCCTAATAACATTGCCGATAAACATGGCTAATTTGACCAACATTAGATTAAGTCTTGCTTTTGTGGATATAATAGGAAACATACTTGTCAGCTGCATCAGTAATCGAATTGGCTGCCAGGTCCTGAACACACTGACCCAGAGTGGCAGAACTTTGAGTTTAATTTCTGTGGACAATATGCAATATCACTGACTCCGATCCCAGGCACTTAGAGGCAGAATCTCCCTCTTGCATCAATGTTCCAACTGCTGACTTGGTGCCTGGAAGTGAAGAAGGGGTGGGCTTGGCAGTTGACTTGGGAGGGGCGAAAATTTTTGCAAATATAAAGGTTGGAATGTTTCTGGTGCATTTTTCCCTTATTTCACAGCTATGATGGATGATTTTTTTTCTTTTAATTTAATTGTTATTTTGGGTGGGAGAAAACATTCTCTAAATGGGAGAGTGGGAGGATTTGGAAAAAGCTAAGAAAAGGGAGATCTACTCCTCAAAATGGTAGAGTTGGAGCCCGGGCCCATTACTTAGCATTACAGTATAGGCTCTGTGGGACCACCCCCACCCCCCCACCCCCGCATTCTTGACCACTTGTCACTCTCAAAGACCTCCCTTTTTCAAGCCATTGATCCTAAAGGCTCCATGTTTTTAAAATTGTCGCTCCAAAGACCCCCTTGAATTGTACTTGATCTCAATTACGGCTCTTTTTCTCTTATGGGATGTGCACTTCTACCCTAGGACTGTCAATATCAGCTCCCAAAAGACACCCCCCCCCCCACTTTCTTATTGATTAGCTCCCATTGGGTCTGGGTTTCATACCCTCATTGGAGCATACCCACCCTGAAATATGGGTAGTGCCCCCCCCCCCCCCCCGGGAATTGGAGTATCTGAAAATCTTACAGGATGGGGGGGGGGGGGGAAGGGTTGCATGCAGAAGGACAAAATTTATGGGAATTGACACATTGAAATTTTGATCTTTGTGGAAGATACTGTTATAGGTGCACCTTTCATTCTTCACTCAGACCAAATACTCAACTCAGGTTGTAACATACATGTAATAACTCTGAGCAGCTTGCTGCCAAGCACAAAGACTGACGTAACACAGCGCCGCGTTGGAATTTGGCTGAGGATTGATCTTTTGCAATTCATAATAAATGCCCCTATCCAGATCTAGTAACGACTAAAGTGCACACTAAAATTGATAGAATGAAAGCAAAGTGGAAACTTAATTGGCAAGTGGAAAAGGGCAAGAAAACACCCAATGAAAACTGTATTATCAAATTTCAGGTGAAGTTAGGGGTGGAGGGAGAAAGTAAGTTTTCGAATGGCTGACTTGGCAGTAAAATTTTCTGCAGTGCAAGAAGAAGGTGACCATTCAGTCAGACAGACAATGAAGGGAGGTCGAAAAGAAATTTTAAAATGGAACTCAAAGGGTGCAACAGCCAATCAGCAGCTTGCATAAGCCAAAGCCCGGAATTGTGCCATCACTGCGTGGCAGTGATCAATTAAAAGTGCATGACAACCACTTATTTGAGACATCCATGTATTTATGAATCATAAATTGTAACTTTGCTCTATTTTAATAACTTTGGGTGATGACCAATTTCAATTTGCAACACACATACACAAAACATGCACAGGGGTGTATCTTTTTCATTCAGCATGTACATTTACCTCAGGCATGGAGACATGGGCGTAGAATAACAATCAAAGCAAAGTTTATACTATTTTGGAACCACGTCAGTGTCCAGAGATGGCAGTGTAATCGGACAAGGTGTAGAGAAAGCCATCCCTTACAAATGTTTTGTCTGCATATTTCACCTTTTCTTTTCTTTTCTTTTCTTTATTCTTTTTTTGGGGGGAGGGGCTTTGCAAACATAACAATATAAAACATGCAAATTTTTATTTCAGAGCTCATTTCCCTATGGTTTCTCTGCTAGGTAGACATATTCTATGGATTTACCTATGGGAAGATGCACAATTATCAGTTTACTGTGTAGTCACACAGCCAGAAGCTCCTTCAGCAGGGCTTCAGTGCAACTCTGAATTTCCACTAATTATTCATGTTTATACACTCAATGACCTCAGAAGTGTACCAACAGTAACCTCAATTCTTTGAGTTCAATGCAATTCAAATATTCGTTTGGATTCAACTTTACGTTGACAACCACTGTCACAAGAAGTCCGGAGCTCTGTGTTACGTAATCACAAGCCCATGCATGTTTTACGCAGCAAGGGAAAAGTTAAACTCTGGTATATAAACAGATGTTACGTCATTTTCCCCTCAGTCCTTGATGAGTTTCAGTCAAAACAAAACCGGTCAGACCCTTCTCCACTAGCCGTTGCACCCTTCGCCTGGTATTTTTAGCTCATTAATATAAAACAGGCCCATTTTTCATATCAAAGTGGGGAGGGTATGCATGTATCTGGCTATAAAGCGGATTGAGATTTAGTCTCCCCTGCGTTTGTATCCTTGCAGAGTCTGACTGAGCCAATACCTAGCTATCCTCAGGACACTGTGGTCACATTTTGCTCAGAGGCTACAATGGAAAAATGATGATTGATTGATCACGAATTCTTGGTGGGAAAAGAGCAGATAGTGCTTATGATTTCAGATGTTTGTTAGTCATTTTTATGACCAAAAAAAAAAGGGTACAGATATGTGGTTATTGCGTTTTAGAACCATGTGAGTTAATTCTAAAAGTGTTTTCATCATAAAGTGATATCATGATCACCCATCCTTGTTTTTAGAGATGAGTCTAATGTGACATCACTATCAAGGTACAGTACTCTATGCTATCTTCTTAATGGACTAATATCTGTATTTATGGACCGCCTGATTTTAGAGACCACTTTTGTATCTGCCTCCTAGAGTGCCCAGCTATAGTGCCTTTTATGGGGGACTACTCTATTAAAAAAAAGAGAGATCGAGGGAGAGAGAGAGAGAAATTACCCATCATCCTTCCCTTTCAGCTGTCTGATAGTCAGCAAGTGGTCTGCCTACAGAATCCAAAATTCTGTGCACATCCTTGCAGCAATTTGGTACTAAGTGGTTCAACATATATGCAGACGCAATATCGGCAGTAGGTGTGTATAAATTCATAACGTTTGTAAGACAGCTCCCTCGGAGGCCAAGTCAGTCACATAGGTTGCCTCAGAAAGTGCACCACGTGTGTATTTCAAGCTCCATCTTGAGTTGTGTGCCTTGATCTTAGCTGACACATCAAGCAAATATAACATCTTTGGCTTCCTTGCACTGCATCATGTAGTACACACACCGGCTGCACCACAGAATCAAGCAAGTTAGTGGATTTGCTGTCAGGTCAGGCTGACCCTAAACATAGTGTTCTGTGATCTTGATGGATTAGAGTCAACATTGTGGGTTTTTTTTAGATTGTGTCCGCATCACTCTGCATATGTACTGACACAGTTTAACCAAGTGGCCTTTTATTCAACTCTCAGCATAACCCCATAATGAACAGCAGATACAAATTTGGACCCTACAGGCATCAAAGTACATTTGTTTACAAGAGGCAGGTGGTTCCTTTTTCTTGATATTTATGTCCTGAAGACTGCAGGATAGTTCACTAAAGGACCTCTCGTTTGCAGGTCATTTCTCAAACTTCTAATATGTTGGTTTGTATCAGGAAATGTGAGGTCACACTTGCTCTACTTTACAATGCTGTATGATCAGTAAGTTTTGGGGGGGGGGGGGTTTGAGCTCAGCTGGCTTCTCGGCCAACAGAGCTTATGCTATTGCTCTTCATCTGACGTCCGGCGTCCATCGTTCGTTCACAATTCACATTTTTGACTTCTTCTCCAAAACCGTAAGCCAGATTCACTTCAAACTTGGTGGCAGTGTACCTTGGGTGGGTCTCTACCAACATTGTTCAAAAGGTCAGGCTCAGGTGAATTTTGGATTTTTTATGAATTTTGTTCTTTTTGAGAGCAAATCTTAAAAAGCCTTCTTCTCCAAAACTGCTCACCCAATTGCTTTGATATCACATAGGAACACTCCTAGGAACTCCTAGGACTTAATTTGTTCACCAGGTGGCGGTGCAAATTTTTTTCTATTTACTGATGATTTTGGGGGGGTTTCGCCACAGTGGTCACTCTTGAGAGACCACCTGAAGGGGAGGCCCAAAAGCGGTCTTTCAAAACAGGTGGTTTCTGATTACAGGTTCGTTACAATAGAACAGTTAACACAAGGGACCACTTCAATGTGGTCTCTCAAGCCAGGTGGTCTTGCGCTACAGTTGTGCATTAGTTTCACCAAACCTTAAATTGATTTAATTTTCTTCTTAATTATGTTGTTTCTGGCGATGAACCACATCAGCTTATTAAATACATATTCACGTGGTACATTTTCTTGGGAGACTTTAGATTGGTCCATATTCCGTGGCATGGATGATCACTATATTTTTGCTGGGGTGTGTCCAATTTACATCAAAAGTCCCAGTTACCTCACATTCTGATTTACGGAGTGTCTCAGTCAAGGTGGCGCAGTCTGAGCTACAAATCTGAAGCTCTGAGCCCATAAATCTAGGCCTCAAGATGGCAATGCAATATAGAATTAAAAGCCCATTATGGCTAACCATAAGCTTAGGTGATTAATAAATCAGTGGCTTTTATTTGCTCAGATGTTGTAGACAATACAACTAATTACTCGTAGCTCTAAATCCTGAGTACACTGGCTTAAAAAACCCAAGGGGGTGCTCTAGCTAGGGACTGTGTATTCAGTTATTCAGTTGCTTCAGAGAGCTTCATCTGTATGGTTCCAGTGTGGATTTAACCCTTTCCCCTTGAATTGACACTTGAGTCAACAACTTTGCTTTGCATGGGTTGGGCACTAAGGGCCCAACTCATGTCAAGGAAAGTTGTTGACCTGGGGCATGTGATCTTGATAGGGCTCATCTACAATTCTCAGTCAAAATTGTTTTTATTACTGTTGAAATCAGTTGAAAACGCTGAAGCAGACGACATTTGACCACCAGCCGGTTTTGGCCGGTTTAAGGGGGAAAGGAACAGCAATCAAGAAGCCGATGGCTGCCCCTTCAAGGCAAAGTTGGCTTACTTTTATGTTTCACATATCTTTGCATTTTCGTGCCAAGCATATTATTTCACAGTGTCATGGATTTCAAGTGTGAGATGCATGCATGCATATAAGATAAGATATGCATGCTTGAAATAAGTAAAAAATGAGGCAGATCCAGATATTTTGTGATCACCCAAGATACTTTCCAGGCACCAGGAAGCCAGGTTTTCTCCATGTTACTCGCCACACATTTATCAAACTTGTGGACCGCTGAAGAGAAAAAGCCTTTTTGGGGGGGGGGGGGGGTGGTAGCAGGGGTGAGGAAAGTGGCTGCCACTCAGGATGATAGGATGATGATTAAATTTGTCAAAAGTCTACAAATTTTGAAGAATTTTCAGCATGAAGTTCAGGAAGCCTTCCAGGTAGTGAGGGAAAGTTGGGAACACCAGGAGTAAAATTTTCTTCTTTTTTTTTTTGCAAGTTGCCCATGGGCAGCCTGGATATTTCCTCAGATTGCCCAAAAACCTCTGAAGTTGCCCATTTTCTCCAATGTAAATAATTCATGAAATAATTGTATTCTGAGTCACACAGCACTTGGTAATTTCACAACAAGCAGTGTTCCTGTGCTATTGATTTTACCTTATTGCATTGGAAAAACATTGATCATTGACATAATGAAAGATTGTATGCATCTAACTTAGTCAAAAAAAAAAAAAAAAAAACAGGTTAAAAAGTAAAATAGTACATAAGCTACTGGCTAATTATTGTGAAATATGGTATTAAATCATTGCATGTAGACCCAATGAATAAAAAAAATTCAAAATTTTGATTTTCAATTCGCAAGGAGAAGCTTGAAATTTAATACATGTATTTCATTTGCATAATCATAAAGGCACATGAAATGAGTTAGATCTATGTGTATAACCCACAAGGTCATATTGTGTTACTTCATCTCAAAAGGAAAACATCTTTTTTGAGACCTTCAAGAATTTTGTGTATTCTATTGTATATTCAGCTGAATTCACAAATAATAGCTGACGTGACCTCTCCTATTAGTCATTTAAGTTAATAAAATGTATTCTGAATGTACTTACATTATTCTTATGTGAAACGTATATAAATCCCACCAGATCATTTGTGATTCCTGTTCTGGCTCATTTCTTATTAGAAAACACCATACTGATTAAAGCTGAAAATAAAAAGCTATGAATGGGCAACCTGGGAGTCATTTAAAGTTGCCACAATGAATTTTAAGTTGTCTGCAGCAACCAGGCATCCCATAATTTTGACCCCTGAACACTGTGTATGTTCTAAAGATTTGTGTATTGCATCAATATAGTAAGCCCTACTGGATTGGAAACCACTGATTTCATCACATTGAAACCTTAAAAGTAGCTGACCTGTCACATTTTCCTTGTCTGATTTTAACCACCGTTCACCTTTTGTTCTGTTAAAAAGTATGTCAGTTGAGTTATATTAATGTGATGTCTGATACAAATTTGGCAAAAAGTAAAACTCTGGATGTTTTTCTATTTGCAACATCTTTGCTTTAAAATCTTGGGGAAGATCCTGAGAAAGGAAGAACATTAATCCAATGTATCTTATGATTTATCTCCGCACCTACAAAAAAAACCTCCAGCAAGTTTTTAATCCACTCATTTTAACACTGATGTTTTGCACTATTTGTGAAGTCATAACAGTTTCTATTAACCAGTTAACTACAAGATTTAGAGACTGAGTCAACAGGTCTCCTTAACATGTTTTGGGTATACTGCACCTGAAGTGTGCTGAGGAAAGCTGTTGCCCAGGACTATCAAGATCTTTTCCAGAGTGACAAGCAGGCTGGCACACTCTTCTATGCTGGAGGTAGGAAAACCACAAAAAATTCACTTGCGGGAACAGAGAGCAAAAAGTTTGCACATATAAATGTGTCACAATTTACATCAAAATTAACTTGTCTTGTCACTAAAGAGGTGATAAATGACTGATAATTGATAAATTTACAGATATGAAGGCAATAAACACATTTATAGAAAATACCAACATGCATGTGCACCTCCAACACTAGAGAGCACTGGACAATGTAGCATCAGGCGGTGCATGTGAGGGTCCTCAAATGAAAGATCTGATGATGAGAAATTTTTGTTCAACTTTTTTTATAATAATTTACCGTTGATGGGCAAAACTTATGTTGAGATTAACTAAGAAAGAGTTTTATCACAATGTATCACAGACTGCTATTGCTAGTGCTAAAAAGGTAAAACTTTAAATGGAGCCTGAGGACATAATCATGTGCACTGAAGATTTCTTCTTGCTCACAAAAGACAATGCCTTAAGACAGCAGGATTCTGCAAAGAATTACATTACTGGGAGAGGGGGACTATTACAGTGTTTGCCAAAGCACTATAGAACCTGATTTATGCAGCGTCTATCTCAACAGTGCACCTGCTTCATGTATGGCTACATTGTAGGAAATGGGAAAAAATTCTAGGAGACACAAGACAATTGCCAAAGAAATTTACGCTCTTGCATATTCTTGGTAGAAGGCATTGACATACCGGTATACAACCATTACTAATCCATTCTTATGCCGCTTGATCTATCTTTTAAGCTATGCTCTATTGTTCCTCCCAGCGGTTTATTCTTCAGTTATTTCAGTGAAACAAGAGCCTAATTTCAGTAATGTCTGGGATTATTTATGGCAGCTCAGCTTAGTTATTTGAGGTGTTCTCACTTTTTACAAAAATTTGAAGTCAAGGGATCCAGCAGGATTTGAACATAGGCAGCTTTCAACAAGTGTGTCATTTGTCTGTCTTGACCATTACACCAATGGGGCTGTTAAAGGTGAACAAGCATTTACTTTGTTCTGGTTAAGCTATTGGTGCATGTAAGGGGATGGTGTACAAGGAGTGCATCAGCGGTTAGAATTTATAGTTCAATTTGGTTTCTAAGATTGCTGAACAATGTGAAGTTCAAAATACAAACAGATACCACCCGCCTACAATCATATGCAAACAGCAACACTAAAAAATGAGAACCGCTCATATTAATGGGTTCTTGCCTCTCCATGAACAAGAAATCAATGCATACTTTGCACATGGTAGTTTCTTATTCATTCAGATAGAAGAACCAACTCCCTCTTGTGGTGTCTCTTTATCTTAACCTCCTGTACAGTAAAGATGCTTGCATGCATAGCCTCACTTGTAGCAGGTGGTACTTTTTTCACAATAATTAACCCTTTTGCTACTGTTTTGCAGACCAAGTCAACAGCTTTCCTCAGTTTTACTTTGTGCAGAACACTTGAAGCGTGCTGGGGAAAGCAGTTGACCCTTATGTACCTTTTTATTGTGAATCTGCTGACTTTTTTTTTTATTTCTTATTGTGCATACTGGTACTCAGGTCTTTTGATGAAACATTTGAATCAGGCATCAGCAAAGACAACCTTTTTCATGATAAGCAGATTCAGGGTTAATATTTCTGAAGTCTGGAGCTCTTAAAACTAGGCTGTCATTTGGAATTTCATGACTGTATCCACTTTGGCTGAAGCAGCATCATGGTCTTTCAATAAATAATGGTCATCTTAGCCAAAATCATGAACAATTTTGACATTTATCTCACATCCTGATAAGACTGTAAATTAACAAGCTCAATTCTGCCCCTTTAATAAGGCCCCCGTCACCAAGGGCCACCCCCTTCCCAAAGACCACCTCGTCCTGCAATGTTGTTTCTGTTATAAAATGGCCCCTCTAGAAGGGCCAACCCTATCCCCCCCCACACACACACACACATATTTCTAGTGCAGCAGGGTTGGCCTCATTGAAGGGGGACAATTTGATTCAGATGGATAATTTCTGAAATCTAAATAGGCAATTTGGCTAAAGGTTATACAAATGTGGTAGCCAAATCACACCATTTTTAGCCACTGGCTATTTGGCTAGTGCTAGCCTGACAAAAATGACCATCAATGGCAAACATCTGATGCCTAGTGTTCCTCATTCACTGCTCCCTCTGCAACCGACTGTTTCAGTCCCGCCTCTCCGCTCCCCTCCCTCTCCAAAGCACTTATTTCCAGAAGATTTGACTGTGCCAGTGGGGGGTGGTATCAGCAAGAAATATCACCAGAAGGAAAACGGGCAGCTCAAGGTAGCCTGTTATCGTGGGTCTTTACATGCATCTTACCATGTGTTGCTCCCCGCAGGATTACAATGTACCGTTTTTCTCCATTGATCAAGGCACACAGACCTCGTGAAATCTTTACATGTAGCATTTATTTCTCTCAGATCTTGTTATCTATCCAATGCCTTCAATCAATAAGGCCCAGCTGCAAGAGAAACAGCACATACTGTGGCAGCGGGAAAGTCTAACTCTTTCTTTCCTGGCCTCGTTTTATCATGCAAATCACACATATGTCTCCTGCTTGTTTTCAGAAATCAGAACTTAAAATGCAAAGATCTCTCAACTTTGAATGCAAAAGAACTTTAACCAAAATACGATAATATTGCCGTTGTATTTTATGATTTGAGTTTAATCCTAGACATTTCGTGCAAAATTCTCCAGTATACAACCAGCCCCAGGGCACAGGAAAGCAAAATATCTGCAGAATAAAGGGAGACAGAATTCTAAGAGAAGGAAAAAAATGAGTTTTATATGAATGACTGGAGGCTTTGGTAATCATTGACAGTATGTAAAGACGCGGCACAATGGTGGCTTCTGAGTAAAATGTCTTTTGTGAGGAATTAAATGCAGTTGTCATTTTCAAATGTGGGTAGCTATAAGCCCACACAGACTGAGGCTTCAGGTAGCAAGACACAGAAAAGGAGCCACTGGTTGTTTGCTTCAATAATGGTCCAAAGAACGGGGCAGTCATCTTCATTAAATGTTGAGAATGGTGACTAAACAGCGGGAAACTGGGAAAATCCAAGTGATTCTTATGACCAAAATAGCAGGAGATCGCCCACATTATCAGGAGATTTGGGACCTGTCCAAGGATACCACACATTAGGCTGGAAGGAGTTAAGCTTTTTATGTGTGGTAAGAGGCCAAGTGGAGTTTTTATCTTTGTGGCAGGAGGCCATTTGGAAGAATTGCCAACACCGTCATGTAGGAAATTTCTCAAACTGCTATGTAATCAGAAATTGCTACAAAGTAAATAACAAAGCAAAATCATCATGCAGTGTCCTCAGTATGATTGTAATCATTTTCTAACGAAGGTGTACTTGCAGGCACGCAACCACCAAGTGTCACAAATTTGTCTATTATATTGATTTGTTTACTTTGTTGGCAGCTTCATCTGGTGACAAGTTTCCATCCCAAGTTAACCATGCAGATAAAGCTACTCTGCAAATGAATACATACTTGGGTACAATAATATAACCAGCTGCATTGGCCATGGGACCCGTCAGACTACCAGAGGCTGTCCAACTGGAGCACTAGAGCAAAACTCTTCAAAATTACTACTAATTTTCACCAAAGTAAGGGTTTCTCGTGTAGAGAAGTGGAAAAAATTCTACAAGGAAAGAAAATTTTGCCACAGAGATTTTCAGCTGGACAGCGCTGCCCTGGCCCACCACATGACTTTATATCATGAGCACAAAGGTTAAAGCATCAAGACAGAGGTTGTCTGATGGGTCAGATAGCCAGCGCAGGTGATTTTATTTTTACTTTGTGCTTGAAAGAAACAACAAAATCATATTTTCATATTTCAACTGCAGAGCTAAACTCTTATTTGCTTTTTAAATGTTCTTTTGTCATGCAGCAAGACACTGAGTGCTACACACGCATGAACTAATAAACTTCCAGGACCTTGTAATGAGGTCACGCTTCAAAACGTAAATAGTTGCCGTGAGGGCGTCACTTAATCAGCCAGTCAGGATCGAGTTTTCATGATATTATATATTCAATAGCTGCTGAGGGGCAATCCTTGGAAGCAGTGAGCAGTACGTACCTGGTGAAAATAAGGAGCATCTCTCTTTAAAACTGGAGGACTTATTTGCATGTTTTATGGATGGAAATGGGATGCTGCTTGCTGTCAAGGCCAAAAGGCCTACCTGTGATGTGCATTAAAGCATGAGGCTAGCCAAGGCCTACACGCAGGCCTACTGAGATAGGGGTTTGAAACGTCTGTATTATCTTATAATCTTATTTTGAGGAATCTTTTCCAGAGTAGATAGGCATGGCAACAGCATATATGTTTGTGCTAATTATACTCCTCCCCCACCCCCCCACCCCCCCGCAACAAAGTGGAGGGTGGGTATACTGGTTTCACCATGTTCATCTGTCTGTCCCTCTGTCTGTAGACGTAATTGTGTCCGGACTCTATCTCCCTCAATATTGCTCCAATCTTCCTCACACTTTGTATGGTTATTCTTTGTCACTAAAGGTGTGTCAGGAAAGAACGATGACCTTCGGTTATGTAGGTGAAGGTCACAGCAGGTACCTGTAGACATAATCTTGTCCTGACTCTTACTCCTTCATTAATGCAGGGATCTTCTTGAAACTTTGTATGGTTATTGTCTTTTACTAAAGGCTGTGTCATGAAGCAACAGTGACTTTGAGTTATGTAGGTTAAGGCAGCTGAAGGTTATGGAAAACATTGAGGCACAGTATACTCACATGTTGCGCGCGCGTGGGGGCGGGGGTATCCAGTATGCCTTTTGGCTACTGCTTCTGGTTACTGTTTAGTGTATTTTTAAACTTCACATAAATAGTACAATACTGATGAAGACGGTCACATAGGCCTACCTGCATTGAATTACAAGGCAGTATAGAAAAAAGTTCTATGAAGGTAGTATGGATTTTCAACAACCGATCAGAAGCAGTAGGGATGTAGTAGGAAGGAAGGAAGGAAGAAAGAAAGAAAGAAAGAAAGAAAGAAAGAAAGAAAGAAAGAAAGAAAGAAAGAAAGAAAGAAAGAAAGAAAGAAAGAAAGAAAGAAAGAAAGAAAGAAGGAAAGAAAGAAAAGTGTGTGTTGACACAAACACTTTAATAAAATGTGGTCTATACCATGTGGGGGGTCCATCTTTGCTGTGTTAACTGTTTTTATGTGTTAGCAAAAGAAAAGGTTATTTATAATCAGATTTTAGGACTTACAAAAATACCCCAACATCTCATACCCCACCCCACCCCAACCCATTCTCCACCCAACCCCCATCCAACCCTCATGTCTGTTCCTGTTAATATTGACAATCGATGAAGAGAACTTTCTTCACTCTGTGATTTAACTTTGGATGAAAGAAATTCTGCTTGTCTTTGATTCACGAAAATGCTGAACATCTGCAGCTGATGGTTCCCACAGGGTATCCATTGTCCCAGGAATTTATTGACATCAATTACATGAGCGATGACCGAGATTTAATCTTCTTTGTCATTGATCCAGTAACGGCAGATGAGACCCTATCTGTCAGTCCTAAGATGTAAGGCATCACTGGCTAAGTGCGGGCTGTCTCGTATGCTTTGTCTATGAAGAACAAAGTGTTTTATGACAGGTATAGGAATTTGATATTGGCATTTTATTTTATCCTCTTTCAGAAAATACATGCTCATAGTACATGTATGTACCCGTATATCACAGTGGTAAATTCACTGAGCAGTGGTTTTTATATTTCCTGCCAATTAAGTCATGCTGCAGTTGTCATGGTGGCTGCAGCATGACTTGTCAGGCAATGCAAAAACCACTTATTTTAGACCAGGCCTGTTAACCTTATGAACCCGGTAGACCGAAATTTGGGCCCACACATATGTAATTTGCATATAATTAACATAATAAAAGCTGAACAGCACAAAATATATTGTTATGATATGTCTTGGTCTAATAATTAAGTTAACTGATAAGTATGTCTCATTTTATGCTCTAAGGAGTGGGTAAATACCAGCACGTGGCCAATGACCTTGAAATGGGGTCAAAGGTCATGTGCTTTTCATCTTTAGCCAACATGGCGCATATAGCTTTGTGTGCCCAAGTTTTTTTTTTCAGAGTCATATTTATGATATACAGTGGTACCTGCTATATGTGGCCACCCCTTCTGCCAAGAAAAGTGGCCACATACAGCAGGTGACCTGTCACCACAGGGAAATCTTACAAAGAAATTGACTCCTATGTCTGAGCCTAGTGACCACAAAAAGCAATGCGGTGCTCACGGCAGTGGTTGCATACAGCAGGTACCACTGTACATGTGTATAACATGCAACTGGTGACAAAATATATATCAAAATGTAGCTAAGGACCTTTGCCTGTATTATCTGGTTTTATCTCATTGATGTTTTATTTATTTGGAAAACTAGAAGCCCTAAATGAGATATTTCTTCAAAAATTATATTGCAGCCATTTTGAATATCAAATATATACACTAACTATCTTGCATAATATTGAAAAATAAGGAATTATATTATGTGCATAATAATGTTGTTTGTAGTTTGAGGATTGCAAAAATATATAATATTATATGTTTAAAGTCAATTCCAGAAACAAATCATAATTTACATATACATATGCCAAATGGATATGTGTAACCATGGTAACTTCACAGGATCCCAGGGTTCAAATGGTTAATACTGTATAAGCATAAATATTCTTGAGGTATTTAATTTCCCAAATTTTCACAAGGAGCAACATTCGTGAATATAAAAACCAGGAAATTTTCACACAGCATAGAGGCAACTTAGATTAAGTCTTTTCTGATTAATTGGGCTATCAAAGTAAAGTACCAGCTCTAATGTTTGAATTAACTTAAGTTTGAAAAATACCTTTACTAAGTTTAAAAACTTTGCAATCTGGCATGCAGGTCATGTGACTGTAGCCGAGGGCTCAGGTCTCCGTGGAATAATATACTATAACAAAAGAGACTTTTTGCGTAAATTTTTTTTAGATTGCATGGGGATTCAAAAAGTGCAATTCTTTTTATTTCTAATCAAACAGGGAAGTTTTATGCTTGGCAATATTTGTGCTGATGCATTATCTCAATGGAATCTCCTTTCACAAAGAATTTGAATACAAGGTTCTCATATCAAATCTAAGTAAAGGTATATTTACGGCCAAATCAGGGGCTGTTGAGGAACAGGTTCAGAGAGAAAGGCTCTCGAGATTGAGCATCATGGAGTAAACGCCACTGTAATCAGTTATTACCACCACAAATTGTGGACAGCTTTAGGTAAGTACTTTACATGAGGGAAGATCAGGTGTCATATTAAAGGATGAATCAGGAGAAAATCTGAATGCCTATGGCAGACTCTAGGACTATGAAACGTTGTAATGTTCAAGTAAAATCTGACTTGTGCATTCTGTTGATCTGCTGCTGTCTTCAACATGGGTTGGGGCCTTTCCATGCTTCAATGGGTATGTGACTTTTTAAGTATAAAAAAAAAATATATATATATTGAGCTCACCCCCGTATGAAACTCAACTCATTAATTGCCACAGTTGTGTACTATAAAACAGGGATTAAAATACTTTTTACCACACCAGTACAAATACATTTTCATGCCAGCCCCTGCACAGCCTGCATAGCACATTCGTAAAAGTATACAGTTCACCTGGTTTCATTTTTCAGGACTGGTTGACCTGAAACCGGTATGGTCACCTTCAAAATATGGGAAGTAAACCTTTCAAGCATATATATAGGTTTGAGATTTTGAAGATTTTGTGTGATAATGAAACCAAAATTGTAAGCCTTTCTCTGCAGTTGCGTAATTGTTCACTGACCTGCCTTTGTAGCAACAAAATGGTTACCCCTCAATATGAATATAATAGATTTTCCCAATTCCGTGCCAGTACCTGATGAGACCCAGTTGGGGTCAAAATGTGTTGCACAGTTCTCTGCTGCCTAGTCATAACTACATGTACTGGCAGTGTCTCTAGCTTGTATTTTCATAATTTATTACCCCTTAAAAATGACATGTGGGGGTATAAATACTCTTTTCAGCTTGTTGCACCAGCCATAGCAGAACCCTCACACGCAAAATAACTCGTGATTCACAGGACACATCGTTCTCAAAGTTACTACAATTATACCTTGACACTTCTTCCTGACCTGATTCCATTTTGGTGACCTCAACCTCATTTTCAAGATAACAGGAGGCATATGTGTGTGTGTAAAGCAGGGCATATCCAGTCGGTCGGTGATGTCTACTCTAGTTTAGAGAAAATTCTTGATTCATCTCTGTTGGAAGTTGTCTGATCAACAGCATGACAGATAAGCGTTGTTTCTATTAATAGCAGCTTATATCAAAGCAATGGACTTGGCCTTCCCTGATCCTTGGGTTTTTGATGTACTGATCCTCAGTTCTGATGACACATGTCAATGGGGGATAAATTACATTTCTTTTTATATCATGCCATTTTTTTTTTTCTACAATTTGATAAGGATTTTTTCTTTGTGTTTTATCACGGTGCTTCATAGTTCTTCCTTTTATCACACAGTGCTTAATCGTTTTTTTCTTTCTTTCTTTTTATGACAGTGCTTCATCGTTGTTCAGAAGACCTGGCCGTCCTTATAGAACATTTCTCCCGTCAGATTCAAGGTAAGAATAATGAGCTAGACAGAGAGAAATATTGCCACAGACTCTGATAAAATATGCTTAGGAGACTTTTTTCATTGGGGAGACTTTCAAGTATTGATCTTACATGAGCTGTGGCATTCCAGGTTTTTTTATCCATAAATCTTGGTTTGTGCTCTGTGATTGTGGCACATTTGGGACAAGTACAACTGGTATTTATTAGAAAATCGTTCACCTCAAAATTCTGTAGGGTCGGAAATGGGATTTTACTTGACATGGTCAGTGATTGATTCTATTTTTTAACCTTTGAAGCATGGGAGAAAAGCATTTTCTTGGCATATTTTGCAAAGCAACCCTTAACTCACAGGATGTTTTAAGTCATAGGAAGTATTAGCTCTTTCTACAAAAGCCAAATAGTCTAGTATTAACCTTTTGCCAGTGGGCCACTGACAATAGACATGCTCATCTGGATTCTTACGACTCCTTCCATATTTGAATTCCTCACAAACAGACGGAAGGAAGAAAAAGAATATCAACAGCTTTTCTCAATGAGTTTTTGTTGCGTTGTGCCCAAACAGTGTTGGAAGAAAACTGTCCTCTGCATGAGTCCTGTAATCAGTTCTCCTTGGCATGGGTCGGACACTAAGCACCCATCCCATGCAGAAAAAGAAAAGCTATGCATGTTATCTTTGTTGATCATATGTAAAGTTCTCATTCGAATTATTTTCATGAGTAGTGAAATTGGTAAAAGACATTGAAAGCGATAACATTTGACCACCAGCAACCAGTTGTGGCCAGTTTTCATGTTGCCTGGTGAATCATGAAGCTGCCACCAGGGGGCACCTACAGCAAGACTTGCCTGGCAATGCCAAAACCATACCTATCCACACAAGAGTGTCAAATGAGTTAACCCTTTTCAGAAGTGCCTGTAAATTAATTGTCAGCTTTAATGTTTTTTCTTAGACTGTATATTACTGTATTAAATACAATAAATAGCCATATGTTAGCATACTTATCGTAGTACTATGGTGTGGCCCTCATGATAGTGACATTGAATTGTCTTAGCCCTTTCCCCCTTAAACCGGCCAAAACCGGCTGGTGGTCAAATGTCGTCTGCTTCAACGTTTTCAACTAATTTCAACAGTAATGAAAAACAGTTTGACTAAGAATTGCAGATGAGACCTATTAAGATCATGTGTCCCAGGTCAACAGCTTTCCTTGGCATGGGTTGGGCACTAAGTGCCCAACCTATGCCAAGGAAAGCTGTTGACTCAGTCTCAATTCAAGGGGGAAAGGGTTAATGAGGGTCTCCCTGACCATGAACATACAACTTGTGCAAACGCTCCTTGTAAATTCAAATCTGAATACTATATATGAGTGGTCAACTAAAAATATCCTGTACCCTTTTTTACCCCTTTTAATCACCGCTACCCTCTTAAGTCACCCCCCCCCCTTATTTTTTGGCACAAAAGTTCTTAAATAGTGGAAAATATATTTATTATGAAAATGTGTGTGTTGTTTTGGCTAAAATGTTCCAAATTAACTCTTTCAGTGCCATTCACGTCTTAAGTCGATCTATTTAAGTCAGACAAGTCTGAATTATCATGAGGATCCCAGATTCGTATTGCTCATAAAAAGACCTTCATTCAAGTACCAGTTTGCCTATAGTTCCAGAGAGAAAAGCTGTTGATTCAGTCAAAAAATTGGCACTGAACGGGTTAAGGTCTATAAGAGGAGCACATTGCACTGAAAGTTCCTGAGTGTCTTTGGTGCTTAAAAGGGACAGTACGGTAATATAAAGCATTATTCTAAGAATTGCATGGAGACATGTGATGATGAGAGACATCATGTCATACAGGCTAAATGTCTTATTGCATGGTGGCATTCCTGTCTCATACAGCCTATATGTCTTATTGCTTGGTGGCATTCCTGTCTCATACAGCCTATATGTCTTATTGCTTGGTGGCATTCCTGTCTCATACAGCCTATATGTCTTATTGCTTGGTGGCTTTCCTGTCTCATACAGCCTATATGCCTTATTGCTTGGTGGCTTTCCTGTCTCATACAGCCTATATGTCTTATTGCTTGGTGGCATTCCTGTCTCATACAGCCTATATGTCTTTTTGCTTGGTGGCTTTCCTGTCTCATGCAGCCTATATGTCTTATTGCTTGGTGGCATTTCTGTCTCCTACAGCCTTAATGTCTTTTTGCTCAGTGGCATTCCTGTCTCATATAGCCTATATGTCTTATTGCTGGGTCACTTTCCTGAAGTATTGCCCCAAATTACTTGAATGTGAGAATGTCATCAATACACACACACTCACACACACACACACCCCATGGTGTTTCATTGCAGGATGCTCCTCATGGGATAAGCCCATGGTGACCTTTGGTGGTCACTGAACTCACTACTGCTTTCCCTCCAACTCAGACTGGTTAATCTTTTTTTGCTCCAGTAAACAAACGTAAACCAGTGGTGTGGATGGACAAAGAAAGGAAAATTCATGACTCTTGTCTCTGAAAATGGAAAATATTTTCTGTTGCAGTATTCGTTCCACATTGAAACCATTATACTGCTTGTCTGTCCACAAGTTTTAACCCTTGGAAAAAGACAGAGTCAATAGGTTTCATTGGTTATGGATTGTGTGAATTGCATGCAACTTGCTCCAACAAAAAAAGCTGTTGACCTGAGGCATGTTATTGTGACAGTTCTTATCTCTATTTGTCATTCAGACATTTTCTATACAGAAAAAAAAAACATAAAAGCACTAAATTAAAGTAGATGATAAGTTACTGATGGATACTTTGGGGCAATTTGAATGGGGAAAAAAATGAGGAAAATATTCTTGAAATAGCAATTTATATGTTGTAACTGCTTGTACAATACTCACAACCCCACTTTTGTTTCTTCTCTTTTTCTCACCCAGCGGTCTCAGAGGAGCTAGTGACCTTGCTTCAGGAGCGCCATGACCTTCAAGAACAGGTTGAGATGAGAAAAGTCGCCATTGAACAACTGTTAAAGATGCAGAACATTCCCGAATCACCATGTTTTGTAGACGCCAGCGCAATTCCAGCTGGCTTTGTGCTTAGCAAGTCCAAACCAGCTCTGTAACCTGTACAGGGACTGCACACCATCATGGATGCTTAAGTTAAGGGATGCAGTGAACTGTTAATGTATGTGTCCACGATACGACCAGCAGATGACTCTGTCCAGGGTTGTCCATAAAAAGTCATCCATAACAAATTTTTGAAAATGATTTGAACATTATATTGACAAGTATGTCACCATCAAAAGATGTCTAAAACATGTATTTTTATTATAGAGTATTTCATTTACATTACATAAGTTAACATTTTTTGTTAACAATTGCATTTATAAAAAGGTTGTAATTTATGTTCTCAATGAGAATGGATGGCTATATATGGACATTTGACAGGGAGGAGAGCCCTTACCGGGGTATGTAGGACAGTGAACAATATTCAAGATTCATTCCACATATTATAATACCCACCTGACCACCATCTCATCATAAGTGCCAAAGGCATCCTGATACACAGAGCGCTAGTTTTGCTGTGTGCTACTGTAAATGTACTTTTTTTTAATGTATAAATTTTCACATTTTTTTCATTTCAGGAATTTAATTGAAGTCGTAATTTCACTATTTAGGACACATTCCTATTAACTTATGTCAAAATAAGTTGTGCTTTTATTTCTGCAGTTTTTTGGCCATCCGTGAGATGAGTGAAAATAGAAATATGGCAAACTTAAGTTTATTTACAGTATCCATAAGCAAGATGGACTTTTTCTCTTGTCACTGACCTGGGTTTAAAGTACTGTGCATATAAATAAAATCAGGATTTTCGTTAGTAGCTGCACACTTATGTGTATGTTATGGATATAGCGTGGAAATGGACAACATCAGAGTCACATGTATTTTATCAGTTTTCAGAACAATTTGTGAAAAGATAGTGTAATTTTTTTTCTCAGAGTTCTCACTGTGCAGATGAAATATAGAAATTAATCGTTCATTTTTTTTGCCAGTTCTGTTACCCCTATTGCTGGGCAAGCAGACTGTAATTCTAGTATTTTTGCCATTTTTCACGAAAACACGTGCATGATAAGGCCTAAAAAAAAAAAAACTTATGTTTCCGATTTTAGGTTCAAAATAGTCCAGGTTGGTAGGTAGGGAGATTTTTTTTATTTTGCCAGCAGATCAATTTCCAGGTAGGTAGGTCGGGATTTTTTTTTTTTAATAAAATTTTTAAATTTATTTTTTAGGGTTTGAGTTCATGGAATATACACATATAATGTCCAAAAGCCTACCTAAAAAGTTACGATTAATACTTCAACAACGTCATACTTCTGAAACATCTCATAATTTCTGTTTAATGTAACTATTCCAGCAGCTGGTTTGCGGGAAGACAGGCAGGTTGGGTAAATTTTTTTTTTTTTTTTTTTTTTGCCGGACCACGTAAAAAAGTTGAGGTCGGGGGGTTCTGGGGCAAGTAGGTCGGGAAACCGGAAACATACTATTTTTTTTTAGGCCTAATATATCTGATGCAGTCAGAACATTTAAGAGAAAAAGGGTAATAACAAAATCACCAGATTAACTCTTTCCCCCGTTGACTTGAGACTAAAATAACAGCTTACTATGGTTTGGTTGTGCGCTTAGTGCCCGAACCATATCAAGGAAAGCTGTTGACTTGAGACATGTTATTTTGATAACTATCGTTTGCAATTCTCATTCAATTTTGTTTTATTAGTTTGATGTAGCTAAAAAAGAAAAGAACACTGAAGCACACAACATTTGACCACCAGCCAGTTTTGGCCGGGTTAAAGGGGGAAAGGGTTGAATAGGAAGGACAGTAAAGGTGATGTGTGGTTGATACAGACGGTGATACTTTTGTTCTTTAGATCCAGGTAATTATGACCCATCACTGCAACTGGGTAGGGTAGAAGTCAGAATCACTAGAGGGCACCACTGGTCAAGAGGCATGACATTACACCTGTCACATCAGCTTGGTTCAGAGGTGTGTGCCCTCACCTGACTCCAGCTTCTAGGTGTATCCCGTCGGCTCAGCAATAAAAGAGGACAGAGATCTCAGGCAGCATTTTCCTCCCCACAGTTCAATAGAAATCTTGACAAATATGCATAATGGAAAAGTAGCTAGCCCTGAGTGAAGAAAAGTAATATAACTGTCTATATACAGTACATGCTAATATAATATCATATGTGAATATATATACATATATATATATATATATATAAAACATAAAAGGGACAAAGTTAATAATTCCTTGTGTTTTCAGCAAGAGGGAATTTATTGTATTTGACCGTTTGAGAAAAAGCATATAATCTAGTCAAACACCCGTGTTCAGGTTGAAAAGATTTCATTACAGATTACAAACATTTTGGGTAAAAAAGAATGACTTTCACTTGCAGCTATCTCTCTTTTTCTACCAATTTAAAAGAAAACATATTTGACATGAAATAATTGTGGTAAACAAAATTCTGTGCTAATATTTTCAGAAAATTTTAAGGAGGCTTGCGCAGTTGCTTACTGTTCCAGTCTGTAGTATCTGCTGTTTGTCGGACCATATGTAGCTAAGACGCTTTACAAATACTGAATGGCAAGAACTTAGAAACCCACCAAGGAAGAAGCATCAGTTTTGCAATGTGGAGAAGAGTTCTGTGGTATATTTTGGTAGAACCAGCACATATGCGCCCCCTAATGCTAAATTTTCCGGTACTCTCTTGTGTTGGAGGTGCATGTTGGTATTTTCTGTAACCCTGTTTCTAACCTTGATGTCTATAAATTTATCAATTATCAGTCACCTATCACCTCTTCAGTGACAAGACAAGTTAATTTTGATGTAAGTTGTGATGCATTTATATGTACAAACTTATTGTTCTTTGTTCCTGCAAGAGAATATTTTTGTGGTTTTTCTACCTCTAGCACTAGAGAGTTACCAGATTATTTGGCCACTAGGGGGCCCATGTGTGCAGGGAAATTAAGCAGAAACTAAGATGCAGCAGGCCTTTGCACTTCCTTCTGTGAATTTACACTGAGTTGAAAACTTTCTTTGGCATGGGTTGGGTGTTGACTTGCATGAAGGAAAGCTGTTGACCTAGGGCATACAATTCCAGTAGGACTGTTAGCACCCAACCCCCACCAAGGACAGATGTTGAGCTAGGGCTTGCCTTTCTGATAGGACACAATAGGTCTCAATCAGACTGTTTTCGTCATTAATGATAAAATAAGTGAAAAACATTGTAGCAGACAACATTTGACTACCAGCTGGTAGTGGCCAGTTTTGATTGGTCTAAACCAGTTTTGACCGGTTTGGCTCATTTTGGTCTAAACTGGTTTTGACCAGTTTTGCTCATTTTCATCTGCAAGTGTTCTGTATTGCTACTTTGTATTATGTAACCTTCATGGCAGACAAGCCAGAATTTCATTTACATATTAAATTTATCCCAAGCCAAGGTGGAAATTCTTGAAAAGAATATTTTGGTCACACAGAAGTGGCAAGACCAATCATGTTGATCCATATTTTTCCAACAGAACAGTGGTGAACTCACATGTATGGGTCTGAACGTTTACGTGGATAAACTGACTCTCGTTTGTGGATCTGCATGTTTATGCAGATAAATTGGCTCCGTGCTATACCAAAGATAAAAATGGCCCCACAGACAAAGTGCTTGTTTGCATGTTCGTATCAGTTCAGCCAATCACGACATGTCCGTCCCTTATCGGTCTTTCTAAGCAAGCCTTGTAACGATTTATAGTCCAAAATAGCAGAAGTCATGCAACCTTAAAATGAACATACATGTATGTTGTTGAGAAAATTATGAAAGTTGGAGATGTTCTATTGTTTTGGTCTAAATATTTGTTTTGTATGTACATGTACTAGTATTGTCGATGTTATCCCCCCCTCCCCATGTGTGAAAAATGAACAAGTACATGACACTTCGAGCCTCTTGATATGGCGTTATTTCAATTAGAGGCTAACTGGTGGTAAGCACTGACCTATAGGCTTCATGCCAGGTTGCTTCTACAGAATCCCAAAAACTAACTTTGTGAATGCATTACATGAAAGGCAATGAGGCAAATCACAATTATCAGTGATTCCTCTTCCGATCCTGAAAAGCATGACAACAGCAGGGTGTGGCAAAGGTATTAATTTTACCTTTTATGAGCTCTGGCATCAGCTGGGGGTTTTGGGGGGGGGGGGAGCTGGAGTATGACGTGCCAGGCAATCATACAAAATGATTTACAATGGCATAATCCAATCAAGCATGGAGTGAGGGCAAATTTACTTCACTATCTGATGAGAACCTGTTCTGGATAATTACACACCATCAAAACTGCAAAAGTTGTACTTGTACAAAATATACTGGTTGCAGCTTTAATGTTCCCCAGCTCACCTTGAATCAGTGTTGCCAACCCACCCCTCCCCAGGTAACCCAGAAGGCTTCCTGAATTTGATGCTGAAAATTCATGAAACTTTGTAAATTTTGACAATTGTTGTCATCTTCCTGAATTTCATCAATATTTTCCTTCATACGTTGATCAATCTTCCTGAATTTACTTTCCATCTCCCAGATTTTGAGTTGGGCAGGTTGGAAACTCTGCTTAGATTCAAGTAATTGCATGTCTGTTTTGCCAGGAAAGAATGGTCTGGGTCGACAAGTTTCACGAGCTTAAATTTGGCAGAATTTGCGCAAAGCATGCTGAGGAGGGCCCTTGAGTCGGTCCACAACCCAGCGTCGAAAAGATGAACCCTTCTTTTTCAAATCAAACTCTAGATTTAATGAATATCAATGACATATAACACATATTCATGCTCAGACAGAACTTGGAAATTTTATGGATATTATATTTTGTAATGTGCTACATATATGCACCTACATGAATGTTAAAAAGTAAAAGTGAAATATAATATACGTATATGTATAGGTTTTATATGAGCTCTAAAAATGTGTGGGTAAACAATTACAGCATATCGACCATAAGTCATGGGATTACGATTACGACTTCTTATGGTAAAATGCAAGAGGTTTAGGGACAGAGGAAAGTGTTATATGGTGTGTGTTTAAGGTATCACATATGTGGATGAAAGATTTGTTATGACCTGTTTTTTTATATATTTTTTACTTTATTCAGGGAATAACATTGTGGTATGTACTTTATCCTATAGATATTGCACTTGCTGTTCAGACTTTTCCACAAAAGGAATATTTTTTACAATAACTTTAATTTAAATGACATATTTTGTGTTTATTTATTATCATTCTATATTATTTACAATTTACGAATATTTTGAGCACTTTTGTTACCATCTCACTACATGTGTATTGTGTGTGTTGCTTGTTCAATACATTCCATATAGTTGTTTATTTATTGTAGACTTTTATTTCTATTGCCCGTCTTGCCCGTTGCTATACTGCCACCGTCTATGTATTGATATTGTCATCCTCTGTGTGTCCAAAAACTTAGATATATATCCTACACAGCAGATCAGAACCTGGTTGTTTTCATGGACAGAAAGACACACAAGTTGAGCCCTTCCCTCTTTGAATTATGAGAGACAGGTTTCCTAGTGCAGGTGGGCTGCTAAGCACCCATCCTGCCACAAGGAAAGCTGTTGACCTGGGGCAGGGTCTGTATGCAATACTCAGAATAAGTTGCTTTTCGATAACACTAAAATTCAGGAAAATGTGGAAATGGACAACATTTATCCTTCAGCCAGTTTTGGTCACACGAAGAAGTATGTATGTTTTTTTTTTTTTTTTTGTTCTTTGGTTTTTTTTGGGGGGGGGGATTTTTTGTCCCTTTTTTCTCCTTATTTACTTGTCTGGCACTTGTGACAGTCCACTCAACAGATGTCAGCCAAATATTTGTATGACATTCATAAGAAATTTATCACTTTGTTTAGTTTTAAATGCTGGGAAAATGGATGTATAGTTTAAAAACAAAAACAAAAAAACAAAAAAACTGGTTTCCAGTAAAATGTGGGTGTGACAGCTAAGCTGGAATGATTTAACACAGCTATATGTGTGTATGTGTATATACATTGACCTAGAGGGTGCTTATTGAGATATAAAGGGAACCAGACTGCCAGGAGAGTAGGGATCCAGACACCCTTTGCTAGGATCCATGGAATGTTAATACAGGTACCTCCTGAAAATTTGAGAACAGATTGAGATACATGTACACTGTATACATGCAGATATCCAAGGAAAGACCAACCAGGACTTGTTGTTTTGAGGTTGTGTGGGAACAAAGGTGATCAGATGTACATTCATAGTTCATGTTTACATTAATCTGTATGAAATGTGTGAAAAAAATTATGTGTCTGATAAATTTGTGAATCAATTCATTTGGAGAAACACAGCTGCTATTTTGTGGGTTGGGGCAAATCTAACTGGTCATGGTTCTGTAAAAAAAGATCTGTTAATAATCAGTGTTAAAAAAGTGTCTTATAGCAGAATAACTGAATTCAATCTTTGACAATACCAGTTTAAAAAGAAAGTTGATATATTTTGTGTTTTTGCAAACTGGTTGTGATAAAGAGACAATGAGTGTGAGGCCCATGTGGCATGAACAGTGATCATATGCATGTACACTGGACTAGGACTACCGTCTGAAAGAAAACTCCAAAACTACACATTGTTTGACAGAGTGAAGAAGGACAGGGAGCATTCATTGACATGTAGAAGGCAATAAAAAAAGAACCTACACTGCATACAACGTGTAAGAAAATGGAAGAATGGTGTTTTATAGTAAGAAAGAGAGAAAATAAGGGAGCATTCATTGTACTATGACATGCAATGGAAGGGAATATGTTCTGTGCTGCCATGTGTTGGAAATATAAGGGAGTGTGCATTGTACATGTATAAACATGCAACAGTAGAATGGATCGCACTAACGTATAAGAAAAGAAAAGTACACATTGTACATTAGTGCAAAGCGAAACAAGGGAGCATGCATTTTACTTGATGTGTGGTATGTCAAAAAAACAACTCCACTTCAGTAGTTCATTCAGTTTTTTTCCACAGGTCATGCTCACTGGCAACTTAATGAGCTTCTTAATCACACAAACCTGCTGTGTACAGCAGACCAATTAATTCATAAAATAGCTTGTTCTTATTTTTTTCAGCTGTCCTGCATTTGCTCAACTTAAGTGCACCTGAAAACTGACATCAAGTATTTCATGCTTTAATATATACATATCAGTCTTCTTAGTTCCACTTCCAGTAGGTATAGATATGTGCAGAATTTAAGTGTGAAAATTTTTAAGAAAAAAAAAAAACAGTAAAACCATGGAACTGTTGTTCATCTCTGTTAGTGCAGGCATTAAATACATAGATAACTTTTTGTCACAGGCATGAAATACCAAATGATGATATTATTTTTTCCTGGCAAAAGAGGAAAGTTCTATTTGCACATTATTTTCCTATTGTCTTCTCAGGCTAAATTTAACACAAAGACATTCTGTGAGGGTTGTTAGACAAGACATCACTTGTAATTGCATAATGAAAAGGCCCTACCATGTCTACAGAAACCGCAATGTGATGACCATCAAAGCAAGTCTGGTCACCTAATTTGCTTTATATAATGCTCATAGTGGCCATGATGCACTGTTGATTTCCTACTGGAGATGCTCATTTTGGCACTAGAAACAATCTCTTCTGGCCCCTGATGTTTGAATTTACAATAATGCTTGGATCTTGACCTTTTTGTTACTCTTTCTTCTGCAGAGTATATTCTTGAGAAAGAAAAATGCGTTTAAATTTTCAGTCATTTTTATGTCAAACTTTAAGATTGTAGGGAAAGATGAAGGTTTTTCCTTGACCAGAGTATATTCTCCACCAAGAAAAAGTATTTGAAATTGTAATCAGTACTGATGTTGTGAAACTTGAGGATTGTAAAGAAAGATGAAGTTGCTTGCTTGGCTGAGATGTATGATTACTTATCAATATTATAGACCTCATTACACAGGCTAAGAACTTTCTTTAGTTGGCATTGCCTTAATTGGGAGACAAACTCTTAGTTCTTGTTGGGCGTCTTGCCATGCAGCCAATGAAGCACATCAGATACACTCTTCTGCCAGGTGGCAGCACCTGCTTCCTGTGTCACATGATATTTTCAACCAATGAAGTAGGTTTTGCTTATCCTTCAGGCAACCTACCAAGGGAAAGTTACCTGTGGTGCCAGACCTACATGTGACACACTCCATTTAAATTTTAAAAAAATAAAAAAAGCTGGTAGATGTACCTTAAAAATTCAAGCCTTTTCACAACAAGATTTAACTTACCATTCCTACTGGCATTCCAGCTTCAGATCAGGCATGTGAGATTTCAGACATTTACCTGCATGGTTTTAACTAAATTGATCATATATTTTCTATTAGTTCAGCTATTTTGAACCTCTGTTACTTGATTTGGAGGTATTTCAGATCGACTTTGAGGAGCTTTCAGATATTTTTCTAACTGGCCACTCACATGCCTGAAATATAAAATTATTGGATAACTTACAAACGTAGTTAGTTGTTTTTACAGGACCCAATATAGAGAAACAAAATAAAAATCCAGCTTTCAAGGCCTAAGCTTGGCTCTGCTTGCTTGACCATCCTTGCAAAATCAAAAGTACAAATTTATTTACTTACAGTTTCTGTATCAAGATGCAATCATAAGCAAGATTTCATTTTTCATTCCTGCACAGTGCTAAGATGTTGATTCCAGAGATAATTTGCATGGTTGTATGGAATATTTCTGTTTTTGGCTCAATATGTGATACAGCTTGCCATGTATGGTGAACAGGTGAAGAATTGGTTCCGACTCCGTGTTGGTGTGCTTATGATAATGCTGGTTGTGCTCATTAATATGCCTAATGTGCTCATGAATATTAATTGATGTGAAAAAACAAGGATAATGTTTTTTTTGTGGGTTGTGGCAAGTGATATTGCAGATTTGCAATAAGGCGCAGGTAAACAATAATTAGTACACCATAATGTAAACAATGCCATATCATACCAGGTGTATTGATACTTTAGTTCGGTATTTGTTTACTAATACATGTATTTTGTTTGTTTTCTGCATCCCAGTAAAAAAGCTGCTCAGTAAATGTGTAATACTCTGCTAGATGGGAAAAAAATGTGTTTAGATTTTTTTAACATGTAAACTATCTTTCACGTGCACTTGAGCCAGGCATCCAGTACAGATAAATTACAAACATTAACGAGTGATACTATAAGGCACAATATGACAACACTACAGTGTGATGAAAAAATACCAGGTATTTCCGGGGGGGGGGGGGGGGGGGGGAATCCAAGGATTCACGATTTAATGTATTTTAATTTGTGTACAGGATTATATTGTGTGAAATAGTTTATTATGTGAGATGAATACTTATTTTATGGAAGGGGTCCTCGGAACAATGGTATATTTCAGCACACTGGCAACAGGTTTTGTGTAATGTGAAATCACAGTTTAATTACTTTATCATTTTTACCCATGAGAGCAAGTGGTTGTGGTAACTAACTATAAACCTGCACCATGTTTGTCCACCCATAGATCTTTGTAGAAACATTGTAGGCAACATGACAAGAACTGATGGGTATGTTGTCTTCTCGTGAAAGAAAAACGTTATTGGCTAGGACTTGGGTGATATCTAACTTTCTGGAAAACTCATATAAAATATTCCCAGGGAATGCCTAGAACACTTGTCCACAACAGTGCGCTGTCCATTTTTTTCCAGGGGAACATTATTGTACATACATAAATGATCAGGGGATGTTGTCAAAAGACTTGATATATCAAGTTGGCTTATCAGACGTTTGCATCAGTGTGTTGTATGGGGTGTGACAATGTGTATCACGATGTTGTTGTTCTTGAGTGCACGTCATAGTATGAAAGATCTTGCTCTTTATTCAGTTGGCTAAAGTTTACAGAGCATTAACCTAGGCATAAAATGCAATAGGTTAATGACTGTGTTTCTTTTGCAACAAATTCTTCGCACACGGTTTGCAAACTGTTCATGGAAGATAATTTATTTAATAAAATGCTTAAAATTTTTGACGAGTTTCTGTTTTCCCTTGACAGTAGTCATCTCTGCCACTTCCACTAAAGTAGAATGCACAGCTGTCTTTGTTAAGTTTTGGACACTAAGCATCCAGCCCATATCAAGGGAAGATGTCGGTAGAGATCCGGAACTTATCTCAAAGTTTCATTGACACTGTTTTGTTATAAACAGGGGAAAAAAACAAATATACGAAAGAGAAACAGATGTTGCTCGGCATTTTGCAACTCTTCACCGGTGTAAATATGAAAGGCACTCCGTATAACCTGATTTCACTGAGAACAAGAAGATGGATTGTAACCAAGTTATAACAACTCTGTGTACCCATTGAAGGGGGGGGGACATTTTGTTTGTGCCTATTTCATCAACTTCTTCAACTTCAACCCTTTGGTTTCTAAACAATATTAACACTTGAATTTGATGAAACTTTTTTTTATTGACAAAAGCTAGGTTGGGATTGTATCTGGAGGGCCTTGGCCTCATTCCATGGCTTCAAGCCCATTACTATGAATTGTGTTTCCATGTCATGGCTCTTCCAAGAATTTGAGGAATTTTGGCAAGATTGAGCACCTTGGCACCAACTAGACAAGGATTGTACTTTGGTGACCCTGACATAATTCTTAAGACCACAGGGATACACCTGTAAATGCTGTTTCTTTGCCAAATCAAGAATTTGATCAAATTTTGTAGGATTATGTAATTATCTTTTTAAGATCTGGGTTGCCCTATTGAAAACGTCATAGGGATTCCAGTAGAATCCCTGGCAGGGATCCCAGTGAACAGTAAGAGCCCACTGATCCTATTGAAGAAAGCCATTGGAAAATCAATGGGATTTCAGTGGGAATTCCAATAAGATTCCAGTGGAATCCAACCAAAAATCCAAGTGGGATCCTGTGAAATTCTTCCATTAAAATCCAGTGGAATTGCCAAGTGGGATTCCAGTGAAAGTTTGACATAAAGTTGAAATTTTGACTTTTTTTCTTGAAATTTCAACTTTTTTTCTCAAAATTACGACTTTTTAGGCTGGAATTTTTACTCTAAAAAGTCGAAATATTGACTTTTTTTCTAAAAATTTCGACTTTTTAGATGGAAATTTGGACTTTAAACACGTCAAAATTTTGACTTTTCCTGGAAATCACGACTTTGGAAGTCAAAATTTCCACTTTTTCCTCAAAATTATTATTTTTCTTGAAGTTTCAACTTTTTAAAGTAAAAACTTTCGACATTTTTAAGTTGAAATTTTGACCTGAAAAAAGTTGAAATTTCCACTTTTTAAGCTGACATTTTGACTTCAAAAAGTCAAAATTTCAACTTTTTTCCCCCAATGTTTCCACTTTATTCTCGAAATTTCAACTTTTTTTAGGCTGAAATTTTTACTTTAAAAGTCAAAATATCGACTTTATCTCAAAATTACAACTTTTTAGAGCAAAAAATGTTGACTTTTCTAAGCTGCAATTTTGAATTTTTTTCAGTTTCCATTACAAATATCAACTTTTTTTTTTCTCAAAATTTGGACATTTTTCTCTCAATTTCTACTTTTTCAGGCTGAAATTTTGACCTTGAAAAAGTTGGAAAATTCAACCTGTTTTCAAAATTTTGCCTTTTTTTAAGAGTAAATTTTGACTTTTTTCTCAAAATTGCCACTTTTTAAAGACCTAAAAAAATTAAAATTTACACTTTTTTAAGCTACATTTTGACTTCAAAAAGTCAAAATTTCAACTTTTGTCCCTCAAAGTTTCCACTTTCTTGGCAAAATTTTGAATTTTAAGGCTGAAATTTTGACTTTGAACAAGTCGACTTTGTTATGTTTTTCCTCAAAATTTTGACTTTTTAAAGCTGAAATTGGGACTTTAAAAAGAGTAAAAGTTTCGACTTTTTCAAGCCAACATTTCGACTTTAAAGAGTCAAAATTGGTTAAGTCAAAATGACGGCATAAAAAGGTAGAAATTTCTACAAAAAAAAGGAAATTTTGAGAAAAAAGTCGAAATTTTGACTATTGTAAGTCAAAATTTAAGCTTAAAGAAGTCGAAATTTCAACTTTTTTAAAGTCCAAATTTGAGCTCAAAAAGTCTAAATTTTGAGAATAAAAGGCAAATTTCGACTTTTTAAAGTCAAAATTTCAGCTTGAAAAGTCGAAATTTCAACTTTTTTAGAGTCAAAATTTCAGCTTAAAAAAGCCAAATTTTCGACACTAGGAAGCTGAAATGTCAACCAAAAAGTAGAAATTTCCAGAAAAATTTCGAAGTTGTAATTTCGAGAATAAAAAAAGATTGTGAGAATCGATTTTCGAGAAAAATCCTTGCCTCCAAAGCAGACCCAGGCTGCATATTTTGTCTTCTCTGGTGGGGTCTGCCTTTCTCTGAGAAGGTCACTGTTTTAGCATTGGAAAAGTGACTCAGTTTCTAATTGGCTGAGATTGGTTACCATGGTAGCAGGTTTCAGTACATTAGGGACCAGAGGCTGCTACTGGTCTAGGCGATAATGATGAACTTCCTGATTGGTGTCTAGGAATAGGGTCAAAGTATAGTTTTGTTTCCCTGACTATAAATAAAATTCTTCAAAGAAGGGTACCCCAAGTGTAATAACACGGAACTAGCCTGCTTTGCAGGCAAGAAAAATCCCGAAATTACGAGATTTAAATGTCAACATTTCGAGAAAAATCTGAAAAATTTTCATTTTTTTAATTTAATTTTATTTTTTATGTTTTTTAAAAAAATTTTGTGGTCCTTATAGGCTTCTGTAGAGAAGAGCCATCTTCTATAAAAACGGAATATTTGGGGTAATATCAGTATCAAGTACACTTACCTCTCGACCACCATTGCCAAAACCTCTGTGTCCGGGCATGACGCCCAAAAAATCGAGTTGAGTTGCCTGCTCACTGAATCCTGAAAACCTGACGGTCCCATCGCGCCATCTCTCAGTCCATGTGGAACTGATGGTGACGTCATGTGCACATGTGCCCCGTATCATCCTTCCTCTTTTGGAGATTGGTCAGTTGACACCAGCTGTAAGAGGAAGCGGGGTTGGTCGGGTGGGCTTCTCTGGTGGTTGAGAGGTGAGTGTACTTACTAATACTGACAAAACTCCAAATATCCCGTATTAGCTACATAACATTACCTTTAGACCACCATTGCCGATATACAAACGTACTGGAGGTGGGGTAATTGTCACTGGTATGCTGCCCTCTATAGACCAGTGGGACCGTCAGCTTGGGGAAAACCATCAATCTGTGTGAGGAGGCAATGTCTAAAGGAAAAAACTCAGAGCTGCATGGAGATGAGGCTGCACACAGTAGAGTCTGGCCTAAACCAGAAACCCTCTTCACTGACCAGCATGGGACAGCACTGAAACCCCCAGTACTCGTCCGCCAACTTGACAACTGTCTGCCTCGTGGGTAGACATTGGTTTCAGCTCCATCTGGCCTGGAGATCTAACAGGCCCTAGTTGCAAAACTGGTGGCCACCTGGCGGCAGTGTATGGTTTCATGGGCAGTGATTCCCGTGTCAAACCGGCAACAGTCCGGAGCATTGGGAGAAACTGCCTGATACAGTCCGAGATTAGGTCTACTAGGCATGAAGCCCTAAAAGGCCCACTAAGAAATGCGCCGCCCTATAGGCCTGCATCAGATTCAATCACAAGAGTGCCATAAGCTGGAACACAGTGGCAATTCTGATGGGATCTGGAAGGCCTTACAAACAAGTATCTTAACCTGAGCAAAGGTGCTAGTTATGCCCGCAAAGGTGTACATGCAGTCCTCGATCACTATCATGTCATGCAAATGGTGATTGGCAAAAGTCAGGGATGATCGCCATCGGCAAGCCCACAGAATGTCGATAACCGCAACATACCACAAGGCGCGCCAGGAGGCATTGAGGGCTTGCACCTCATGAAGCTCTTGCAGAGACAAGCTATAAGGCCTCTGGCATTTCCAGCAAGGTCCCACAGCCCTTAAGGATTGTCTGCCTAATCCAAATGAAATTGTGTTTCTGCAAACTTGCTCCTTTGGCGGGTTACTCAGTGGTAGAAGGAGGGTGGACCTCCATCCTCTGAGTCCGTCCAAGTGAGAAAGGTACCAGCGAAGAGCTCTCACTGGACACAGGGCTCTCTCCTTGAGAGGAAGAGTGGCATCCATTGCACGGAAGGTAAAAAAAGGCCATATTAGCCACTTGGTTCTTTGCAAGGAAGCCCAAGTGAGGCCTCCAGGTAACCTCGGAGAGGTCAGGTGACCATTGGAGTCAGTCATGAGCTAGAGAATGGATCTCGTTTCTCCAAGCCCCCGAAAGGAGTGTTAATAAAAAAACAGGTCTTCCATGTCCAGCACTTGAGGGAAACCCACTTGGGGTCCTCAAGGCACTCAAAGGGCCACTTCTTCAGCATGACTAAAACCAGCAGTAGGTCCCAACTGGGCAGGATCTGTCACATCGCTGGCCTGTTGGTGTAGAGGGACGCAAAGAGCGCAGATAGATAAGGATCCCCACCGATGCACATGTCTAAGACGTTGCCAAAGGTTGAGAACATAGATGATCAAATCCCCTCCACTGTTCTTGAGCTCTTCCCTAAGACTTCTCACTGATATAACAGGTAGTCGGCAATGTCCCTGATACGCAGAACCCAAGGGTGAATTCCCCTACTGGCCCACCAGTCGGAAAACACTTTTCATCAAGGCAAGTAAACAAGTGGAGAAGAAGATCAAAGCCCCAAGTCTGGCAATTCTATCTGAGAAGAACTCCAAGAAGCCTCTGTTGCGGATTTGCTGTGAGATAACTCGCAAGCGTGGAGGTTGAGCACTTGACGGTTCTGGTGGAACATGCTCGTCCACAGCTGAACCAGAAGTTTCAGCCATGCTAGTAATCGTAGCAGAGGCTCAATGCTTAGTTCCAGCAATCGCTACAGGGCCGCCAAGGGGTGACCAGGATCAGATTGCAATCATGGGCCCGAACTTTGCGCAGTACCCTTGGAAGGATCTGGCAAGGCGGAAAGGCGTAGGCCCACAGGTTGCTCCAGTCCGTGGCTAGAGCATCCACCGCTAGGGCTTTGGGGTCTGGGACAGGTGAGACGTAAACCAGCAGTTTTGCGTTTTTGCAAGTCACAAACAGATCCACTTGTGGAGTCCCCCAACATGCGCACATGGCCTGAATGACCCTGGGGTGGAGTGACCACTCTGTCCCTGCCAGCTGACCTCTCCTCGAGATTTGATCGGCCAGGACAGTCGCATGTCACGGGATGTGCCTCGTGTGCGTGCGGACGTCGAGCTTGTAACCTAATCTGATGATGCGTCTGGCCAAGTCTGTCAGCTTCCAGGACCGTGTCCTGCCTTGCTTGTTGAAGTAGGCTACTATGGTCCTCTTGTCGCATATTATGAGGACATGTTTGTGCTCCATCAGCTCTTGGAAGTGGGGGAGTACCGAACATATTGCCTCCAGTTCCAACCAGTTTATGTTGTGAGCTGCAAATGACGCCGGCCAAGGGCCCAACGCTGTCCGACTCTCCACGTGGACCCCCCTACCCGGACTGAGAAGAGTCTGTGGAAATGGTGAGCTGGGTCTGAAAAGGCTCCAGCATCTGTCCTGTCATGACTTTCTCCCTGACTGTCCGCCACTGACAGTGCCGCTGATCCTCGATGAGGATTGGCACCTGGGTGTGATAGCGCTGGTCTCTGGTCCATCTGCCCCAGTGTGTGAGCTGCAAGTGACGACGGTGGAGCCAGCCTAACAGGACCTGGGAGTCCATCGAGGACAGGGAGCCCAGCAAGGCAAGCCATTTTTGCACCAAGCAGACCTTGCCAGTCAGAAAGGGCCTGAGCAGAGACTGCAGTCTGTCCCACCTGTCCTCAGCTGGGCAACTGATGTAGGCTACCAGATCGAACTGGATGCTGAGGAAGACGCAGATCTGCTCTGGCAGAAGACTAGACTTGGTAGGTTCAGTATCAAGCCCAAGCATTGGCAGAGTTCCAGAATGGTATATGTGTGATGCTGCAAATCTAAGGGCCGAAGCGCCTGGATAAGCCAATCGTCCAGTACACATGAATGCAAATGGCTGAGCGGTGAAGGTAAGCAGCAACTGTCTGTGTGAACGTGGTAAACACCAGCGGTTGGTATATTTGGCCCGCAAATGTGAACCACAGATACTTCCATGAGGTCTCGAGCATTGGCACGTGGAAGAATGCATCCTTGAGATCAAGGCACGTCATCCATTCCAGGGGCCGTAATTCATCAACGGGGGTGTCTCCATCCAAAAGGACGGGACTTCAGATAGGTGTTCAGCATTGACAGGTCTATGACTGGGCGCCATCCTCGGTACCGCTTGGACACCATGAAGAGTAGTTTGTAGAATCTGGGAGAACCTTGATCCTCTACCAGCTCTATGGCGCACTTCCTCGGAAGCGTCTGAACGGCCTCCAGGAATGCAGATACTTTCGGCTTAATGGAGGGCTGTCTTTGTCGAAAGGCAGCATGTAGCCATGTCTCAGGATGTTTAAGAGGAACAAGCGGTGAGGCAGCCGCTGACAGGGCACTGCATAGACTCTAACAAGATGGCAGTTGGCAAATTCTTAAGATGTCTTCTGGGAACTGAGAGTCAGGAACGCAGAGGCTCTCCTGACTGCTTCCCTCTACCGGAAGGCTTGCCCTTCCTGGATTGCTGTCCTCCCTTCCCAGTCATCATGCCCCCCAGGGAGCACGAGTTGAGGGACAGGTAAACACAGTCTAAGAAGTACCGCGCTTCCGGGCTGAGGCGGCCAAGGACGGCAAAGACTGAGCAGAGTTGGTCAGCACCTTGGAGCATGCTTGGTCTGCTGAGCGGGCCCAAAGGTCCTGAGCAAGGCGGACCACTTCTGCCATCTCTCCACTGAACAGAGTTCCAGAGAAGAGGGATCCCATGCAGGCTTTGTGAAAGATTGGGTCACGCAGCTTTTGACCCTGGAGGTAGGCGTCACTCCGTAACAAACAATGGTTCACCTTCAGCATGTAAGCAGTCCGCACATGGTGATCAACAGCTCGCAACAACAAAGTCGCAAGGAGTGCCGCCTCAGGTCCAGCCAGTCTCGCATGGCCCCCATGATCTAAACAGAGCCCTTGAGATACTCAAGGAAAGACCCCGAAGCAGCCAACGACACGTCAGAGTAGGACACCACAAAGACAGAGCCCCAGGCATCTTCCTCCAATCGCTTGAAGGCTTCTGCAGACGCCAAAATGGTTTTTGGCTGTGGAGCATCAAACTCCTCCCAGTCTAAGTCCACCAGCAGTGAACCCGACGGGAAGATCTGCTCTGGCGCAGAGTACCACGTCCGCTGGACATCCAGCTTAGGGAGGAGTCGGCCCTGCCTCAAATAGCTGGATGTCGGCGGCTCGACAGGAACTCATGTGCCACAAGTGTTGGCCGTGAGCTGGTCATAAAACTCAGCTACAAAAGGCGAAAAAGGTATGGGCATAAATTGACACATGTCCTCCAGACACAAGCCCCGGCATGACAGTGCAACAGCACCCGACCTGTCCTCCGCTGGTTGGACCACAGCTTGGTCACCGACCAGGCGCTGAATAAGAGCTTTAACATGGTCAAAGCCTTTAGCTGCTGCAGATGCCAAGTCCATAGGAGCAGGGGCCTCTGGGCAGCCCACGATCACTGGCTCTCTGCACCTGTCTGAGCATGAACAGCGTGAATTCGAGCTTTTGACCTGGGTCAAGATCTAGTGTCATACAAATCTGACATCAGCAGCTCATCCTCCACCTTGGTATCCACGTCCAAAGATTCTGGACTCTGGAGGGGAGCGCGGATGCCCAAGACCTCACCAAATAACACATTGTCCTAGGGCAATGGAGCAGTTGCCTGTGACAGCAGGGGATCTGTCACCATGCCAGGCATAGGAGTAGTGAGCACCTCCTCAGACATATTCTCCACCTCCCTCAGGTGACATTAGCAGTGGCCAACGCAGAAGAAGACTTACTCTCACAACTGCTGGTCCTCATGGAGCTCATGATCCGCCTGCAATTCAAGAGAGTAAGGCAGGGTAACCAGCTCAAACATAGGGACGAATCGCCAACTGCTCACTCTGGGGCAAAGCTGCCGGAGGTGCAGGAGGGACTGCTACTGTCAGGTCAACAGGGGGTTCCACCTGGAGCAGGGGTGCCGACACTGCCAGGGATGCAGGCCCACTGTCACTGGAGGGCTCCCTCACAGGTCTGGATGTCTTCCTCCTTGGTTCCCTATGCCTTACTCTTTCACCACCCAAGCTCCTGGATCCAGGAGCTCGGGGAACCTGCGGAGGTACTGGTGCCTTAGCAGGCACTCTGGCCTGGGATTACAGTCTGAGCACTCGGACTGGCTGGGGTGCTGACTTTACATATACTGCCCGGACTTATCATCCACGCACTTCGACCCTAGCATTCAGACTGGCCAGGGTTCCGGAATACCGCCTGTGCTACTGTCGGGGGAACAGGGGGTTCCGCCTGGACCGGGGGTGCTGACATCGCTAGGGAGGAAGGCCCACTGGTACTGAAAGGCAAGCTCCCTCACAGGTCTGGGTGTCCTCCTCCTTGGTCCCCTATGCATAATTCGTTTCCCACCCGAGCTTTCAGATCTGGGAGTTCCGGGACCCAACGGAGGCACTGGTGCCTTAGCTGGCACTCATGGGGCTTACAGTGCGAGCACTTGGACCGGTTGGGGCAAAGTCTTTGGTACGGGATCTCTGAGAGGAGATCTCTTGCTACTGGACTTCCGACTCCTACGTCTCTCTACCTTCTCCCAATTTAGGGGTATCTGGAGAAGAAACGTCTGTCTTTGGGGACTGCGGATGAACTGAAGCAAGTCTACGCTATTTCTCTTAAGACACATGAGGCACATGAGAATGCGGACGAGCCGGAGCAAGTCTCCACTATTTCTCATGGGAAGTCATTGGTGAGGACCCAACAGAGTCAGGCATCTCAGCTTGGTGTTTGGCGGCTCTTGTGACCTGCCGCCTACACCTAGCACGCACTGACTTACTCCGTGCCTGCTCACAGAGCAACCATTTGTCCTTTCCAAAGTCCTGACAGTATTTGCAAGTTTGCTCACAAGAGCAAACTCAGCCAAAAACTCAGCCCAATGAACAGCTGGCGACAAAAAATGGCAGTGTGGATGCATGATCATCCCAAGCTGCCATATAGTGGTTCCTGGAATCCAACTTTTGTCCCCGATTCAACAAGGACGAGGATGCAGATAAAGAGGTATCCAGATGAACACCTATGGACTGCCTCCAAAAGCAATAGCCTCGTGTGCAATGCTTTCCCTCTCTCAGCATTCTGTTTGCTTGGGCGCCATCTTGAAAAATCTAAGCACAAGTCAAGCAACCAACTTTGCACTTACTATTTCAGTGGTATCCGATCACAGAAATCAGCTATCTATGTATCAGAAGATTCCTGACCCGCTGAGGATTTTCCACAGAATAAAGCGTGTGTAAACACAAAAAATAGTGAGCATGAATGACAGTTCATGGAGCTTCAACTGGCAAGGCAAGCCAGTAATGGTTCCCAAAAGAGGAAGGTTGATTCGGGGTGCATGTGCACATGACGTCACCATCAGTTCCACATGGACAGAGAGTTGGTGCCACAGGACGGTTACGTTTTTAGGATCAAGTGAGTAAAGCTGGGTTTCCATGTGCACGCATTGCGTACTGCGTATTGTGTACTGCGTAGTGCATAATGATTGACTTAAAATTAACTACCCCATTTCCATGTATGCGTAGTGTGTACTGCGTGTTGCCTATGCATTTCAATCGCTCTGTGTAGAGATGTGTACGCACGTAACATACACAAAATGGCGCCAAATCCAACCAAAATAAACATTGTATACGTACAGTATACGCCTGGTTTGCGGATCGATACATTCAAAATGGTATACGCAGTACGCAATACGCACACCCAACTACCCAATACGTTGTACGCAATGCGCAATACGTGCACATGGCAACCTAGCTTAAGTCACTCAACTAAATTTCATGGGCATCATGCCCAGACACAGAGGTCTTGGCAACGGTGGTAAAGAGGTAACATTCCATAACTAATATAAAGTTTACTAGACTTCTCTTCATGGAACTGTAACTATAATAATTTGCAACAATGTTACCAATCACATTTCTGATCTTTGTGGTTAAAATTGATGCCAAATTATACTCAAAGATTAATAGGATAGGTCTCCAATTTTTCAGGTCCTTCGCGTCCACATCTTTGTAAAACTGTTTCAAAATAAAACCCCTTTAATTTTGGTGGGATGGGTGATGAACCTAATGCATGAGTTTAGTTCGTTGAATAACAACAGAGGGCAGCACCAGCTGAAAAGAGCTTCTTTAAGCATGACCATGGAAGAAGAAAACTGGATCCATTTTTCTTCCTCGGTGTCAGATTTGTTTGAATCTGGACTGCAACTGGGGATGTCTAGGTGAATGCAGTACTGACAGTCGCGTTTATTAATAATAAATCCTGCAACATATCTTTTTGCAATATTACACATGTGCAAACATACATATATACATGTGTCTGTGTACAGTGACATCTTCTAAAATCATATTCAATTCTTGCAAGTTTTTTCTTTATTTCCTTTTCTCTCGTAGATATTTTGTGCCAGTATCAATCATTTCTGCTAATTTTATCAACAAGATTCAAGGTTCAAGATTTATTTTATTTCAACAATATCTCATACATATCTCAAACATATGGAAAAAATACCATGTATTGTATATACTAAAATATTATAAGGGGAGACCTCCCATAAGGCCATTAAGCCGCTGTCTGGGTGGCCACCGAATTCTAAAGGGCAGTTCCATGGAGACAAAGATTGATTTTACAGTCTAGTTTGAAAGTAAAACTAAGTTCAATTTTAATTGCAAAATTTCGTGACAGTCATCAAAAGCTTAATTAGTTTTTGAATGAACATTTCAAAATAAAATGCAATAAAGTGGTATCAGGATGATATAAGCTATTGGCATTTAATAATTTGTGTATCATTTTGTTGTACATGTCTGTTGCGTGTGTGTGTGTATGAGTGTGTAGATGAAAATTTACATCATAAAAGCGTATTTGAGTAAATACTCTAAATTGAGTTGAGTTACTTACTCAACATATCCTGCAAAAACCAATCCACATGATGCCGAACATAACATCGCTATCAATGAATTTTTCATAGAACTTGTAACTCAGCTTGTAATTAAAACACAGTTTTAAACATTCTAATATTACAGCAGTATATCCACTATCAGTAGAAATGTTGATTCTCTATGCATGATAAATTCAGTTAACCTATACTTGCATGTAAACTAGCTAAAGCAAAAACAAAGAAAAACAAAAAACAAACAAACAAACAAACAAAACACATTGAATTTAGTACTGTATGTTCACAGAAGTGCTATCTACTGGAAATAAATGGCTATGATTGTATAATGCAAAGAAAAACTTGTAACAACAATTAAGAAGATTATAAATAAATACAATGCAAGAAAATATATAACTGACATCCTGTATGCGGGAAGAACATTTAAATGAAATACGTGGAACTAGGTTAGCAACAACATGACCCTTGGTAATCTGTCCAGGTCATCAAGAAACTTAAGGATATACTTCTGCTTGGCAGAGGTGTCCACAAAATAGGCCATAAAACACAATAAACTAAAACTAAATCCAACAAAGTATATATTTTTGAAATGTTGATAAAGAGTAGAATTGTGTGTTGTCATTGTTATTTGTGTCACTTGCGTTGTGTTTATACAGCAATAGCACAAATTGAATGTATAATTTTCTAATTTTTCAGTTTGAAATGGATTCAACTTTTTTCTTCTTCATTCAATCTTTGAAATTATTGGTGCAAAATACACTATAAGAAGTAAAAACGAAAAGCGGGCCACACTTTGTGCAAATTTTGGGTCACTGTGACCCAGTAATTATGGATTTTGGCACTTGTCCAAGTTTATTGTTTTTCTCAATAACTGGAAAAGTTATTCCCCGATTTAAACAAACAGACTATATAAGGAAAACTACATGTGGGATGCATGTTTAGAACATAACAATTTTTTAATCTGAGTTGAAGATCAAGGTCAAATGGCAGTTTGAATATACGGGTCATCTCGTGAATGCACTGCACCCCACAATTTTTTAGATAGGCCAATATAATATATAGGTTTTACAAAATGTGTGAAAATCTTTGTCGACATCAATGTTGGTGGCACCATCTATAGTACAGTGGTACCTGCTGTATGCAACCACTGCCGTAAGCAGCCGCATTGCTTTTTGTGGTCACTAGGCTCAGACATAGGAGTCATTTTTTTGGTGAAATGTACCTGTGGTGACAGGTCACCTGCTGCATCAGACCACTTTTTCTTGGCAGACAGGGGTGGCCATATACAGCAGGTACCACTGTATTCTGTACTTTTCAGGTCAAAATGTGAAAATCTTGTGACCGCAATACCGTCCACAGTTCCGCAGTTAACTCAGTATAACTCTCAGGACTTATAGGGGGTATCAAAAATCCAGGTTCCTTTCAATATTGGTGGCACCACCTACAATATTATGCAATATAGGGGTTAAAATATGAAAATCTTGTGAACACTTTGGCATATTTAACTTTTGGCAGAACTTCACCAAATTTGGTGGGATTGTTGGGGGAGGGCAAAGTCTAAGTTGCTAATGATACTAGTGGCACCACCTATAATTTGATGGAAATTATGAGCCAAAATGTGTTTTAAGATATAAAATTCCATATCTTTAAAAAGTAATTGGATTAGACTTGCCAAATTTGTAGGATAAATAGACATTGTCCAAAGCTACAATTGTATATAATATCAGTGACCTTGACCTATTTTTATGATGTCACCATACCTGTAAAGTTGAAAGAGGTGATTTTGCAATGGCAGGGTGTAGCTTCACATCAATGGCAACGTCAGCACAGCACCAGGCCTATGGGCCTCTTGTATTACATAATCTGGGTGACCTTGATCTTCTGTCTCAAGGTCACTGAGGACATAAAGTTGAGGGCTCACTCATTGTTGTCTTGGCACATGCAACAATAACCATGACAGGAATTGCACAAATTAATAAGCTATGATTATATGTGGAGCAAAGTGCCATCTAGTGGCCATTTTATACACTAAATGTAACTTTGAAATGAACAGGTGCAATATAGCCATGGTGCCAGCAGAGCATTAGGCCAATGGGCCTCTTGCTTGTGAGCAAGCAACAATGACACCAATCTGTGGATACACCATGTTAAAATGGGGGAACAAAATAGTTACAATTTTTACACCATGGTTGCCATTTTTCCTCGCAATTTACAAACTACACAAAAGGTTTCAAACCATACTAGTACACCTGAGGCACCTCAGGAAGCCTGTAAACAAATCAATTCAACAACCTTATTTTACATGTCTAAATACTTTGCAACATGTCATCCAAAGAGTCAATCCTGAGTCTGTTAAATGCTAAGCAAATAAGCCAGATGCAGTAAACAATACAATAACATATATGTAGTATTCAGATATTATTCGGAAATTAAAAGTAGTAATTCTTGCACAATTTGCAACACAATAAATGGCACAACTAAGTATATAGTAAGTATGTACGTACCTTGCAAAATGGTGAAATTTGATAGATATAAACATGAAAATCAATGGATAACACATTGCATTCTTATGACTATAAAACACAGAGACAAACTTTGTAAACTTATGAAGAAGACCCAACCTGATACACCTGAATATGCAGATATGAAAGGGATGATACACCTGAATATGCAGATATGAAAGGGATCTTTACTTAACTTATAAAACATTTAAAATGAGGTCTTAATGAGCTAGACCTATCTATGGCCTTGATTAAAAGTTGAACAGTGGCATTTCCCCTGAATATAAATATGAGATTACCATAGTGTAATAATCCTTGGGTAGACAGGATGATGAGAAGCTTTTCACAAAATATTTCCCAATATCCTTAATTCCAATCATTTATAAAATGCTTGCAAAAAATTACATTCATTCAGTTGCATCAGTTTTTCCATGAAAAAAAATCAACAAAGGACAGCACTGTTTTAGAAATAAGTAATTGAACGGAACTTGTAGCAGTAAAACTTGCAAACAAAATAACTGAATACAAAAACAAAGATGAAAATGCTTTAAGTATTTACCTCGATTACTCAAAAGCATTTGATACTCTAAATCACAAGTCTTTATTAAAAAGCTCAAATACTATTGATCCAATGGTATATAATAAAAATTACAAGATAACATTACTGAAAGCAATCTGTGGCTTCCATTTAACTCTTACAAACTTACAAATTACAACGAGGTGCCTCTGGGCTCTATATTAAGCCCTCTGCTTTTCATGTGATTGCAATGAAATCTACGTCTCACCACAAAAGAAAAAAAGGAGGGAGAAAGGAAGAATGAATCACTCAATCAGTGAAAGAAACTGGAAAAGAAGATTTGTGTCAAAAGCAAATCTGTCTGTTTACTCTTGGAGCTTAATTGCATGCTACTGTAGCACAAACCTAAGAAAAAGGAATGACTAACATGTCCATCTCATTTTACTTGTCCAATGTCCCGAATCAGCATAAATTAAAATTCCACAACTTTCGTTTGGGGTCCATTGGATGAGCCCAGAGCACAAACCGATGACTAAAAGCTTGAATGGCACCTCTACCTTTAATAGTTTTGAGGATATCCAACACATAAACTTTGAAAGAGCCCCTAATTTGCATAAATTGAAATTCTACAGCTTTTGGTTTTAGTTCATTGGATGTGCCTCTGGCACAAACCTGTTAATTAAAGTATGAATGGTACTGCTACCTTTTATAGTTTTGAAGATATTAAACATATAATGTTTCAAATGGCCCTAATTTTGTATAATTTTCAACATATTCACTATTCCAAGCCATATGTTTTGTTTCACTGCTATATCAATAACTGTGCGCAATCATTGCCTACTACCTGTTCATGTTTAAATGTGATTGGTTGTTGCACAGTAATATGACCATTTGTAAAATGAACATTCACAGAGAAATAAATATTGCTCGACAGTATTGATTTGAAGTGCTCTTAACCGTGTACCATCTTGGAGACCACTTGATGTATTTAAAGTGTGTGTGTCCACACACACTTTTTTGTTTTTCCTGAAATTCTTTCTTTCTTTCTTTCTTCTTTACCAGCAAATTTGTCCGACACTTTTCTCGAACACTATTATACATAGAAACTCTAACCTTGGCATGATTGTACCTCCATACAAGGAACTTGACCGTTTTATACAAAGGAATGAAATTGTTAAAAATTATGCAAATTAGGGGCATTTGAAATTTTAAATCTTGGATATCTTCAAAAGTATAATAGATAGAGATGTCATTCCAACTTCTACTAGGGAGTTATTGACCATTGCGCATCTAATGAATTTAAAACAAATGTTGTAGCAATTTAAATTATGCTAATTAGCAGGGTTTCAAATTTTAAAACTTGAATATCTTCAAAACTATTATAGAGAGAGACCTCATTTTAACTTCTTCAAGGGGGTTATTGACCACTGTGCATGTAATGAATCTAAAACAAAAGTTGTAGCAATTTAAATTATGCTAATTAGGAGCATTTAAAATTTTTAAACTTGAATATGTTCAAAACTATTATAGATAGAGATGTCATTTCAACGTCTACGAGGGGCTTGATGACCATTGCGCATCTAATGAATCTAAAACAAAAGTTGTAGCAATTTACATTATGCTAATTAGCAGTATTCGAAATTTTCAATCTTGAATATCTTCGACACTTTAACAGATAGAGATGTCATTCCAACTTCTATTAGGGGGTTGTTGATAATTGGGCACCTAATGAATTAAAAATACAAATAGTAGCAATTTACATTATGCTAATTGGCAGTGTTCAAAATTTTCAATCTTGAATATCTTCAACACTATAATAGATAGAGATGTCATTCCAACTTCTACTTGGGAGTTGGTGACCATTGCGCACCTAATGAATTTAAAATAAAAGTTGTAGCAATTTCAATTATGCTAAATAGCACCATTAGAAATTTTAAATCTTGAATAACTTCAAAGCTATAATAGATAGAGATGCCATTCCAACTTCTACTCCTGTGTTATGGAATAGTTGTACATTATCATACCAATATGCTTTGAAGACACACACACTGATTTGCTATGCAGCAAATCATCTTTCCTAGTTAAAGTGTGAGTGTCGACACACACTTTTCTGTTTTTCTAGGAATTCTTTATTTCTTTCTTTCTTTTTTTCTTTTTTCTTTCTTTCTTTCTTTCTCTCTTTCTTTCTTTCTTTCTTTCTTTCTTTCTTTCTTTCTTTACAAGCAAATTTATCCAACATTTCATTTCAAAAGTATTACATGTAGAAACTCCAAACTTGGCACGATTATACTTCTGTAGATAAAGTCTGGCCTTTTTATAATGAGAGGTCATGCTTTTCAAAATTATGCAAATGAGGGCTAATTAAAGTTTTAAATCTTCAATATCTTATATACTATAGTAGATGTGGTTCCGAGTGTATAGGAGTTCGATCATAGCAAGGTAAAAGTCATCTCAAATGTCAAGGTCATGTCAAGGTCAAAGTTCAATTTTAAGCCAAAATGTCATTTTTGAGGTCAAGGTTTGCTTCAGATAGAGGTCATCTCAAGGTCAAAGGTCATATCAAGGTCAAAGGCAACCTTCGATGGTAACTTTCTTCTAGTCATAACTTGGCCAATTTTTACCCAATTTTGATCATGTTCGGCTCAAATGGTAGCTATGGTAACACTACACATTTTGAATTTTACATGTGACCTCTAAAGGTCAAAGGTCAAGGTCATTTGGACCTTTGAAAGTTTCATCCGTCCAATTCTAATCAAGTTGGACTCAAATTGTAGGTATTGCAACACTGCACATTTTTGTAAGAACATGTAACCTCGAAAGGGCAAAGGTCAAGGTCACTTGGCCCTTTGAAAGTTTTGTCTTGCCATAACTTGGTCAATTTTCATCCGATTTGGTTCATGTTGAGTTTAAATTTTGGGTATTGTAACACTGCGCAATCTACATGTGACCAACTTCTACTAGGGGGTTGTTGACCATTGCGCACCTAATGAATTCAAACTAAAAGTTGTAGCAATTTAAATTATGCTAAATAGCACCATTAGAAATTTTAAATCTCTAATAACTTCAAAGCTCTAATAGATAGAGATTCCATTCCAACTTGTACTCCTGCGTTATGGAATAGTTGTACATTGCCACACCGATATGCTTTGAAGACACACACACTGATTTGCTATGCAGCAAATCATCTTTTCTAGTTCTTTCTTTCTTTCTTTCTTCTTTACCAGTAAATTTGTCTGACACTTTTCTCGAACACTATTATACATAGAAACTCCAAACTTGGCATGATTGTACCTCCATACAAGGAACTTGACCGTTTTATACCAAGGAATGAAGATGCTTAAAATCATGCAAATTAGGGGCATTTGAAATTTTAAATCTTGGATATCTTCAAAAGTATAATAAATAGAGATGTCATTCCAACTTCTACTAGGGGGTTATTGACCATTGCGCATCTAATGAATTTAAAACAAATGTTGTAGCAATTTAAATTATGCTAATTAGCAGGGTTTGAAATTTTAAAACTTGAATATCTTCAAAACTATTATAGAGAGAGATCTCATTTGAACTTCTTCAAGGGGGTTATTGACCACTGTGCATGTAATGAATCTAAAACAAAAGTTGTAGCAATTTAAATTATGCTAATTAGGAGCATTTAAAATTTTTAAACTTGAATATGTTCAAAACTATTATAGATAGAGATGTCATTTCAACTTCTACGAGGGGGTTGTTGACCATTGCGCATCTAATGAATTTAAAACAAAAGTTGTAGCAATTTACATTATGCTAATTGGCAGTATTCAAAATTTTCAATCTTGAATATCTTCAACACTATAATAGATAGAGATGTCATTCCAACTTCTGCTAGGGGGTTGTTGACCATTGCGCACCTAATGAATTTAAAATAAAAGTTGTAGCAATTTTAATTATGCTAAATAGCACCATTAGAAATTTTAAATCTTGAATAACTTCAAAGCTATAATAGATAGAGTTGCCATTCCAACTTCTACTCCTGTGTTATGGAATAGTTGTACATTACCATACCAATATGCTTTGAAGACACACACAATGATTTGCTATGCAGCAAATCATCTTTCCTAGTCAGCCTTGATTTCACTAGCTTGAAAGACACAGAATAGTGCCTTTATAGATGACCCTCAGAAAACAGTGGAAAGTAGGTGGAAAAGATTCGTTGCTCTGCAGGATGAAGAGAAAGATTGTGCGAAGTGCAGATTCACATTTATAGACATGAATAGGTGATACAGAATAAAGCAAGGATGGCCTTGTGACGGAGACAATATGGGTGATGCTGCCTTCAACATATTGCCTGAGCCTGTCAGACAATATTGGTACCGAAGGCTGCATAAGGTCCATACCGTATTGCCTCCATAATTGTATAGTATTTCTCGGTGATTCGGTGTTTAAAAAAAAAATCCGGATAAAATTTTCTGTAAAGAACAAACAAAGAAACAAGTGAACAATTAAAAATTTCTTGCAAAAACAATATGTCTGTTAGCACACAAACATTATAGATAGATGGATAGAAAGAAAGAAAAAAAGAAAGAAAGAGAGAAAGAAAGAAAGAAAGAAAGAAAGAAAGAAAGAAAGAAAGAAAGAAAGAAAGAAAGAAAGGAAGAAAGAAAGAAAGAATATGTCTCTGCTAGCACACACATACACAATAAAAATAAGGAATAAAGTAAAGGCAAATAAAAAATCTTTGTTGGCACAAAGACTAAACTAGAAAAACTGGATTTGCTTGACACCAAATCAGTCTGGGTGGCTTTTAAAAATTGCCTTTTCAGTATTTATTAAACTCCCGAAACAATAACCTATAAAAATAGAATGTCTCCTCTATCTACAATAATTTTGAAGTTATTCAAGATTTAGATTTTGTATATTTGCCTGGTTGCATAAATCAAACTGCTACAACTTTTATTCATGGTTCATTGGCTATAGATTTTTTCTTTATGGTGATTTATTTTTCTGTCTCTCTTTATTCACAAATTAATACATCGTACAGTTTTTTGGGGTTTGTTGTTGTTGTTGTTGTTGTTGTTGTTGTTGTTGTTGTTGTTGTTGTTGTTGTTGTTGTTTTTTTAATTTTGTATTCAGTGTTTTCCGTGGTATATGTCTTTTTTCCTTTCACAATCACCCTTATACATTTTATTCCATGATCTTGTTATAATTCGGTCATTTTGTTTTCAGTAATTTCCCTAATATACATCTTCTTCATAATCAACCTTACACATTTTACTTCATCATGTTATATGCAATACTTTCTGCTTTAGATTTTCTTCATCCATTTCCAGAATTTCCTTTTTAATGTCTTAGTTTGTTGGTAAATATTTCCACATTATGTTCTAATTTCTTTTCAGACAATAACTGATATATATTGAAATGCCATTTAAATTCATATTTTAAAAGAGCCCAACAATTTTTTTATTAGTTTTATCAATGCACCAACCTTTGTAAATTGTAAAAGCCATAACTATCAAAGTATTTTTTTTCTTCTTAATTCGGTAAGTTTGTTTCAAGTTAGGAAAAAATAAGCATAGTCATCTTTCGTTTGACGATGGGTACATATGGCTCATCAGTCAATTTCCACTTAAGCAAAAGATCATTAGAAGGTATTAAAAGGTGAATTGGCTTAAAATGAAATTATCTCAATTTATTTTCCATAAAAGTAATAATAGGAAATTTCCAAATATTTTTCCAATTGGTAGTGTTGGTAAAATATTTATTCCAAAACCCTTGAATATGTGGCTTTTCAAATTTAACATCCACTAATATATTATATAAAGACTTCATTTTAAACTCTGTATCAAAACATAAATAATTATGACTCGAAATCCAAAAGCCTTTATCTATTTTAACCTGGGTTAAATGAGAAGCTCCTTGTTTCAGGATTTCTGTCCATTCCATAGGCAAGGCTTCAAATAGTATTGAACATTCTGACATCCAGTTTCTCTTACATACCAATTCGTTATATATACATACATTATCTATAGCATTGTGTTCATCCAATATATCTGATACAAACACAGTATTTGAGTTTATCCAAGATTTAAATAATAACACTTTCTTTTTATGGATGACAAATTGATTTCCCCAGATTATCTGGGTTTTTTTGGTTTTTGTTTTTTAATTTGTACATGTGTTTTAGGTAAAAAAAAAAACACTGCGCACCACCACTATTTATCCGTGAGTCTAATATTTTCCAGCAGAACATTGGCATTTTTATCTTCAACTTCCTTAATTGTTTGATAGATTTCAGGTTGAACTTAAAAACAAACAATTCTTTACGAAACTGGTTGAAATAAAATGTGGGTAATATTTTCCATTTAGCATTGTCACAGAAGAGCAGTCTCTGTACCCGATTAACATGAAAAATATACAAGATTTTGTACATTAATCATCTTTAGTCCATTTTTTTCATAATTGCCAATCAAAGTATTTCTTTTAATTTGATCTCTTTTACTGTTCAAACAAAATTGTACGTGAATTTATTAGTTTTGTTTTAACACAAAATCGAGGATATTCACCACACAAGCATTAAAGATGATTTTTGATAAGGCCGAACTATTTATTACGATTATCTTACAATAGAAAGGAAGGTGTCTTTTTTAATCCAGTGCAAAAATGTGTTTTCCAAAGCATTTAGTTTTGGATTCCAAATTAATTTTTCGCATTCTTTCTTATCTTTACCAAAGTATGTCCCAAGGGCTTTAGCAGGTTCATCCGACCAATTCAAAAACGTTGATTTTGTTTTAGTTTTACCAAGCCAGATACCTTCAGTTTGTCCGTTTAATAATTGGTCCTGATACTTCGCTAAAATTGCCAACAGTTTTTAATGCTTCTTTAAGGGACTGTTTACCCTCAAACATTGCGATATTGTTCCTCTATTCCCATTATATTAGGAAGCTTGATTCCTTTGAATTTGTTATTCCCCCTAATATTTGCCGCAAGTATTTCGACAACTAGGATGAACCGAAGTGGAGATATTGGACATCCTTGTCTTATGCCTCTGGACATTTTGATGGGTTTTGACACCCAGCCACTATTTGAAACACTACAAGAAATGTTTGTGTTAAATGTACTGAACCACTTAAGGAAAGAATCTCCAAATCCCACATATTTTAATGTTGAAAACATAAAGTGCCATTTCACCATGTCAGAATCTTTTTCGAAATCCAAAAATAATATAGCAGAGCCAATTTCTAAATATTCACTGATGTCTTCAACAAGTCTTATATTATTCCCTATATATCTGGGGTTTTGTTTTTGTTTTTTGTTTTTGTTTTTTGTTTTTGTTTTTTTTTTTTTTGTTTTTTTTTGTTTTTTGTTTTTGTTTTTGTTTTTTTTTGTTTTTTTGTTTTCTTTTTTTGTTTTTGTTTTTTTTGTTTTTTTGTTTTTTTGTATATCCTGATTGATCTGTGCTGATCAAGTTTTGCAAAACTGGTTGTAATCTTCTTGCAAATGTATAACCTGCTTTTTTCAACATCCACATTCAATAATATTAGTGGTGTCCAGTTGCTTAGCTGTTCCTGGTCCCCTTTAATAATTTCTTATCAAGTAAACTTAAATCCCCGTGTCTTTGTGAACTAGAAAATTCATTTTTCTTATGGCCTTCGTTCAATGAGGCAATAAGTGGTCCCTTAATACAATCCCGGAATTCTCTATAAAACTCATTACACAAGCCATCAAGTCCAGGTGATTGTTGACTACATTTCTGCATTCAATGTATCAGTAAACCTTCACATGCTGTTTTATGGTCTGGAGTAAGTTTCTTTTCCAAGACAGTGTTTTCTAAATAGTTGGTAATTTTCTCAGGACTTGAGTTGGTTGAAGTATAGAGCTGTCTGTAGAAATTTTACTTCTTCCATTATCTGGTCTGGCTGTGTAATGATTTGACCATCATGACCTTTTGATATGTTTCTTTCTTTGCCTTATTTTTTCCAAACTTGAAAAAATTTTTTTTTGACATTTCACCCTTCTCAATCTTATGAATGCACCTTTGGCTTTACTATTATATTCCTCACATTTCTCTTAGAAAGCTTCTTTTTGTTCTCTTGAAGTCCCATAATCATCAACACTAAATTAAAAACTTTTTATATTTCTAACAATTTATTTTTTCTCTATAATTTATTTCCTTCTCCTGTTTTCTTGCTTTTTGCATTGAGTGGGAAACAGAAAATTCCTTAATCTTCTTTTTGCACATATCCCATTTAGTTGTCTCATCCAAGTTTTCACTTTTACAAGGTTTATCAGTATTGTGTACAATAAGTTTACCGTGTTCTTTATACACTTCATCATAAAGTAATTTTGCATTTAGCTTCCAGTAACCTGGCCCACGCTATTCCTGTGGTACTTTAATCTTGAGCGACACACCCATGTGATCTGTTTTCACAGCTGGTCTGATTGCACACCTATCTAAATATCAATAGCTGATTTGTCTAATAGGCAGCAATCAAGTCGACTTGAAGTTATTTCTCCTCTTCGACTTTTTTTGTCTCCAACTGTACTATAAGTTATAAGGATCCTTTAACCTCCATACATTTGTTACATTTAGATTTTTACAAAAGACCTTTAAAATTTGTTTTGTTACCTCTGTATCGAATATTGATAGAACCATTTCTCAGGACTTGGGTTAGTCCCATTCATGTCGCCACCTATAATCAACATTTCCATTTGTTTTTCTTTTGCCCACTGCCATAGTCTTTTATAAAATACCTTTCTATCACGAGCCACATCAGGCGCATATATATTCACAAAAGTGAAAGATTTGTTTTGCATTTTCGCATTAACTAACAAGGCACGACTTTCTTGTTCAGACTGATCTATTACCTCAACATTAAACATATCACTTATCATTATTGAGACAACTCTACTATATGAGCCTCTCCAAATGAATGAACTAACATACCTTTCCATTCTGTTTTAATATAATAAGAAATGTCTTCAGTAAAATGAGTCTCTTGAAGAAAAATAATATTGGCTTTTCGTTGCCTAAACATTGCCTTATAGTGTCTCTTTTGTTTTTATTAATGATTCCACTTGCGTTAAAAGAAATTAAGTGCACATTTAGAAAAGAATTATTCATATTATTCCTAGAATCAGAAGTAAGTTACAAAAAAGAAAATATTTATGATGTGTATCATTATTGAGTTACCAGTTTCAAAATTATGTATGTAGGGCATATCTTAGCCATAGATGTATCCATAGATAAATCCATTACTTTGTTTACAAATGAAGTTACATCTCTATTGAAAGTTCTTTAGTATCTGCATCACTCACTGTCCTTGTCACTTTCATACTGTCCAGTATCTGTCTCGTACTCTCCAGTTTCAGAGTCAGATTTTGATCTGTCTCTATAGTCCTCATTGTCTTTGTGTTTTTCTTTGCTTGTTCTGTCAGTTGTCCTTCTTTCTTTTAACTGTGGATCTGATTCCAAGTACCTTGTTATTTTCTGTGATTTCATGGGCTGTACCTATCTCACAAACCTATCGATCGAAGTGAGAATGGCACCTCTATCTATAACAGTTTTGAAGTTATTCCAGACTTAAATTTTATGAATTTGCCTTAAAATTTACAGACATTTTAATACAAGAAAATTGTTTCATGAAGTTAGGTCACAAACCTATCAATTAGAATAGGAATGCCACCACCATATGCAAAAGTTTTGAAGCTATTCAGGATTTAAATTTTGTACATTTGCATAATTTGCATAAATTAGAATGCTACCACTTTGGTTAATGATTCATACAGCTATAGCACAAACCTATCAATTAAAGTCGGCATATGGCACCTTTATTTGTTTCAGTTTTAAGGTCATTCCACATTTACATTTTGTGTATTTTCCTGATTTGCATAAATTAAAATGCTACAACTTTGATTCATGTTTTGTTGGATGTGGCTATGTCACAAACCTATCATTTGGAAGTTGGAATGGCACCTCTGCCTATAATAGTTTGAAAGTTATTCAAGATTTAAATTTTGTGTATTCACCTGATTTGCATAAATTAACTTTGGCGGTTGCTTCACTGAATACAGCTGTCAAAAACCTGTAAATTAAAGTTGGATTGGCACCTGTATTTATAAAAGTCTTGCAGATATTCAACTTTTAATTTTTTCAAGCGCTCTTAATAAGTATTATTTAAAATGCTACAGCTTTTGTTCACTGTCTATAAATTGGCAGGTGTCACAAACCTGTATGTGCAACTTGAAATTTGTGTGAATCTGTAATAGGTTCGAAGATATGGAGCTTTTAAAATTTTAACTGCCCCTATATTTTGCATAATTTTTAACATCAATGCCATCATGACTTTTCCACACAATATGCACGACTTCACTACCTGGTCAATCAGCATCATGCATATATATATATATATATATATATATATATATATATATATATATATATATATATATATATATATATATATATATATATATATATATATATATGCCAGGTTCTGGTACTTTTTGGAACAATAGTGTCAAAGAAAAACTTGGGAAAAAAATTCACGGATATGAATAAATTAATTAATCAATGAATTAATTAATAGTGAGAAAACATGTACAACTACAAGTGTTGACACACAGACCTGATAAATAAAGAATCCTTGACAAAACAATATGTATGTGTTACTGTTAGCACAGACATAATTATTCTGTTGGTTCATAAGCAAGATAACAAGCAGCTGTGCTGTTATAAATGTGTACGCGAAATCTATTCCCTAATAACAAGTTGGGGCCCACACCGCTCATGGTCAACGAACTGTCAAAATGTTTTGTTGTCATTCTGAAATTTCCCGCAAATTTTACGTCACTCACATGCACGTAGCAACACCATGTTGTAGAAACAGCCTGTGGGCTTGGACTCATCGAGCATTCTGATTGGTTTCTAAAAGGAAAGCCAAGCTTTGATTGGCCTTGAGCACAACGTTGGACCTCCGAGGAAAACTCGATTCAGAACGCGGAAAGGTTCGGAGCAGCGCGGTGCCAGGGGAATGATTCAGCTGGCTTTTGCAGAAAATACACCGATTATCCTTGGAGGTATGTACTAGACAGCTAGACGGTCTCTTTAGGTATAATGAGGTCGATCATCTTTAGCTATGAAACTCCAAATTAGTCGGAAAAATGGCCATAGTATTGAACAAATCCTGGATGACCTATTTTTTGAAGACAAAGAGCGACTTGTCAAAGTAGTGTTTCAGTGGGAAGATTGGCATGGATGAATCATAAACATAGATAGAGCGCAGGCTTATTCACGATTTCGAAATGTCATGAAAGTTGCCATGTGGTCATCAATGTGTCATCGTTATGACTACACGTAAAAACGCTAGTCTTTCGTGTTTTCTAGGTCTTGACAAGCGTGGTTTCACTCGGAAGTTGACACAAGGGTTTCCAGCAAGTTGGCGCGAGAAACAACTGACCCCGCAATATCAACAATCTGCATGATTCTAAGGTTCAGGTAGCAAAAATGAGAGACGAAATAGCAGTTGCTGTGGTCTTCCTGACCAGGTTAATCAAGAAAAATGAAAAGCTGAAGAAAGAGAAAATTGAACAATTTTCAAACACACTATCAGCCATTTTGGTGGAGAAATTCAAGAACCATTGGTACCGAGACAAGCCTAACAAGGGCCAAGGATATCGGTGCATTCGAGTGAACGAGATGGAACCTGTAGATCCAGTTCTTGAGAAGGCAGCCGCGGATTGCGAGTTGAAGTATGAAGATTTAAACTTGCCACCAGAACTTACGCTTTGGGTTGACCCTGATGAAGTCTGTTGCCGGTAAGTGTGGAATGCGAGTGTGGTCCAGGCGGAGAAACATTAGGTTTGTCCAGTCTTATCTTAGTCAGAATACCTTGGTCCTGGGGGTTAATGGTTATGGCATGTCCACAGGAAGAATGGCAAGAGTACGTATACCATTATTAATTTAAAAAAAAAAAAAAAGAAACAAGAAAAATATGACAGTATTTTTTCTAAGGAAAAACAGTAAAATGTGGCCGCACAGAATGTCACAATGCATTGTTATTGACATTTTTGCATCAGACTGCATTCAATTGTTTTGCCCAGAAATTGAGGTTATGTCCAGTGATGCTCAGGAATTGTGCAATCCTCCCAGCAAACCAAAAGCTTACAACTGAAGCAAACTAGCAGCCAATGCATTTTGAAATAAATTTGATTGATTAAGCCACTTATCTCAGCTGAGATACAGATTGAGAGGTTCAGCAAAAGTACACAAGCCTTTCTTGTCCATAACACATGACAGCAAACTTATGTCAATATTTGAAATGCAGCCTTTTCACATGTGTGAAACAGGTTTTTAAAAAATGAATATTCAGCTTCAGTTCTAAGCTTGTGGTTTGCCGTTAGGCTTGCGCAACTCCTGAGCATCACTAAACATAACCTTAATTTGTGGGCAAAACAAATAGAATGCAGTCTGATGCATACCTTGTCATAACTGTAGAGGCAATCAATTGGGGGGGGGGGTAATTGCAGCAAAAGTAAACTTATCGTCAAGCCCTGTTTCACTTAGAAAATGGTTGTCTTCCTCTTCCATCTTTCTTGCTTTGACATAAAAGTGAGACTCGCTTTCATATTCGTAGTGATTTTTCTCAAACAGATCTTTTCATATTTATGAACAGTATCATACATGTGGATAGGAACATTTGATAAGGTGTCCTCTTGATCTGATACAGTAAAACCTCTATAACTGAACACCTACGTATAACAAACATCTCTGTACTGAACACCATTTCTCGGTCCCCAATATGTACTTCCAATGTCATCAAACCTCCCTATACCGAACACCTCACTATCCAATCCAATCCCAAAGGTGTTCGGTACAGGGAGGTTTCACTAGTTCAGCAACACTATGTTGTCTGGTAGGCCTACCCAAAGTGATCACGAAAAATAGTTACTCAGTCTTCAGGTGGGACGTACAGGTTAAAATATATGTGAGTATAAAATAGGAGTACAGTGTATATGTATATCCAAAACCTGTTGACAAAAAAGTATGTTTTATGGTGGATTAGGAAAGAGAAACTATCATTTCAAGTTCAGGGGAAAACTGAAAATACTTGATTATCAAGTATTTTCAGTTTTCCCCTGAACTTTTGCCCTCAAACCTTGTTGATATAAGATAACCAAAGCTGTCATATTAAATAATTTGCATGCATGAACATGCAGACAGCCACATAACCAATGTGTCCACATGGTGTATGATACCCGAGACATATTTGAGAGGGAGATCTAGTATGGCCTGCTAAACCCCTGGCGTCAAGACGTGTATTCTTTAGGAGCCATGCTGGCAGGAGCAACTTGCTAAACCAGACGAGTAAGGGGGTCCAATGTGTAGCAAACGAATGGCAAACTGAAATTTACAATGACAGCGTCAAGTGTATACAGGCATAAATTAACCAGTCCTGTCGGCAAACTATGACAGAGGTCTCTGGTACAACATACATTTATTTCCTAAGGGATATATATGTGTGTGTGTGACTCAGTCCACATTTGATGCATCAAGTGATAATTTTTTTGGTGCAAATTTTGACAAGGGAAGTGACAAGAGAGGCCGTGGCAAAAACGTGCATCATGTTTTGACCCAGCTGAGTCTCATCAGGCATTGGCAGGGATCTCAGAGGCGCTTCTTATTTATATTGAGGGGTGACAATTACATTGTTACTTCCAGCATGTCTATGATCATGCAAAATAAAGGCAAATGCCGATACTTCACTTTTGTTACCTTGAAACTCAGGTTTTCAAACATGTTTGAAATGTTTACCTCCCATATATATAAAGAAAGTAAACATACTGGTTTTAGGTCAACCAGTACTAAATATGGAACTGTTTGACCAGGTGAATTACGTGTGTTTGCACCTGATGCCCTATCACAGGCTTACAGGAAAATGTTTATTTGCACTGAGCATTTAAAAATCTGTTTTGGTCCTCTCTCCCCCAACCCATGCACACACACATCATTAATCAGTTAGTATTGAGGCCTGTTGTTGAGCATTTATAGTTGTCCCTGTCGTGAGAAATCACCTGTCTTGAAAGATAATCTTTTCATAGTATATTACTCCATACTTTTCATGTTATTCAAACCTCCTATGAGGGACCACAATTTTATTATCCCCAGCAGTCTTTTTAGACAGGTCTCACTTTGTACAACTTTCCCTTGATTACAGGGCTGCACAGAGGTATTGGCATGTACGTGATATATGAAGTGAACATTCACATTTCATGGAATAGTGCAAAGAATTAGAGTCAGATCAACCTCTGTGTTTTGTGAACAGTCAAGAGTCACCGCCAGATTTCACCCTGTGCAGAGATATAATCAGAATGATATATTTGCTTGTTATGAACATATGTAGTGATTAATCAAAATATTATTGATCACAACTGTTGATACTTTAGACAAATGGAAAGTCAGGACCGATAAGCAATTGCACAAATGACTTCCTTTGATCAAAGGCTTTTGAAAAAATATAGTAATTTAGATTCATGATGGAAATTATTATTTTTTTTTTCACTTACCCGCAAATAGGCAGCATTTACAAAATGACTTGTTATTATTGAATTGCATATATAATATATATATATATATATATATATATAATTTGAACAGGTGCAGTGACAAATTGACTTGCCCTTGAGATATTTCTTTTCTGGCGAGTAAAAAGACTCCTACTTTCAACACAGATTTATGTGATATGTGCTACATGGAAATCACACGGATTGCCGGAATGAACTTTCAGTACTTTGTATCAAAAAAGATCCTTTCAGCCAAATACTGCTTACCTGACTTATTCTAGGAAGGTGACCACAGCAATTGATACAAATAAAAAGATGCATGTACATAAATTTACAATTTTAAGGAGATTGAAGTGGTAGCAGAAGTAATATGCCAGAGAGGTAGCTTGTGTCAAATACAAAACATTGAAAATTGATATATTTGCCTTGATCCAAAATTGATGTTTTTGCCTTCATCCTGATGCACTAGGAAAAGTTAAACCCATTCTCAGACTTACACAGGGGGAAGTACCTTTTCATATGGTTTGCCGGTCTGAGCAATGTGGAAAGTTCTCTCGTGTGTTCTTGTAATCCATGGATTTAATTTTACTCTATCATGAAATGTTTTAATTGAAAAGAAATTGAACATTATTTTGCATAATAATATTTGTAAATTGTAATAACTGGTGTGTATACATGTATAAGGTAGGGCCAGTACTTTTCCGCGATCGCGGAAAACGGACGGAATTCACGGAATCTATGATCTCAAACGGAATTTATGATTTGGAACGGAAATCAGCAAATGCCACGGAAATTAAGCGGAATTTGTGAATTTTGCCTCTCAAATAATTCAAAATCACCACATATGTCATCGCATAAAGCAAAACACACGGACTTGGATCCAAATTTGACGAGTCGGCGGTGTTATCGATACCACGTGGAGCAAATTTAACGACAGGCCAGACACCTGCGCGCTATAGACCCCATTGCTACCATATCCATTCATTTGCATGGCATATAGATATAACGCGCAACAGAGGTACAATGATAATAGCGCCGTCTGTTGGTGGAGGCTGTCAACGTAAATAGTAAACAATATGGAGTCACTTTGCCGTTCGACCAGTGCTAAAATCGTGCCCTAGAATTAGTGAAACGGAAATGAAACGGAATTTGTAGTTTCCCAAAACGGAAAAACACTCATTTTGAAACGGAAAAATACAGGCCCTAATAAGGGTTTCATGTGATGTATTACACTCTAGATACATGAAATTGTAGATTCGGCATCCAGCAATATTTAAGCCAGATACATACATGTGCATATTTTCAACCAAAAGAACAGCTTCTTGTTAGATAAATACACAGCTGAATTGAGGAAAGCAAAACATGTTTCACTCATTGCACTCCCAAGGTTTTCACGTTATGTAGGGCTTAACAGTTTGTGTGTCTACAAGCCTGGGATAAGTAATATTCCCATCAGGGCAAGTGAAAATCTCAAAGCATTAGCCCTAGGGGTAAGCAGGAATTTGTCTTTTCTAAATCAGATTCGATGGACAAGCAAGTTTGAACTGAATGTCAGTAAAATGCCAAAAGCACTATCCCCGTGGACTATACAGCAAATAGAAAGAGTTGGAGAGACCTGTTATGGATTCCTGGATGATAAGTTTGCAAGGCCTCATTTTTATCACTCCAATAAAGGGCTTTCTGCTCTGTCTTTATTTGTGTTGGGGAACCAGACGCCATTTGATTAAATTCTTTCAGTGATAAAAGATTTATCTGAACGTTTGACATGACTGCTCTGTTATATAATGTGTTGCCATGTACAGCTCTGACATGTTGTACAGGTGTGTGTTTTTTACCTGTAGTGTCTTATCTCTCTCAGGCTGAAAGCATCCCACTGTTGGGAATTGTGCTGAAAATTTCTTATAATTTTTTACCATGTGTGACATGTGTATGGTAGATAGAGATATAATGTACATCGCTGTGTGTCCCAGGTCAAGGCCCTTTCTTGTGCTCTACAAGTTCTAACATTGCACCAAGGAAGACTATTAGTTTGTATCGATACCCATCAACAAAGGGTTTACTCTCTTTGTACAAAGCAGACTGTCTGTCTATATATGAAAGGTACTGGTCATCATCCACCACAGTTTCCAGGCAAGCTTTATAACTTTGAAAGCAGTTGCGGTGGATCAGTTTGATGTACATCAGTCAAGTTGGATTGTCTTAAGTATGGATGAATCGTTTCATCATAAAACTAATGTTTACAACTATTTTAAATATGAGTTTTAGTCTGTGAAAAGGGGAATAATAATGTACAACGTACCAGACAGAGAACACACTAGTTGTAGATTAGCTTTGGAAGTAAGAAAGAGTTATAAACTCTTTATGCGATTCTTCTTGTTTGCCATTTCCATACCTGCCAAGTCTTACTATTTAGGAGTAATAATTACTATTTTTGAGGTGAAATTTTCATGAAATAATGTAAAATTTGAGAAAAATAGTAAAATATTACGAATTTTAAGAACAACTTTTGTTGAATAATTAATATGAAAATATCACTGATTACTATTTTTCACAAAAACTATTACTATTTTGGAAATTGTTGGGTTGGCATGTATGCATTACCTCAAAAGATTTTTCTTCTGATTTAAATTCTGACTGAGGCAATGGAAAAAAGTAAGAAATCAACATTTTTCCTCCACCAGGTTAAAAGTACACTTGGGCTTGCCACATTTTTGGATGGGCCTCCAAGCAGTTTGAAATGTGTGTCACCTTTGAGATAAACAAGACGTAACGGATGTGGTTGTGTGTTTACCTCACCAGGTGCCCATGACATAATTGCTATGTTAATAGACTTGACTTTATGCATGTACAACAGGTCAACTGGACTTGTCACAGGTTGCGTGATTCCTATTCAAACTTGTGTTTAGAACCTGGGGTTACCATGGCAACAATATAACTGTAGTCACTTATGCATGCAGCCAATTAACAATGTTTTGTTCCTGTGGGACATGATAGATTAACTTACAAGTATGGACTGCAAGGTGGTTCAGCGTTTTTTTCCAAACAGTTTTGCATGTTTTGATGCTGTCTTGGTGGAACTGTTTGGCAATGACTATATCTGGCCCAGTCTTATTTGCTTATGTGAAATGTATGATGTTTAATTTGCTCAAAAACTATATATTTCCTGCCTGTTGCTTCTTTTTTTTCTGTACAAAAGGGTGACTTTTTTTGTGAGGAAATGTGTATCAACAATAATGTGCCCCTCAGTCATGCATCAGCTTGGGCTTTGCAATAACAGAATTACAAGATGGGTCCTTTGGAGAAAAATAATATCTATGTTGTAAAACCTGTGAGTGTAATCAAGGCCAAAAAGATGAGATCTGTTCGCTGAGGATGAGGAACATCAGGGAAAGATTTAACCAAAAGCTTTTGAGGGACAAAGACTGACAAAGAAAAAAGAGTGGCATGGAGTATGTCACAATCTACCGTTCAAAACATGAGGTGTTCCTACTCAAACATGAGTTGTGCAGCAGAGTGACACCTGGCTGATAGACCACCCCTAGAGATTACCAAAGTGTGATCTCTCGAGACAAGAACTTTTGTGTATTGAGTTCTGTAGTGGGTTGAATACATATATAGTTGTTAATTACAAGTTCATGAACTAGAGCCAGGTCCATTGTGTTAGTGCCCTCCTGTATGTGGTCTGTCCTTAACATGTAATCATTGTGTGAAATACCAGTGTCCAGCCAGGAATGCCCAATTTGTTCTTCATGGTATCATTATTATGGTGCTGACGACTTATTCAATTTAGAGTCAGCGCTAATGGAAGATGAACAATGACAGCACTTACAAATAAAGCACTTCCAGTGGACGGCCTCAGGGTCATTGGAAACAGTTGTCTTTGATACAGCTCTGGCTGGTTCAACAGGTTTCGTGAGGGAGGTATAAAGGAAGTTGCTAGTCTACTGAAGCAGAATCTTTGCCGAGTAGTTTGTCTTTGTGGTGCTTCATTGTGCTTTGTGATGTGTATTTTGTCAAGTTTGTGTACCATTCAGCAGGTCGACCATGAGTGTATGTACCCAGTGTTTGCTTAGTGTAGACTGATCATGTTGTTGGGTCTGTACTATATGCATTGGCAGTTCTTTCCAGGTGAACGCAGGTGAAATGGTTTAAAAAGTCACACTCACAAACAGGTATGATTTCTTGGCCAAAGGGAAAAGTGTATTCTTGAATTAATTCCTAATACGCATGCACTGAGAAACAATGCAATAGGGGTAAAAATGACTTTAGGCTGCTTTAACAGTTGACAAAAAGTCACATTTGATTTTACATGTATTGATGTATTGATCAGATGGAAGTGAAATGCAAACCTATGGCAAATAAATATACACAACTTAATGCAGATCTATGCAGGGATGGACTGCTGTTCAATATTGTGCTTTATATGTTAAAACAACTTAAGTTACATTTTGTTACTCTAATGGTGGACTGGTTTGCTGGGTGTAATTGTTGTGTGAGCTGTAATGATTATGTATTTATATTATATTTATGTTGGCACCTCATCTGGACAATTGTTTTGGGCTTGTAGATGTATTTTGGTACCCTCAGGAGATAGCGTTTCTGTCCATGTTGCTTGACATCACCTTTTAGTGCACAGGAAATCCTTTTGAACACGCCAGTCAACCTTTTTTTTTTCCTCCCAATAACCTGGGACCATAAAAAAGACTTTCAAGTTACGTTGGCTCAGTCCATATTCATCCCCAACATAAATTTGCACACAATTTGAATAACCTACTTACCAAGGTTGTGTTTGAAATGAAATTTCAATTTCCCATGATAATTGCACTGAACTAGGTCAAACTCTAATCATGCTAATAGTCCTAATTGCTCTCACCTGATACCACACACCTCTTTGGTCATACGCATACATGTATATCGTACGTACTCCATTGTTTGACTTGAGGCCTCTTTCCTGGGGACAGTGCCTGTGTAACACTGGCCAAGCAGCGTATTGGGGAATTCCCACTACGGGGTTTCCCTCACCTCAGGCTTGTTGATGTTAAATGTGAATCATTTGACACTCACCCTACAAGGGCCATGTAAATTTTCCTGTATTATACAACAAGAATTCAGACAAATTTCACATAAATTCAGGTTTCATGTGAAGCACTATTATTACCTGGTCCGAAGTCTGTGGTTTTTGCAGTGCTTGGCAAAATTACACTTTTCCACAGACTGTAGTCCATGCAGTTAGTGGGCTCTTGAGCAAAAGATGTGAACATAATGTAGAAGGAATCCTCATCTCAAATCTTTGCAGGTCTACAGACTAATGAATAATAAATGGAGTACAGGGAGTGAAATGGGGAATACAGTGTACATTGCTAATGTGAGGACTGTTTGCAGTCCATGGCTGGGCCTCTTGCAATAAAAACCACCCTTTGTATGTTTCATTGACCAGTTACAATTGGGAGACATTGGGATGTGGTTAACATGATAGTGTTCCAACAATTCTAAATGACAAAAGTGTTTTAAAATTGCTATGCAGTGGTACCTGGTGTGAAGACCACATTATAAAAGACTGCTTTTCTCTTTAAGATCAAGCAGCCTTTGTGGACATTAGCCTTATTTCTCTTAATAGATTTACCTGCATTTTAAGACCACCCTGCAAATGAGACCATGTTTGATGGCAGGAAGTATGGTCACGGCTGTATCTGTTTTTGACTGTAGGTCTAAGCAATTTAGGCCTTACGCCATACATGTAAGGATATTCTTTTCCTGACAATTGTCAACTGGACAACTGCAGCAGAAGATTTAGCACACATTTGACGTTGGCTTTAAAAACACTAGACAATTTTCTTTGTTCAAAATAAGTGAATTTCTGGATAGATAATTCAGACTGGTACTGCATTGTATTTCCAAAAAAAAAAAGAAAGAAAGAAAGAAAGAAAAAGAAAAAATGAATGGTGAAAGTAATTTCCATAATCCTAAAGTGATGATATAGATATTGTTGTTGATCATATTTGGTTACCTGGTCTTCAGCACACACTGAGATTCTTTATCCTAGGTTTCTGACAGACTGCATGGGAAAAATTTCCTCAAATTATTCCATTGTCACTGTATCTTGACCTTGCACCACAGGCAAGGGAAATTTGCATGGCAAAAGTTCAGAAAACCAGAGTACAATTAAAGGGCAGCAATTAATAAAAAAGAAACCAGAAATGGAAAAAAAAACACCCCAAAACTAGAGCACAGACACTTTGAAGTCAACTAGTAGCCTTTAATAGGTCTGGGCCCTTGGGCAATGCTGGGCTTGACCCCATGAATATTGGCCCCACCACTGGGTGAAAGATATGCAGAACTTCTCTTTCCAATCTGTCATGGGACAAAAGCATCCATTCATGTGGAGATGCGGATGGATGTGGTTTGTCAGAATTAGCCCTTTGTTAGGCTGGTGGTGGAAACTATAATTATTGAGTCACAAGGCAGTGGTGGTTTTCAAAGACGGGGAAAACGTCTTATCTTGTGCTTCAAATTGAGTGAGCAGTTCAGTGGAAACAGGTTGAGATATCATCATATGCACCCTTTGTTTATCAACATTGTATATCTAGGTTAAATGTTCTTGTATTCTTTGCAAACAATTACCTGAGCAAGGAAGTTGTGAAAAGCAAGTCTTTTGTCTGACAGAGTGTATTTGTACATATACTTAGCATGTCAGTAGTTGTTGCCTTTAGTAGCATTTGGCCTAACACTGTAGGCCTATTTCTGTAGTTTGGTTGTAGACCCACATTAGCAAACTTGGGCTTCAATTATATCACTGCCACCAGGTATCCTTAAAGTGGTTGGATATAAACTATCCCCTCCTGTAATGTTTTTGACTTATGTCATCAGTGATATAAACTATCTTCTCCTGTAATGTTTTTTACTTATGTCATCAGTCAGACCGTCCAAAAGTAAAAAGCGCATGAGACTCTGGCAAGGAAAGCGTGTTGTTGGTCACCCCCAGCTTTCTTGCATATTGGTGAAAGGCCAGAATTTCAGCGAGAATCTGAGAATCTGTTCTCGTAAAGATTCTCCTCGACTTGTCTTTCTTTAAAAAGAAAACTAATTGACAAAAATCCCAATAGATTCTCACAGAATTTTGCGAAATTCTGGCCCTGTGGTGACTGACTCACAGACACTTAGAAAAGGGACTGAATTTCGTGGTGGTAGGGAGCAGGGATTGAAAAGGCATGACATTATTGTAGAAGTTTAAATATTTCTTAAAAGTGGAAGACACTGTAACAGAGGCCAGCTAGATACTCACATGTGTGTCAAGGAATTCTACATGTACATAGCTCGTGGTAGTTGCCCAAATGTACTTTTCATGTAAGTTGAGAAAGTAGCCCCCTTTGCCTGATCGGCCGAAAGGGTATTGTCATCATCATGTCTGTGCATCCATCTGCCCATCCGTCCATCTTCCTTCCACATTGCACATGTAGATGCAGTAAGTTTGGCACAAGTTGAACTACTGTCATGAGATATATACTGTAGAAGCATTTCACTGGACGTTTGGCAACCATGATGTATTTTCAAGGTCACCACAGGTCATCATATATTATATTTATCGTTGTGGCCTCAATAACTTTCGAACAACTTGAGCTAACATTATGATCACTGGAAACCTATTGTACAAGTGTCTCATTGGAAGCTGGGCCGAGTTTGAATTCAGCAACCTGCACATATTTTCAAGATCACCAGGAGGTTATCATACTTTTACCTTGGCTGACCATCCTATTTACACTTGGTTTGAAACATGCTCATTCAGTGTTAATAAAATCGAGTGCGAACATTACAGAAAACTTGAGGATAGGAACATTTATTTGGAATTTTTCCATTCTGCCATCTCTCCCTCCAACCAGTATAAGGAAAATACAATTCACAGGGTGCTGCAAAAAATCACTGACCAGGACATGTGCTGCAGAAGGGTGGAATGAGCTCTGCCTGTTGTATATAGTACAACTGGTTGTATGCAAATGAACCTTGTGTTGTCAGAAATATGCCTGCTTGGCAAGCACCTTATGCAAGACTTATTTGGACTGGTCTGAGCCCTGGGATTTGTTATTGCCAAACTGTACACAGACCCTGATGAAGTATAGAAGTATATCGACCAGATTTTACTACTGTGTTCACAACTTGGGATCAAATGTTGATGTAGTACATACATCGTGTGGGGAGAGATTACCCTGGATTGTATGTAGTGCATACAAATACAATGATATTATTGGGTAAATACTTCAATGGCACAAGTCAGTTACGTAAGACCCTTTGAACCATACAGCGTTGCATGTGCCAGGTATATATTTGTTAGACCAATATTGACATCAGGTACAGACTGTGTTGGTCTTTGTCAGCTGTTCAAACGCAGTTGTACCAGGTACCACTGAGAATATTTTTTTCTAGTGTTGCAACCCATTTTAAACTTATTTCAAATAAAAGATCTCTCAAAAAGAAAGAAAAGACTTGATTTCATCAAAATTGGACCAAGGGCTGATTTTTTATTAATTTTTAATTTTTTTTTAAACGACTGTACTTCACGTGTATATTTCAGGATTTTCAATAACAAAAACAAAACCTAAATTCAGGGTACCATATATGCAGGAAATCTTGAACACTCCCAAGAAACACAAACAGGATAATCTGTATTCATTATATATATAAAATATTCTGAAAATACATTACGTTTTAATATTGCAGGCGGGCAGAAATCAATTTCATTTAAATCTCGCTACTGATTTATGCATATTTTTAGTATTTTCCTCATTTTCAGGTTACTACAGCTCAATACTGTTGGATACTGTAATTTGAGTTAATAGTCTAGCAGATGCATAAGTGTTACCGATATGCAAATTAAAGTTTAAAATTTGCATTCAAATAAATGATCATGTCAAGAATTCAGTACATGAACAAAGATGCTGCTGAGTATACCATGCAGGCTTCTACAATTCCTATGATCCTGTTGTCCTGGACAAGTGGATATCTAGGTTGGACAAGTCGCTGTTGAACATCATTTGTCCAGTGGACAACCAAATTTGTGATCGGAAATAATTTGCTAAAGGCCAATTGCCTGGAATACTGACTGAACAAGTTAGCTGATGAAGGATGGGGCTGGGCTGAAGGTGTAGCGTGGGTACACGACGAAGGTGTCAACAAAGATTGGCAAGCTCTGGTTCTTTTCAAATAAATATATTTGTTGCTTTTAAATCTATTGCCAGAAATATTTGAATGTAAAAAAAATACAGTTATTCAGTATTGATTGAGACAAGCCTCCCCCCAGGTAATTTTTTTGTAATGCATGATCTATGTTAGAAGGACAAGTGAAAATTCAGATTAACTTGTCCTATGGAATCATTTCTAATCCACATTATTGGGTATCGAGCCTTTTCCTGTGCAACCAGCACATTTGGTACTGACATAGATGACAGAATATTGTAATTACACTAAATTAAGACTAATAAAGATTTTTTCAAAATTTCTTACACTATTTTACTCTACTGAAAACTACCTTGTCATATAATTGTATAGTTGATCAGGGATTGACAGCAACATACAAACTAAGCATTGCAGTTACATAATTGGGCTAGCAAATAGAAAAAAAGACTGACATTCCTACATTTTCAAAAATTCAAAAATTAGGGGAATACAGATACTTTCTACAACTTTGAGACTGTCGTTAGGTTAATTGCTATGTTTTGCAATAGCCATACAACATATAGCTTCTTAAGAAAGTGCAAATTAAGTTGGAAAATGTACAGTGTCAAAAATTATGTAAAGTAGACTAAAGAAGATAAAATTCCTACTCTATTTTATACTGTAAGGTTTCTTATTTTCATCTTAATTGTGTAGAAAATTAATGAGATATGCAAATTAATTTTACTTTATTAAATGGCCTCCGTACTCTCCTTTGCCAGGGGAAAGGGTTTACTGTGGCAGACTATCAGAGTCATGGTAAAGGTTGCAAAATTTATGTACAGGGAATTTATTCAGACCAAGAGGTAGCATCAACTGCAATTTTTCTCCATGTAAAAATGAGCATGTAGTCTTTAAGCATGTGACAGGCAACTCAAGTAATTGCCTATTCGTAAATTGCATCCCCAGACTTGGCATTAGATGGTTGGATAAAAATGCAGCCAGAAACAGTTTGGCCTCTTTAAGCATCTGGGGGAAAAGAAAATGTACCATTTTTTTTGTTTTTTTGTTTTTGGGGGGGGGGGGGGTGGGGAGGAGCAGGGCATCACTATGAAGTATTTACTGTTTGTGTGTGTCAGAATAAAGTTTCTGTGATAATCATCCATAAATATGTAGGTGTATTTTAACACCCATTCATTTATATTTAATTTGCAGTTCTGTTGTGGGGTGGGTGAAGGTTATGGGTATGGTACTACTGCCATGTATTTACTGCATGAATGTCTGTCGAATGACGGTTTTTGTCTCCAAATCCAAAAATATAACATAAATAAGATCGTTGAGCACCTCAAAATCATCTGCATAATTTTGCCCGGACGATATCTTCTCAACTATAAATGCTAGGCCTTTGGAATGTATAGGGAGGAAACATCCAAGGTAGTTGGTGTGCACAGGTATTGGTTTTGTGTGCCCAATTACCTTCTTTAATTAATAAATCAAAGTTCATTAAGCAGCCTCCAGATCTGAAACCATTTTTGTCCGGGCCATATCTTTGGAACTTAAAATGCTAGCCCTTAGAAATTTTCATGGTTGGTTGATTTTAGGTAGGAGGTGTGCATAAGCATAACTTTTTGTTTGGCTGATTACTTTCTTTTACTAATTAATTAATTAACACAGATCAGATCGTTAAGCAGCTCAAAATCTCCTGCATAGTTTGTCCATGCATTTTCTTGGAAAGTATAATAAATGACCCTTGAAAATTTGCAATATGGGTAAGTTGAAGAAATGCAAGTCTGACGTGGCTAATTATCCTCCATAATTTATTAATTAATTAACAAAGATCAATAAGCTTTAAGATCACAGAACAGAGCCTTTCAAATAGAATTATGTTCTATGCAATATCTGCAGAAGGATTTAATGGAAGTCCACCATGATTATTGTGGGCAGGGGATATGGCTAGCATTCATGCAGCTGCTTGTTTTCTGCTTAAAAGTGAACTTTTCAACCAGATAAAAATTGTACAAAGTTTCTTACATTTTGAAATTTTCAAATTTTTGCCAGTATTTTTGTCTTGGTACGGATAAGTTTTTGTGTAGAAAAATGAAGCTTAGAATCTGCTCTGTCTATCTCTGTCAGTTTTGAAATTAATCACTCAATCAGAAAATGATGCCGACTGAAACAAAGGAAAGGACAAAATTTGGCCAAGGCCCACATATGTGGAAAAAGTGTGAAATCATTGAAAATGTCACTTCTTGTCCAGACATTAGAATTTTCAGCAGATTTCACCCAGCTTTTACTTGTACATGTAAATATAGTTCTTTGTAATTGTCCTCAATTTAAGCTGAAATTCAGCTGATTTCCATGATTTTAGTGTTTTTCATCAGATGGCATTCTCATGTCTGCATATCATGCTCAAGAAATAGCATGCATATCAATGAGAATAACAAACCACGGTGATGAAGAACAGAGTTCGGCCTTTGTTGTGATGTAAATTTTATTGTAAAGAGTCTGGGTTAAGTATGTGAAAATGAGGTATGAAAATTGGCAGTTCAGGATGTTCGCTCACACATTTCAAGTCCCCCAGGTGGGATCTCTGTGAGTGCGTCCAGATTTGTTCAAATTGTGGCATATTTTGTGTAATTTTTTTTTATGCAACTCATGGAAATATACATGAAAAGACAATTTGGGCAGTGGAAGGAATTGAAAAGAAGGATAAGTTCTCACAATTAGCTCACTGTAGATATGTTTCAAGTCACACTGGACCAAAGTACACATTTCAACCCACCTACTCAGGAGGCAACCACATGTGCAAAAGAATTCATGGTCTGTTCCGGCTAAAACCAATGGCCACATAAAGACTCGGAAAGGGAAGAAGTGTGTGGTGGTACATACAGAATTGACTCCATCATGCTCAGGACCAATGATGTCAGCGTTTCTGCCAGATTTTTTAGGGTACACGAGTATTCTAGTCTGACTTTGCTGAAAAAAGTACAGTAACAGGGACTTTCCTGTACATTTTAGGGTCTGACGGCTTAGCTTAGACTTTCAGGGATAAACAAATGCACATGCAATGTTTTAAGGGAAGCATACTTCAGTTTGAACCTCTGAAACCATGGATGTCCAAGGTGGGCCCGATATCATGACTAAAAATGTAGATAAGGTGGTTCAATATATGTCATTTTGTTTTGAAGTTTTAGGTGGTTGCAACAACGAGCATTTCATATTCTGGGTATTCTAGGAAATGCAAATTAGCAGATTCTGGACATTTTAAGCAATTCCAGCTTATAGATCCAAGTTTGTCCACGGATTTCCCAATAAAATATAATAATTGTGTCTGTTTTTATCAGGAAACTTGACTTAACCCTTTCCCCCTTGAATTAAGACTGAGTCAACAGCTTTCCTTGGCATGGGTTGGGCACTTAGTGCCCAACCCATGCCAAGGAAAGCTGTTGACCTGGGGCATGTGATCTTAATAAGTCTCATGTACATTTCTCAGTCAAATTGTTTTTCATAACTGTTAAGATTAGTTGAAATCACTGAAGCAGACGACATTTGACCACCAGCCGGTTTTGGCCGGTTTGAGGGGGAAAGGGTTAACATGCTGTAATAGTGGTCCTGACCACCACGTCAAATCTTGTCAGGGTCTGGAGTCTGTAGAGATACTGAATGGAGAGATCTTATCTTGCAGTGTGCAACAGTTCTAGTCGTTAGAATAGCCCTGGTATGCACTTCCAATATTATGTTCCAAGTGCATTGTAATTGTGCCATAAATGTGACAAAAATTCTGTTATAAGACAGTTGAGAAGATGAGAAGCAAGCATTTTACGCAGACAATGTTTCCCACTTGTCTGGGAACTGTGCAGACTGCTCTGTTTGGCCCACAGGTATGCCCAGCTGAAATTCAAACATTGGATGGATGGTACATTTGCCAGATCAAAGGCGTTGGTTGATAAACAGCATTGTATACTGTTGCCATAAATGTAAAATTGCCTGCATATTTAACCTCATTCATCTAATTACTGCATGTCTCACAATAAATGTCGTTAACTCGTTCGATTCCAGTCCCTGGGAATTTCAGTCCAGTAAGAGTTGAGGGCAAGGTCATCAGTAAGGAATCCAGCTTTGAAAACTGGATATGTTCTGTATAATATTTTGCTAAATGTACAGTCCATTTAAGGAAAATGTTATTTTATGGGTGACTAGGTTTTCTAACTAAAAGAGGTGCAAATTTCTGTTATTGTGTTTCAAGGTATTTTGTCTGTTAATGTAAGGTTGTGTCGTAGGACCAGTGAAGTAGGGGACATTTGATATTTATAGCATGGTGTTACCTGACAGGTGCCTGGATAAATCCATTAGAAGCAATTTTAACCCCTTCACTTCTGATGACTGCAAGTTTTTGCTGGTGTTTCATTCAGAAAAATGGAGAAAACAATTGTCAGATTAGAAATGCATGTAAACTACAAAAAGCATACTACACGTATGACTGATCATATGTCAATGTTATATTGCAGTATCTTTTATGCAGTCCCTACGAGTTCAATCTTATAAGTTTTGGATGAGGGTGGGAGATGTGATGCTGGCACATCAACACACAATCATTTTGCTAGCAACACATTCCTGGTCAGAGTATGACCGAGTCAAAAGCTCTCCTTGGTGCACGTTAGGCGCAGTGTGCTCAACCCTCACGAAGAAAAGCTAGCGGCTCAGTCGTACTCTGACCACAAATGGTCTTCATTATGAATATCAGCAAAAAAAAAATGGTTTCTAGTAACGAAAAAGTTCAACAAAACATGGAGGCAGATGACAATATATACGTAGACGAGGGATTTGAGCAGGAACGTGTGAAAAATCAGCAGCAAGCAATTCATGTTGTAACAGTTACCTGCTTCTTTTTAGTCGATAAGATTATCAATTTATGGCATCAGTCAACAGTTTTCCACAGTAGACTCGGGGCACATTTTGCCGAGAGTGCCAGCAAAACCTGAGGACTGAGGATCGAGAGGGTAGCGGTCTTGCTCCCAGGTATCAATATATTCTTGGAATGAAAAGGAAGGAAAGGGAAGTGGCATCCCGTTCCCAACAAACCTTTAGGAGTAAAGCTGTTCAAAGTGAGCGACACATGAGATGCAATGAGTTACTGATCCCATGTACGTCTTAAGACAAGTCAAGGCAGGTATCAGGTGTTGTTGACTGACCTATGGAGCACTGTTGACAACTACATGTGTTTTGATTCCCGTGGCTAGCAAATGTTAACTCTTTGCAGGTTAAAGGAATGAGACAAGTTGGTGGCTTTCATTTATCAAAGCGAAGCATCAAACCTATGCCAAGGAGAGTTGTTAACACCATTTTTGTTTCCGATTTCAGACAAGACATTTCAGACAAATGTCCCCTTCTGGTATACCAGTGCATGAAGGTTTCAAGTGTTCTTATGACTGATTTGAAATTGTTAAACTGATTCAGATGAGCATGTTTGTTTCATTAAGCAGGCAATGTGTTAAGTTTGTAGATAGAGATAAGCCTTTATTGTGGTCATTATAAATCTGCTGAAGTGAGTGGCCTCAGGTCTGTTCACAGCTGCAAATTATAAACATGTTTTGAGATGATTTCTGTACGTTATAGGAATTACAGATAGTTACTTGTGTGTTGTAAGTGCTGTTAACCCTTAAAGCACTGATTTAAGATTGAGTCAACAGCTTTCCTCAGAACATTTTGCACACAATGTGTGCAAAGTGTCCTGAGGAAAGCTGTTGGCTAAGACTATTTTTTGTTTCAGATTAGACTTGCTGGTATTTGAACTAAAGGTATCTTCATGAGGAATTTGAATCTTTTAACCATTATATATTTAACAGTAATGGCCATGGTTAGCACTTTAAGGGTTAAGTGCACCAGCAGGCAAATGATTGGTCTTCTTGCAGTAAGACAAATTGTGTTCTCATACATGTGCAAACGTTTTAACAATTTGTGGGAACAAAAGGGTGGTAAAATTTTTGTTTTAAAACATCTTCCAGTATGTACATAGCAGAGCTCTATTCTGGCCCAGCGAAGTGCACAATATTTATTTTCCCAAGTTGTTTAACCCTTTCCCCCTTGCAGTAAGACTGAGTCAACAGGTTTCCTTGGCATGGGTTGGGCACTTAGTGCCCAACCCATGCTAGAGGAAAGCTGTTGACCTGTGGCATGTGATCTTGATAAGTTTCATGTACATTTCTCAGTTGCACTGTTTTTCATAACTGTTGAAATTAGTTGAAAACACTGAGGCAGACGACATTTGACCACCAGCCGGTTTTGGCCGGTTTGAGGGGGAAAGGGTTAATACTTGGAACCTGATATTCCATTTGACCCATTCCTGAGGTACAAACATAATAATGTGGCCAACCAGGACCAGGCTGCCCAAGACTGAATGCCATATTGAGGTAAAGCTGTTCACCCATTGGATGACCAGCGACAATCATAGGACGTAACATTGTTCGATGCAGGAGTTTGATATGTTAATTTTTGAACATTCAAAATATTGACTGAGTGCATTTGACGAGGTACATGAATAGGCTTTTGCTTTTCACAGGGTTTACCGTAAGTGCAGGGCTGTTTTTATGCCGTCTCCCCTACAATGGGGGCGGAAGGGGGTAGGCATTATGTTTTGGGGTTGTCCGTATGTCCATCTGCCTTTGTTAGCATGACATCTTCAAATTCCCTTAATGGAATTTTCTAATATTTGGTACAGAGATGCATTCCTGAACTCCCATTAGCTGATTAGATTTTGAGGTCACTATGACCCATTTACTGTCCATTTGAGCTTTGTTAGCGCAATATCTTCAAAAACATATTTACCTTTTGTCTGATGTTTAAGAGCAATGCGTTTGTAGTTTAAGGGCAGGGTGAAGGGGAGGCATTCCAGTGATTGCATGCAATCACAGTGCTCTAGTTTTTTTTTTTTGAAAAGAGCAAGTAGGTGCACTGGAGTTTGGGTTATCTGTGGATGTAGGGTAAAAGTGTGATGAACTTCTAAATAACAAGCAAAGCAGAAATTGCTGCAAGAGTTAGAAATACAGTAGTCCCTCTTTTGACAGACCACTCCATTGAGAGACTACCTGCCTTTTGAGACCACATCCAGCAGATCCCCAAGTCTCTTTTCCTTCTTAGCTCCACTAAGAGACTACCTGCTTTATGTGACCACCTTTAGACTTGCCTTACAGGTGGTTTCTAAAGAGGGACTGATGTACATGTAGTACTGGAATCTGGGGCCAAAGCTACAATGTAAACTCTGTAGGAAAATCATCTAAGGTGCTTCAAGAGGATTTGATTAAAAATCAATATTCCTTTCCAAGCTGCAATGACTTTAAAAATACTTCGGGTACTAAATCTCATAGGTGCCCTCCTACCCCTAAAGTAGTGTGTACATGTTTTTGGAAAAAGATAGGCCTACTGATGCTGGTAAACCAGGAATACACCACTGCAAAATTTTCAGCATTTCTCTTTCATGCAGAAATTGTTCAAAGTTGTATTTACTTCCCCATCCCTATGTGTACTGTAAAGAAATTCATGTTACCAAAAAAAAAAACAAAAAAAAAAAAAGAAAAAAAGGAGAAGAAGAAGAAGAAAAATACAGCTGATCCTTATGTTTTATTGGGAGTAACTTTTTGTATACTTGGATTGATAAGTGGGATGGCAGTTTAAGGACACAAAGCCACCAGGAAGTGAGTGGGGGGTAAACCCACCAAAGCAGTTCTGGTTCATTGCAAGTGTAGGGAGTACACAGAATACATACGCCAACAGAATTTGACACCCACTTTTAGCAGCAGACAGGATTTAAGAGCACATACCTATGTAAATGTATTTCACTTATGAACAGCAAACTATGAGAGTTTTGATTTTCTTGTTCATAATTTATGAAACAGGATGTATGTATGTACACATTATAGTTGCACAAGAAATTTGGATGACGATACAGGAGACTCTTCTGTGAGAGACAGCCCCAGTGACAGAGTACCTGCCTGTTAAAACTGCACTGGCCATGTTCATAGCACTATCTTTTCCATGTTATTTGACCTCCTTTTGAGAGATCACCTGCTTGATGTGACCACTTTGTATCTACCATAGAGGTAGTCTCTCAAAGGATGGACTACTGTGCTTATAGGTATACACGTACCATTATTTGGGTTGGGAGATTGTAGATTTTACATTATTGGTATCAAACCACTAGATCTTGTTCCACTGACTTGCATTAGAGACTTTGGTGCAGGTTTCCATATGTTCAAGCAAATTTTTCTTTGCTTATTTATTCCCCAACCGTGACAATAGGTTTGCTTGTATAAATTCGTCTGCCCCTGCAACAAAGCGTGTCCAGGCCTTATTTCCTGTAACATAACACCTACACCAGCCAAATTTGGTGTGTTGACACTTCATGAGATAGTGGTGTTACACACCAAAATTACTGGCAGGAAACTGTGACCTTTGACATGACATGTACACAAAATGCTTGTGTGGGCCGTATTTACAGATACCAAGCTTGGTGTGCAGGTACTTCTAAGTATAGGAGTTCAGGTGCCGGCGTACTGTATTGCCATGTAATGCTTGATCTTGTTTTCACAGAGTCACCTTAGATTGTCACCTTATAGTAACTTTTTACAGTTGTGCATGAGCCTGTGGCGAGGTCCTTGTGCATACCTGAACAAGTACATGAACATATGGATGACATTGTAGATGTTCAAAAATGTCTCCAGCATTGAATAGTGCAAATTTTTGCTGATGACGTCCAACATTCGAAACTCTCCGGACAAATGTTTATTAATCCCACATTAACTGATCGCCATTGATTTTTTTTTTTTTTTTTTCCATTGGGTGAAGAGCTTTGTCTCAGACAGTTAGAATTGGGCAACAGTGATCCTCCCTGGCAGACTTAGTGTTTCTGCACTTGCACCACAAATGTCACTTTAATGTCCACCGACATTGTGTCAGATTTAGAAGATGTTTTAATTGGTTTTTGGTGGCCATTGTCCTGGTGCTTGGCTCATCTTGAGCAGTTCCGAGAGTACAGCACTTGGCTTTTGGTGACCCCACTTGCTGTAGGGCTCTGGAGTTGTGACTTTTTATTAAGAAGGCTTTCCTACTTCTAAGGACTTTCATGTATGTATGTGTGTGTGTGTGTTTGTTTAGTTTATATGTGCTTTTTTCATAGGCTGGACCAACAAAAAAAAGAAAACTAAATACATACAGCGTAAATACCAGGTGTTTGCTGAAAGAGGCAAATGTACACTGGTACAGGTGATATTTTAAAATAAAATTCAAGTCTTGACAGGTTTTACCCATCGGTATGGCTCATCAGAAACATGTTGGAGAAAGAAAACTAAATTATTTATTCAGACTATCTACTAAATAAGACAATTGTATGTTTCTGTAACTGAAAAGGTACTCAATTGGCCCCCAAAAGAGCAGTTTGTCCAGTATTTGTGGATATAGGTAAACTATATTGCATGCATGTTTGCAATATTGTAGCCGGCATTTAATTTTGCCAAGTGGAGACTCCGTAGACACTTCAGGAACATTTGTTTGATCAAGCATTACTTATTTGCAGGGCCATAATATTAATGTAGACATGATGTGATTACGGCTTCTTGGGCCCATCCAAATAAGTGGAGAGTGATTGAATCGATGATACACGTACGCATTTTGTGCCAATCTACAAATGTTATTTTTGCCAAACACATCTTTGCCTCCTGCCGTCAGCTCAGCCCCCGGGACATTCACATAACGCTATAAAGTGCGGTGGTTGGTTGTCTCTGTTTGTACCTGTGACGCCTGTTCTGCCATGTGTTACAAGGGTAGATGATGTTGCTCATTAATAAGGCTGAAATTGGAGAATTGGAGTAGTGCGGGGGCACTCAGGTCAACGGTCAAAAAGTCACTGTCAGGCCTGCCAGTACAGCTGTGTATCACTTATGACACACTAACAAAATTTGATCACTGGAGATTCAGTGTGTATTTTGTTTGTACATTTTGCTGAAATGTGTATATCTTCGGGCAAAAAACATTCTCTAAGGCAGTATATAATATGTACTACCTGTGGTCGAAAAGTAAATATTTTTTAACAGACAGCAAGATTTTCCTGCCAAAAGGTGGTTTTCAGGACTGGACTGTGTCTCCGGGATGTTTTTTCTTGATCCTGGGATCAGCGCAGACTGCCAATGGCACCTTAGTAATGTTCAATATTTGGATATATGTAAAATGTATACATAGAGCATATACATGGTACACATCTATGCCTTGACCTCATGTTAAAATTAAGTACAATAACTTACCTAGTTTGTGGGGCATAGTATTTAAAGGATTTTTAGGTGAAGGTGATTATGAGTTGATGGTCTCTTACTAGTCTTAGTGTAGTAGATTTTAAAAGGCCAAACAAGAAAATACATGTTTCCACTTACATGCCTGAACAATTCTAGGTGTGTGAGTCTGCACTTTTTTTTTTTTTTGTTTTTGTTTAGTTTCTGAATTTAGTTGGGTCTTTACTATAATTTAAGTACTGGCTTTTTAAAACTATATATTTGCGTAATTTCTCAGGTATGTAGGTGTGAAAGAAGAACAGTATTAAATAAACAGGATCACATTTGTTTGGCAGGTAGATTTTGTTACAGGAAACAAGGTACTTTGTTTGGCATAAGGGTTAAATCGGCCAAAGGAATCTGTGATCAAGGAAAGTGTATCAGCAGCAGTAAAAATGGCAAAGCACAATTTTAAATTTCACATGCTCTGACTGGCAAGGGACATCCAGAGAATCTTACATGGCTAAGAGTGAGTTACTATTTTTCTGTCACTAGGTATATTTGCTGGGGGAGAGGGGGGAATCACAAATTACTGCAGGTCATGAGTGATTTTCCCCATCAACAATGATCTTGAGTAAGAGAAAAATAGTAACTCCCTCTCCAGCCATGTAAAATTTTGTTTATTCTATGTGTAATTGGGTATTATTCGTTGCCAAAAATATGCTCTGGGCCTTCTTTCAATGTAAGTAGCCACTTTAGCTGTACCAAGTTTTTGTCACAGAAGGACCTTATGATGGACCAAGTTCCTGTTGAAAACCAGCTTCCTCTGAGGATTGTAAAACTTTTTGTGAAACTTTTAATGAATTTATTTTAAGGCCGCCTGAGTGGCATCAACCCTGATGACATTACCACAATATCTCAAAAAATATTGACAGCAGCTTTACCAAATTTTTGTCAGAGATGCATTTTATAATGGACCAGGTTTTATTTAAAACCAGCTTCTTCTAATTATTTTTTTACGTTTTTATGTATTTATTTGAAAGCCCTCTGAGAGGTGTCAACCCTGACGATGTTACCATGATATCTCAAAAAGTAGTGACCACAGCTTTACCAAATTATTATCAGAGATCTATGTATCTTATGATGGACCAGGTTAGTTGTAACAATGATTAGATTGGTTGGTCTACAGTGAGGTACTACTTTTGAAGTTCACTCTAGAAAATGATAATTGAACCTCAAACATAGAATAAAATATCAGATTTGCTTGACAGGTAAATTTGTTTAGCACTGCACAATTGATTTTGTGTACTTGAATATTGAATCTTAACTCTCTCATTGCCAAAATTTTGGGCGGAGTCAAAAGCTCTTCTCTGGAACCAAAGGCATGTTGGTACTTGAATGAAAGGTCTTTTTACGAGGAATATGAATCTGAGACCCTAATGGTAATTCAGACTAGTTTCACTTCAGTAGGTCGACTTTAGATGTGAGTGGCACTTAAAGAGTTAAAAGCCTTTCACAGCAAAGCTAGAAGACAACAGCTTTGGGCAGCATCGTGAGGAAGCAGTGTGAACCAGAGGAAACTGTGCACTTGGTTTTCTTTGCTAATAGAGGCCAATTGAGGCATTCTGGTCGTGGGTAAGGTCTTCTTGCCAGGAATTTGAATCTAGAGGTCTCTTTATAATAAGACTGGCACAGGTTTTTGTGGTGGTAATCACTGAGAAGGTTAATGAATGCATGTATTCAGGAGACATTTGTTCGATACAACTCTTTGTCTTTTTATTTACTGAGTGCTGGGGGTTGGGTAGGAAGTGGGTGGGGGAGGTATATTATTACTATCTGGCCTGAAGATACGGACAGAAGTGCAAAACTGCAAGAGGGTTTCTACTGATAACAAATCAAGAAAGGAAATATAATGGGTGCAAAATTATAGGGAGAAAAAATTCTTGATCCTGGTAACAAATTCCATCTGCTGTTGAAATTTTCTCGTGATAAGGAAGAGACTGATAGCTGGCATGTTTAGATAACTGGACATCACAAGATCGACAGGTGCCCAGATTACAGTATCAATATCCATGTGTGTGTGTTTTTTGTTTTGTTTTTGTTTTTTGCCCAAGGGGCAACACTGCAGGGGGATGTAACTCAGCAGAGAGGTGTGAAACCACTTGTGCATCACAGATATTGGTCCAGCTCCGTAAAATGTTTGACTGTTATCATGATAACAGTCGTATGTCTATTGTAGTCTTCTGTGCATACCTGATGCTACACAGTTGTGTACAGGCCACTGGTGGATCTGTCAGGTGTGAACAGTTTTTGTCAGTGCTGTTTTTCAGTTGTGTTAGGTTTCAGATTACACAGTGATCCACCGATGTGTCAATATTTGTCGGCAAATGTTGTGTACAGCAAGGTACATATATGCATCAGTTAGTCCTTCATATCTGGCCTTTTAAAAGATGGTGCAATGGTAACAGAGAAAAATAATCATCTGGTGATACTCAGCCAAGTATATGGAGCTTAGTGGAACTATAGCTCTACAATAACATCCATCTAGGATGTTAGTGTCACCTACCTGTACAAGGTGTCACCTCGTGTAGCGCTCTGCACATTCAGTGTGGTAGGACAGGGCTCAGCACTGTGTCTCTTCATTGGGAAATTTTAAAAAAAAAGAAAAAATCTTTTATGGTATATTAGGAAATTTTTCTTCAGATTCACTAGTCCATAGGAAAAGTACTTTTCAAATTTTCACTTGTCCCCCTGATAGCAAATACTTTCAGTGGCCCTAATAAAGCTGAGATTAATACTGCACCACAATTTTATAAGAACTTAACAAAACTTTAAATTGATCTCACATTAAAAATACATGTATGCTGCCAGCCATTGTAAAGATTTTAATTGAGGCTGAAATTGTGGCTCGTTATCACGTGTATATTCTGAAGATAAATTGCTTGTTCATAGGACAAGCAGAATTTAGAATTAAGTTACGTCCATACACAAGTTCCACTTGTCAAGGACAGTAGGAATTTTCTCATCCTGATAAGGGTAACAATTTAACGTCCACTGTTATATATCAGAAGTACAACCTTGTAGTGTATTGTTGCAAATAGGGGGTTTTGGTGTAAAGCTAGTCTTCTGAGGTGGTAAAACAGGTGACGACTTTTTAGGTATCTGGAATATATTCCATTCCCTCACAATGGGAAGATGGGTGCCTGGTAAACATGTCCCACCTAGTTCTCCTTGACTTGAGGATCTGTGAACAGGGCGTTCCTGTGAGTTATACTTTGTGGTAGAGAAGCTACTAACAAACTAGATTTTGTATTTTAGCTGATTTACATGAAGAGACTCGCTGAAGGAAAGTTTTCATGGACATATTTAATATCAAAATGTTTTCATTCAACTGTTCTATTGAAATTCATGAAGCATTACATACGAAGTTTTGCATTAGATAATGTGTTCAGTTCTGTTGGAACAGTTGTACACCTGTTTTCAAATTGGTGAAAAGAGGGAGATGTTTATATTAGATACATCCCGCTGTGCGTCAATTGTGGCCAGTTCAAGTGTGCCCATATAACCTTACAGAATCTTGGCCAGTCAAGGGTACAAGTAAATCAAGCGAAATTCACACAAAGGAATTCAAGTCACTCCTTTCAATGTCAAATGTCTTGTGTTTGTGTGGGCGAGTGCCACTTTGTCAGAATGTCTGCATGTTGCCCCACCACAACAAAACCAGTTATCGTACTAGGAGTGCCGTCTGTCGTGCTCAGCTGGCAGAATAATTCAGGTGTTTGTTTGTGTAAGGTATTAAGAGAACTTAAAAGAGAGATCAAATCCAGTGTGCCAACAGGTCACTGCTTGCCCAGCCAAAACACTTCCAAGACCTCCAATCTGGAGGGCTCAGTGCAGTGACCTCACTGTTAGAGCCATCTGGTGGAAGGTTTCTGAATTACAATGTGATGGTTATATCCCAGGCTGTTTCAAGGGCTCTGATTTTGCCATGTAATATATTTCAGTCATTGAAATGCTGTTTCCATGGCCACACAGATAAGAAAATGACTGACATCTAGAGACAGGTTTGGCTTGAGCTGATGGTGCAGAGAGGCTAATTACAAATTTCAACAGAAACAGAATGCTTCACAAGTTTGTATTTCCATGTGTTGGACAGTAGATGCTCATAGACCTCAGAATTCAAAAGTCAGGGTGGGGAAATGTTTACAAAAGAAAGCATTAAAGACCAACAGGTGCAAAACACGTTTGCTTCTTAAGTGCATCAGATATCAAAGCTGTAAAAGTTGTCACAATCCACTCTCTCTTATGGAATCCAGAGGCAAGTGACTTTTTGTGTGCACTGCACGGGTCCAACTATAATGGAGGAATAACTATCATATCTTTTTGGTATTTGTGGTTAGGTCAACACATCAGTACACTGAAACTTTCTCCATGATCAAAATATGTGTTTTGCCTTTGCAGATTTGGTGAAAGCAAAGGATCGTACTGTACGCTGGCGTCTTTCAAGACGGAGGCTCCTGTCAACAAAGCTCACGTCATTGATCTGGAGCCGTACGTGGTGAAGCAGAGAAAACCAAAGACAGTAGTGCACCCATCAAGATCCACAAACCGGGGTCACCATGCCAACAGTAGTCATGGTAACAACAACCAGGAGAGCCTTGGGAGCGTTGAGAAAAAGAGTCATCATAGCATTGTAAATACCAAGAGTAATTATCAAAACAACAACAGCGGCAAGGTCTGCTCTAAGTTCAACCCACACAAGAGCAAATTTCATCTTCACAACCAACATAAAAACAGCCAACATATGTTCAGCCATCCACCGCCACCAATCAAACCATATCGGTATAACCACTACCAACCACCGTTTAATCCACGAAGTCAGGGACCAGATCGTTACCATTGGGTTCGCGGTGCAGATTTAGTTAAGGCATAGGCCGGACTGGTTACAGAAATTACTTGATACGCCAGTGTATAGAAGATAATCATGGTTTTAAACTTATTATGCAGAAGTCCAGACCAGAGATTTAATTTTACAGAAAACAAGAAAGTTGAAATAATAAAATCAAATCATGATGGCATTTAATGATCACCTGAAAGTATCCAACATCCAAAATTTACTTTAATGATATTAATATAGAAATACTCAAGCTATTCACAATTCAGTTTAATTACATGAGATGAGTTCAAAATAAGTAGATTTTGTATGTTGTATTTTAAGTGTACATTATATTAGTGAACTTTATTGGATATATTTTTCTAGCAAAAAGAAAAAAAGTAAAATAAACTAGGAAATAAATTATACATATATGCATGTATTGGATCATATTTGGGCATAGATGAAGAAGTCTTTGCTATTTTTGTTTTTGATGCCATATATGTCATGGGTACCAGTGAATCGAGGACAGTTTAAGAAACTGTATATATGGACTTTGTTCCAATGTAGTTGAATCTCTGGAATTAATGATTCTGTAGCCCAGAAGTTGAATATTGTCATGTCCTCATCTGTATCATTAATCATTGTATTCATTCAGTGTACAAATTGTTTTTTTTTTCTTTCTTTTTAAGTTATAACAAAGTTCGTTTTAGATGTGCAGAGTGTGTTTATATGGGACTGTAGTCTCAGGCTGTGTGATGGGTGCAGATATTTGGTCTGACAGCAAAGGGGTGAAGGACTTAACCTGTATTTAAAAAAAAAAAAAAAGCCAAGTCAGGTTTTTTATTACCATTAATTACTTTTTTTTTTTTTTAGGTAAAATTTAATTATTCACAGATAACATTGAAACCGTGATGAGATAAAACAACACCAAATTCGTTTATGGCCTTTGCAGACCTTTTTAAATTTAAACTGTTCAAATGACAGGACAAAAAGAAAATGTAGAAAGAAGAAACGAAAAGAAAAAAAGGCGGAGGGGGAGCAGTTGGGTTAAGAAAAATGACACAATATGGATAAAGAAAGGGAAAGTTCCCCTGGGCAAATACACATAATGTATTTTCATATGCTGTGTGTGTTGTTAAAGAGATTCTATGTAGAGGCTTTTGGCTAACATTGTATTTTATAATGTTAGATGGAAACATTGTGTGTTGTGTTTTGATTATTTTAAAAATGGCAGTGCCTGTAAATCTAGGAAAAAATTGGTGTTGCCCAGGGGTTCAGGGATGTGGTGTTGCCTTTTTAAACAGGAGTTTTAAGTATGTAAAGTACATTGCATGATAGATGTTACAAATTCAGGCCCCTTTTTTTTCACTTTCATGTTTTCTGAGTGCTCACATTCCTGTGGTTACATTATATGCTTTTAGAAACACACATCCAGTGACGAGACAGTGGAGTCCACCTAGTGGACTTCCATACAAGTATTTTAGTATTGGGTATATATATATAAGATAACAAGTAGACGTGACAATAACGAAAACGTTCAGCTAACAATGAGAGTTAACAAAAACACGCATTTAAAATCAAGAGAGGCCACTGACTCTATAGTGCCAATCCCAAACCAAGGTGGTGCTCGTTTGAAGTGCTATAGTGATTCCATATTTACATCGCTTGTGAAGACCTGTCATTCAGGCAGCAGAATGCCTTTATGTTCAAAGAAGAGGACAAGTCCTGGTCGACAGCTTTCCGTATGCCTTTGGCACATGGCACAAAAGTGCACCAAGGAACGCTGTTGACTCACTCGGCACTCAAAAGGTTAAAACCCCATTTGTTATTTTCGGGAAATTGATAAATTTAAGGATTACATCTGACCTTTTTAAGTATCGGGTAGGCTATATTAGAATATTAAAAGTCCAGTTAAACTTAAAAGTTTGACAGCCAGATTGGACCATTGCATGACTGGCTTGGAATCTTGTTGGTGAACACTTTCCATAATGCTGAAAATTGGCTTACTGATATTGTCACAGTGTAATTATTTTTGTCGGAGAAATGTGATGATAGTTTTATAAACCAGCCTTGAGTAAAATGTATTTTTTATAAACCAGCCATGAGTAAAATGTATATGTGCTAAATGTAGGAGTATTGCAGATATGAAGTGGAAGCATAAGCTATAAAAGTAAGCCGCTGGCTTGTTGGCGGTGACTTCCACTGGACCAATCATTCAATGGCACCCAGCGGAAATAAACGCTGGTGGATGAGCCTTAACCCAACGTTAATCCAGTGTTATTTGCCCATGAGAACTCAGTGAGGTGTTACTATGATTTATAAAGAAGACAAAGCTGTTTTAAGGTCATTTACACATGTAACTCTCTTGTTCGTGCAACATAATATCAAATGAAACCGTTGTAGACATCAGCAACCAGATTGGCATTCTGAAGATCATCATTTATCGTGATTGTGATGTCGTAAGTCTTAGCCTCATCACAAGAATTAGCACTTAACTTGTTCAGGCAAAATAACTACAAAGTCAAGTAAAAAGAGTAAAATAATGAAGCATCATTTAGAAAAACAAAATGTTCCATCACTTGCAAATTTCAGTTTGATAAGCAGGTGGTAGTTTCCAGTATTCCTTGAATAAGCCCCCCCCCCTCCCCCCCAAAAAATTGTTTGTTTCCCCTAACCCAACTAACCCATCTTTAAACCCCCCTATCAACGCCCTGTTAACTTACTTCCAACCAAAAAATAAAAATAAAAATACTTGTCTGCCCAAAATTGTGGAATATTTAACAAAGAAAACATCCCAACCCACCCAAATTGTCAGACTTAAGAAAAGAATTATGCCTACCTACCAACCTACCCACCCAAAAAAATTTTGGTCCATTGGGGGAAACACACTTAGAATTTGTTTGGCCTAAAGGCAAATTCCCATTGTGCCACATATCAATATAAAGTAGCATGACTGTAAGGGTGTTCTTTCTTGGTGTCAAGAATAAAAATCCATTTGTAGCTCATCTGACATATCAGTCAGCTGAGCTTATGTTATTACTAGGCATCTGTCGTCTGTCCGTTGTCCACAGTTCACATCTTCCAACTTCTCAAACCCACTTGCCAGATTCCTTCAAGCTTAGTAAGATTATAGCTCAGATGACTATTACCCAAAATTGTTCAAATGGGCATGCTTCAGTGATTGGGGGTGTGTGTGTGTCATTTTTTGGACCAAATCTTAACAAATCTTCTGTGAAACCGCCAAGCCAATTGCTTTGAAATTGCATAGGGATACTTCTGGAGACCCACAGACAACAATTTGTTCAAGAGGTGGCTCTGTTATTTTTTAAATGAATTTTTGTTATAGCTGTTTCTGACTTCTCCAAAACTGTCACGCAGATTGTGCCGAAACTTGGTGGAAATTTAGCTTGTGGAGGGGTGAGCAAAGGTGCTCACTACGTGGTGATACTGTAGATTCCTGAACGATTTATCAATTCAGTTATTTGTTGGTTAATGCATGCATTCATATTGATTGCTACATGTATGTGAGCCATTGGGGATTGCAATGGAAATTCACATTTTGGATTTCTCCAAAACTGTCAACGAGTTTCCCTCCAAGCTTGGTCAGGATGGTGACATAGTTGGTCTCTACCAAGCATGTTTCCATGGTCATACTGTAGTGATCTTTGGATTTTTTTGTGGATTTTTTTGTTCAGTTTTGGCAAAATTGTTTAAAAAAAAAAAAAAAATCTCGGAAACCACTCAGCCAATTGCTTTGAAATTGCATAGGGACACTTCTGGGCACCTTCAGACCTTTCTTTGTTCAACAGGTGGCACTAAATTTTCTTATCTTTTTTACTAATTTTTGTGTGTTTTCACTATTTTCAACTTCTTCAAAACTGTAACTCAAATTGTTATAACACATGGTGGAAGTGTACCTTGTGAAAGTGCTATACAAATATGTTCACTAGGTGGTGATACTCTGGATTGCTGCTTTCAATGAGATTGCTGATTATCAATGAATTGGTACCTTTCGGTTAAAGCATGCATTGCTATTAATAACCATGTAAGTCAATGTGGACTGTTCCAATCTCATTTCCAGTCAAGCTGGGTCTACTTCACTTAACTCGGTTCATCATAGGTCAGGTGAGCATGGGCTCATCAGAGCTCTCTTTAAATTGGGTCATAGTTTTTTCATTGGAATAAATTATCAAAGATGTACACCAACTGTGCAGGTAAAGACATATTTTGAGGGCTTGTCCACCCAAAAGATACCAGAATTGGTGAACATTTTGAATATTTTTAGAAGCTTTGAAGCCAGAAATAGACATTTACAAATCGTCGTGTTTTATGGGGGGCTGAATGGGCCTGCGAGTCTCTTGAGACAGGGGGCCAATTTTTCAAAGTATGTGTGAAATGCCTCATTGCACACTCCGACAACACTTTTGAAGACAAATGAGATAGTGACCTGTCCTTTGTCTTCTTCTGTGTCGCGTGTCACGACTGTTTGTTGAAATACGCCTCCACAAGTGCTGGTCTGTAAAGGGAGGTATGGTTTACTTGTAGGAAGGACCAAGGTGAACTTATGTTGCCCATCAGGGGTGCTAGGGCAGAGCTTCTAGAAGGTATAGCCATCTAGTTGGCCTTGCATGCATGTCTACCTCAAATGAAAGAGAGTGGAACAAGGAAAATATATATATATATATATATATATATATATATATATGAAATATATAAATATATACTCAGTCTGTCTCAAGTTACTGCATAACATGGGGTTTAGGGAACAAGTGGTCAATATTTTGTGAAGATGCATGGATCAAAATGGCAGTTGTAGGTGATAGGAGTGCTTGGAGGTAATTCCAGGTTTGTCTGGAGCCCGGATAAGAAGTTCCCTTCTTGGTATAACATTTCACATCTGATCCATTTAGTGACTGGATACTATTGATTTATGGTAAAGCAGGCTAAACATTAAGTCTATCATCAGCGTTTTATTGATTGGTTTGAGGGAAAGATTATTTCCGGATTATTAGTGCCCATATCTAGTGCTGTGGTGTAATTTTATGACATTCAAAATTTAATATTTGGGTAAATAATTTCCATTCTTTGTGACAAGAAAATGAATTCCGAAAACAAGAGACGACAGAAATATCAGCCATGTTCATTTTTCAGATGTTGAAGAATTCCTCATTTGTTCTAAATGAGTACATTGAAAACCAGCAATCACAAATGCAGAATAGAACAGATGGGAAGCCTGGTATAAACATTAGTTAAGTTTTTTTGTTTTGTTTTTGTTTTTTTTTGTTTTTTCACTCAATGGAGGCAATTGTAGTTATGTTTGCAGATTTTTTTGTGCGACATCATTGATTGATCAGTATATTCCTAGTTTTGTCCTGATTTTAAAATTGTTTGGATTTTAAGATGTGAGTTGACACATCAACAGTGCCTGAAGTCACAATGAAGGCTCCAGCCAGTTTTAGTTACTTGCAGATCTTTTTAAAACCTGATAACTGTGTGACACATAAATGTTTTACAACATTACATGTAAATGAGTATTTTCAGATGGATTTGAGCTTGTGGAGATTTGATGAGAATAGTAAACTGTGCTTGATTTGAGATAGGATTTTTATATATAGATTTGTTCAGGCGGATTGTGGTTTTATTTTTGCACAAATTCAGAGTGGCATTTGTGTAACAGTTTAGTAGATATAAACTTACAGTATTGAATGCAGAAATTTTTTTCTGGGACAAGGTGATACGGTGTACAGGTGTTAAGTGTAATTGATGATCCTGTTAAGTTGATGTATGGTACCTTTAATTAATTGATGATCCCTAGTATTGTTGAGATGTAGTTTATGGTGCTTCTGTGCGTCCAATGGAAATAAAAGTTATTGACTTTTATTTAAAAAAATAAAAGGAAAACATATGAAGTGCACATTGAATCACATACACATGGTTTTGTGTGCTTTAGATACATACAACAGCGATCAATGACCAATCAGTCTCAAAATGAAACTGATTTAAAAAACAAAACAAAAACAACTGAATGAAAATTTGAACGTACATGTACCGGATCAATTAAAATATTTTCTTTATAAACAATGGTAAAGTCATTAAGATCAGGAGACAGGGTTGAGTTTATTAAACTCATGAAAGCACAACATGAAGCTTTCTTAGCAGTTTCAGGAGTGAAGAAAAGTGGCAAACAGGTAATTGAAAATTCAAAGGGCCACTATGTAAAAGCAGAGAGTTATGAAATTTAGCCAATGGCCCTGGGGAGGCATACAGGAGCCCAACAACAAAGGCAGCCAGAATTTCATGCTTATGAAAGCAAACTCCCCAGTGTTCTAATGCAGTTTTGAAAGAAACAGTGGCATGAAAATCCAGTTCATTATTACTCGCAAACCATCAGTAGCATCAAAGTTATCGCATCTGTGTCAGCATCTAAGAATTTGAAATTTGGTTGTATTTCAGTTGATAATTGTAAAATTTGCCGTCTCTTGGTGATCTTTGATATATTGTATGCCAGGTTTAAAATGAACTAGCAAATCATGGTGTTCTTTGGTGAGGTAGTGAATACAGTAGCATTTGCAGTGGTATAAATCATTTTTTTATGCGTGTTGAAGTTATTTTGCCGCCATACAGCAATATTAATTAATTAAGATATTATATGTACAATTTTATTTCATCATTGGTTGCTTTAAAGGGTAGTGGTTTCATTATTTTAAAACTGGAGGCAAGAATTTACCATAATCAGATTGGCTTAGAGACTAGCCATTATTATCTTAATGGGACCAGCCATTTATCAGGTAGGTTTGGGGGCCATTCAATATTTATTTTTCAGCTTGCAGGTAAATATATCTTTGTTGTGGAATTTTGGTGGTAGTCAAATGTACTGTAATAAGTGATATTTTTAGAGCAACAATTTACAGTGCCTGATTATGAGCCTCTGTCGCCACAACTAATGAGGTCTGTTGTATTTTAGTTCATGTTATTATGGTGTGCGTTTTTGCTTAAAAATTGTAATTTATTTCAAAAGATGCGTACAGCTAACCTGTTTCAAATCAATACTGCCGAAAAGCAATATTTTATTAAACTTGTGTATGATAAGAGGAAAAAAAAAAAAAAGACAAAAAGACTGGTATATAGTATTCCAGATGTACAGGTTTTCTACTTTTTTACCAGAAGTGTATATTATGATGGGACAGTTTGGGGAGAAATAATCATGTATTTTGTATGGCAGTATTGATTGGTGAATTTAGGTCATGTGACCTTGTACAATATTATTGATTGGATCCAGGACATGTGACCTTCATACAATTTGCATGCAGAACTATCTTGCTGGCCTGTGGTGTAAATTTGAACACTCTGTATTGTTATTTTAAATGAGTTAGGTGTCTCTGACAGTTTGTCTTGTTTTGGAACAAAGTCATTGGTAATAAATATTGTTTTTGTGTCTGGCAAATGGCTGCAGACTGCAGAGCTGGAACAGAATATCATTATGTCTGCTTCATGGTGTATCTAGTGTCACACAAATAGAAATGAAGCAAGTTTCGATCTGTGTGATTCATGAGCCAGTTGGTGTCAATCAGCATTGGTATCATCAAAATGTCAAGTAAGTGAATGCCACACAGCCACAAATTTCCATCCAATCTCTTTACCTTTGTGGCTGGATATTCCTGATGAAGCAATATTAAGTTACTGGGCATCAGCATACAGGTAGTTTGTTTGCAGTGCAGACAGAGGCAAATATATTGTCAATGCTGAGGATGTGAATGCTCAGGTGGTCAAGATGCAAGAAACTATAAATAAAAGCAATATAGCTTTCATTCATATATGTTTTGGATACATGAATAGTAATTTATGCTTTATGTATAGACAAGAAGAAAAAAAAGAAATGAAAAAGCTTTATTTGCATCTTTGTTGTAGGATGTAACAAGTTATTCATTACGATATGACAGAGACCCCTTTCTGTGGTTTTTTACCAACAGTCAACATTAGGAATATGTTTACCCTAAAAAAAAAAAATAAACAAGAAAAACCAAGGATAGCTTTGCTGCAATTTGCATGAGGTCAAGATTGTATATTTAAGGGAGCATGTATTTAATGATGAGGACAGAGACACGGGAGCATGTATTTAATAATGATGACAGTGACAAGGGGTGTATGTGCACTAGTGTGACCTTGCTAGATAATAAATGTGTACAGTTTTTAAGCAAATTTATACTTCTTTGTTTTCTCTCTGTTTTTTCCAAACTTGGCAGTCATATTCCACATCTATAAATTCCACAGTTTTTTTTTTTTCAAGCCTTTGTGCGGTTTTTGCATGACCAAGCACAATGGTGCAAAAAAGCAACTGACACGAGGGTTTAGATCAGGCCAAAGCTGAGAGAGAAAAAAAGTCTGGCATGGGTTGGCAGTTGCAGATCCATGTAATGTTTGTGGCACAAGTTGTTGAATTTTTCACAACAGAGTCGAAACCCAAAAATGCAATGATGAGTGCCAACCAATGCGAGATTCATTTCTTGCGTACCTTAATTTGATAGGTATCGTTCAATAATCTCAGAATTGTGCACGTTTCCAAGTGTGGAAAATGCCATCTTTGTTAATCCTTTATGCAATCCAGATTGCTTGCATGCAGGGAATGATGAGATCCACCCTAATATTATTATGAGCAGTACAGTGACAAAAACAAAAAAACAAAAAACAAAAAAAACAAAAACAAAAAACCTGGAGAACTGCGCCTTCAGATAAAAATTTCACATGATTACATTGTCCATGAAACTACTTGGTGACCAAATTATGAAATTTGGCTCTTGTCCAAGTTTAGTTTTGTTTTTATGTATCCACCCCATTGCATTTTTGGGTTGGCTGTCCGTATGTGGTTCCATCTGACCACCATTTGTGAACATGGTATCCATTCCTGCTGGACACCTAAATCTCCGATTATCCTCATTCCTACCTTCACAACATACCTAGACTTCATCACATTTTGGTGACCTTGATGTCATTTTCAAGGTCACATGATCCATTAATCAATGCTTGAAGTGTCTCCAGTTCCATGGTAAGAACTTGTTACCCAATTTGGACAAACAGACCATTAATGGAAAACTGGGATAAGGTCGTACATTTTGGATTATTAATTTTTTAATGAGAGTTGAAGGTCAAGGTCATAATGCCACTGGGAATATATGGGTCAAAATGTGGAAATCTTGTGAAGATTAGCTTCTGTAATTACCTCAACTGACATTACAGTATGGTCCATCTGTCCACAATTCACATTTTCAGCTTCTCCCAAAACCATTTGCCTGATTCACTTGAAGCTTGGAGGGAATATACTTTTATTATGTGGATTTCTGCCAAGTTTGCTAAAATGGTCCTGGTCCAATGATTTTGGGATTTTTAAAGATTTTTTTTTGGGGGGGGGGGCAAAATCTTAAACAAATCTCGCCCCACCCCCACCCCCCAAATTACTTGGAAATTGAATAGGGACATCTCTGGGGACACCTAGACCTTAATTTGTTCAACAGGTGGCACTGATTTTTTACTATTTTTTAGCTCAGCTGACTTGTCAGTAGCTGAGCTTATCTTATGGTCCTTCATCCATTGTAACCAATTCACATTTCCAACTTCTCTAAAATAACTCGGTAGATTGACTTCAAGCTTAATAGAAATATACCTTGGGTGGGTCTCCACAAAGTTTGTTGAAATGGTCAAGTACCAGTAATTTTGGGATTTTTTATGATTTTTTTGGTCAAAGCTAAAAAAATTTTCCCTCAAAGCACTTGGCCAATTGCTTCGAAATTTTATAGGGACACTTCTGGGGACCCCTACATCTTAATTTGTTCAAGAGGTGGTGCTGCAATTTGTTTCTATTTTTTTATGAATTACTGTGTGTTTTTGCTGTTTTCGACTTCTCTGAAACTGTCACTGAGACTGGCTTCAAACTTGGTGGCAATGTTCCTCTAGTGGGTCTCCATCAAGTTTTTGTTTGAATGGTCATGCTTTGATAATTTTTGCATTTTTTATGAAATTTTTTGTTCTTTATTTTGGCAAATCTGAAATTTTTTTTGTCCAAAACGGCTCACCCAATTGCTTCGAAATCACACAGGGAAACTCTTAGGGCCCTCTAGTTGTTAATTTGTTCCTCAGGTGGTGCTGTAATTTTTTTTTTACAATTTTCATGAATTTTAGTTTTTTTTTTTTTTTTCCTTTTTATCCCTGCTTTCATGGACGAGGTTGTGTGTTTAGTTTGCATCTGCACTAAGACATGGAATATGAACAGCCTTGGGCAAACTGGATGCTAGATGCAAAGACAGCTTCTCTTCATGCAGAAAAGGTGAGAATGATGTGTTAAAAATGGCTCTAAGACTGATATGGGCTTCAATAGTGGTTTTATGGCTTGATATCATTTATTTATGAAATTGCTTGCTGTTTCCACAATATTTATTTTGTAGGACATGAGTATATCCAGACAGCTGACCTGATTTCAGCACATGGGCCACGTGCAAAACTTGGTCAAAATCATATTGCTCACTCTGCACCATCAAACACTCCATGGTTTTGATTCAAGGCCTCCGCTTAATTTGTTCACAACAGATGCTGTGCAGTGGCAATAGAAACTGTGTTGTTAAGGACAGACACATATATGTAAATGAAATGTTGAATCCCAGACAGCGAGTGTGTGTGTTTTACATTTTATGCATGTTAGTGTTGTCAATGAAGCCCACGATCAAGCGTGGTGATGATGGAAGGTCATGTGGTGTCAATAGTATGGTACCAATTCTGTAACAGGTTAATGCATCATTTTTTTTTTCAGCCCTGTGCCAAAATTTAATGAAATTCATACATTTAGTAGTATATATAATTAGACCTGATTTCAGCTTTGCTGTGATGTATGCAGATAGACATTAGGGTCGGCACTTTCAGTTTCACACCAGCACACAGACAGAGAGTGCAACATTAATTAGCCACTAGCCCAATGCCCATGTCTAGTAAAGTTGTAAGTTTTGCTTTGGACAAGCAAAAGGGATTGGTATAGAACTTTTTTTTTCAGGCTGCTTTGACCAAAATAATCGGTTTATTTGAATTCATTGGCAAACCACTTGACAAAATTACAGCAATAAAAAGAATGGGCAACTTCACGCACTTCTTGTCATGTTTGTGGATGTTTTGAATGATCACTCCACATCTTAATACCACGCACTGTTGCAATATTAGTAATATGAATCAAATGCATGTATTTATATTTGCTGTTGGTGTATTTTGTCGAACTTATGAACAGAAAGTTGGGAAAATCATCTGTTTTACATATCTACGATACTTCGTGATTGTGGTTGATAAAATGACACTTCAGCAGACATAGTAACCAACACGTTCAGTAACCCCTAGACCTAGCTTTGACCTGAGACTGAGATATTCACTAAAATTTCACAAATAACTGTTACAATACACCAACAATGGAACCCAGACAGTGAGTCACAATGTTATTTTGGCAAACTAGTTTGAAAAGGCATGACCCAGATCGAAGCCATAACAACCAAAACTTGAAAGGTACCACAGACTTGTTGACTGATATCTGGTGGGACTTAAAAAAGTAAGTTTTGCAGGTAGGATTCTGTACTACACTTGCACATGATATGTGTAGTTGACTGATGAGTGCATCTGTGTATGATTTGCCATTGGAGATACCTGTAGCAACTGAAAGCATTCCCACGTAGCGGCAAATGAATGTCTGTTTCTTGCATGATCAGCATGGAACTGCTGATATTGAAAAACTCTGTGATCATGTATTGTTTAGTTTAGTTCGGGAACAGTTAACCAGATTCACTTCAAACTTGGTGGGAATGGAACCTGGGTGGGTCTTTGCCAAGTTCATTCAAATGTCACACTCCAGTGATTAAAAAAATTGAATTTTTTGTTCATTTTGGGGGCAAAAACTTAAAAAAATCAAAACTAATCAGCCAGTTGCTTTGAAATGGCTTCTGGATGGGGCCACTTCTGAGGACTTACAGACCGTAATTTGTTCCCGAGGTGGCACTGCAATTTTTTTTTCCCTATTTTTAATTTTTTCTCCAAAACCTTAACTAGAATTGTTCTGAAACTTGGTGGAAGTATAGCTGGTGGGAGAGGTAAACAGAGTTGTTCTATAGGTAATCTTTTCAACTTATGTACCTCAGTTAATACAAGCATTCCTGTTGATTACCATGTAAATCAATGGGGATTGCAATGGAAATTCACATTTTTGACATCTCTAAAACTGTCAAGCAAATTCCCTTTAACCTTGGAGGGAATATACCTTGGATGGGTCTCTACAAACTTTATTCAAATGATCATGCTTCATTGATTTTAATTAATTTTTTGGTTCAATTTTTTGGCAAAACCTTAAAAAGTCTCCAAAACTGATTGCTTTGAAATTGCATGGGGAACACACCTTAATTTGTTCAACAGGTGGTGCAGCAATTTTTTTTTTTTTTTTTTGTATTTTTTTAAAATTAATTTTTGTGTGTTTCCGTATTTTCTTCTCCAAAAGTGTCACACAGATTGTTTTGAGTGTTGATGGAAGTGTAGCATGTGAGAGGGTTAAAGGAAGTAGTGATACTCTGTTCTCCTGATTTTTAATTAATTTTTCAATTTTGCATCTGTCAGCACTGCAGCAACTCTGTTAGTCTGAAGAGGGTGCAATGGAAATTTATATTTTAGACTTCTCCAAAACTGTCATCCAGATTCACTTCAAACTTGGGGGATGTACCTTGGATGGGTATCTGGGATGTTGAAATGGTCATGCTCCATCGTTTTTTAAGATATTTTATGAATTTTTTGTTTAGTTTTTGGGCAAAATCTGCAAAAATCTTCTTTAAAACTGCTCAGCCAATGCTTTGAAATTGCACATGGACACTTCTGGGGACCTCTAAAGCTTAATTTGTTCAAGAGGTGGCACTGCAATTGTTTATCTATTTTTTATGAATTTTTGTGTGTTTTTTTTCCCCCATTTTTAACTTCTACAAAACCAACACTCAGATTGTTCTGAAACCTGGTGAAAATGTAGCTTGTGGGAGGATTAGTCAAACTTCTTCACTAGGTGGTGACACTCTGGATCCCTGATTTGCAATTAACTTTTCAGTATGGGTACCTGTCAGCTAATTCATGCATTCCTATTGTTTACCATGTAAGTCAATGGGATTGCAATGGAACCGCCAAGTTTTACTTCCTCTCCAGAATCCTCCTCCACTAGACTAGAGTTGAACTTATTATAGGTTGAATGTCAAGGTCAGCTGACGATGGGGTGTTCACACCACCCTTTTGTTTTTGTAGATCTTCATTAAATTTTGTGGGCTTCCCAAGGAGGTTATAAAATCTTGATTGATACGAATCATAGTGGTGCTACTTACACTTGACTTGCCTGCGAAGACAGACTCTTCTTGCTGCACCATGCAGATATGACTTTAACCCTGCTAGAGTTGCCCTCCATTGACATCCATACCAACATAATAGCCAGGCAAATAGGGCTGTTTATACAAGCAAAGATTTGAAAAGTATGGCCAAAACATGTTGGAAAATATAAAATTCCATGCAAAAGAAAATCAGCTATACATGTCAAATTTACAAGATATTTTGACCATGTCAGGCACCAATATATGGATGACCTTGATGTACTTATTCCAGGTCAATGGTGCCACAAAGTTGAAAGGATTTGATTTGATTTGATTTATTTGTTCTTTAGCCAGGGTCACTATTACCTGAGCGCAGACTCCTGGACAGCGCAAGAGACTGAGGGCGCCAGTCGGAGTCTGACCCAAGAGTACCAGCCTTTGAATTTACCGCTCCAATCACAATAGCACACACAAAAATTCGTTCAGATTCGAACGTTACTCTGCCATCTAGTGTCCTAAGCTAGAACTAGTTTATTGACCAATTTATTTATTTATTTGAAGCACGCCATCTGTCACTGAATATGTATAAAAGAAAACCGAAATGGCTTTACTAGAATGTGTTTGATTGGTTCACTGGTCGGCATATCTAGCTCACTGATTGGTTTGACGTAGAGAGTTGAAATCAGCGTGTGATTCAAATGGTACACTTGGGTCAGACTCCGACTGGCGCCCTCAGTCTCTTGCGCCGTCCAGGAGTCGGCGCTCAGGTAAGGGTCATTAGCTCAGTGATGCAGCACTGGTCTTCTGCCAGGCCCTGGATTGCTAGAGATATCCACAGTTTTCAAGTATGCCCCATAATAGCTTTCAAAACACTAAGCTTATAAAAACTCAGGTTCAGTGTCATATTGATGATGCCACCTACTGTATTGTTTATTATATAGGTTATAATTTGAAAATCTTGTGAACACTGGATCGAGCATCTCTAAATTTTGGTGCATCCTGAAATTTAGCATGATTTTGGAGGTTATGATACCAGCGTGGAACCATAAAGTTTCCCATGCATCGTTAAAAGCCCTTAAAAGTCATTTTGATTTCTTGTTTCTAAGGAAGGCCTTTAAGAGACAATACATTTAGATGTGTGCCATTAGAAGCCATTAAATTTTAATTTGGATTAGTTGTAGCAAATGGTTGTGTTATTATCAGCAATATCCCCTCCAAAATTCATTCACCTGTAATATTTGTTTTTTCCTACATGTCCACAGCTTGTACCGATCACTGTTGAGCAGACAGGAAGTTCCCAAATTGAAGTCGTTTTCACACGCTCACAATAAGATGTACACTAGCCCAAATGCAAATGGCATCTCAAGGCTTGAGCAACAATGTGACCACCTGCCCTTCAGCACTCACATTGGTCAGTAATTTATCCTTAAAAGTTGTCTGCAATAGACATTAAAAGTCACTAATTTGGAACTTCCTTGGGCTGCAGGAATCTTATCCCATTATCTTGTTCCTCACATAAGCATGTCTCACTCCATGCACCTAAATGTATACAGTGAAACCTGTTTTGAGATCAGGTCAAATAGTGGTCACACAAGGAAGTTGGTCTCTCAACTGAGGTCTATAACAAGGTAGAGAAAGCAAAAGGGACTTTGGAAATATGGTCTTAAAAGGCAGGTGGTCGCTCATTACAGTGGTCTCTCAAAACAGGTTTCACTGTATATTGTACATGTACATGACAACCCAGATGCAGTAGGTCCACAGCGCTCTTGTAACTAGATGGCGCCACTCCAGCGATTATGCTGAAAGCTGACAATCCAGTGTGGAATCCAAGTTAAGAGTGATCCATAGCGAGCCTACAATTTGACAAGCAAATTGGAAAGAGGCTCTGTTTTTAGCTCAGCTTAACATAGGTCAAGAAGTTTATAGCATCATCATATCCATGTCTGTCCATGCATCCATCCATAAACTTTTGCTTTTGAATGCAATGCAGTTCACAGTTTTCAAGTTAACTCTTTAAGTGCTAAATTTTGGACTGAGTCAACAGCCTTTCTCTGGAACGAGAGGCATGCTGGTACTTGAATGAAAGTTCTTTTTATGAGGAATACAAATCTGAGATCCTAATGATAATTCAGACTGGTTTGACTTTAGTAGATCAACTTTAGACTTGATTGGTACTTAAAGAGTTAAAACTCCATATAACTTTCAGGACTCATGAATGGTATAAAAATCTAAGTCAATTTTGATATTATTGGTGCCGCACTTGTATGAACTAAAACGGTGAGCATCTCTGTCATTTTTCCAAAGAGGTCTGCAGAGTATTTTTCCTTAGAGTATAGAGATCCAAGGTATTTCCACATGTTTTCCACAGTTTTCCTAGGAACTTCAACAGTTTCCTCGGGGGGAACGGAGATACCTATGTGCGGGTAACCCCAAATAACTTTCAGGACTCATGGAAAGTATAAAATGTGAGTCAATTTTGATACTGTCATTGCCAGCACCTGTATTGTAATGTAACATATGAGCTATAATGTGAAAATCACGAGAACCCTTTTTTAAAGAGTTTTCATTAAACATCCAGAAGCCCAGTAGTAATGTCAATCAGGCAAAAAAGAGGAAATCAAGGTATATGATGACACTACACATAGTACATGGAAATATTGATTAATATGTATTGAAAACACAGATACATAATGTCACTTCTTGATCACCTTAATGCTGATCTCAATGAGGCAACTTATATTGCTGCAAAATTGAGTGGAAACTCCCCCAATTCCTGTCTAAAAAGACCAGACCTTCAGCAGTCCTGGTGGCGACTTCTGATGGTTGTTCTGTGAACTGCAAGTCCCAAGTGTCTGACACATGCACCCTGCACATCATTCCTTCTCGAGGGATGAGAGATGGGGGCTCACATCAAGTCACCAAGTGCATGGACGTGAAGCCACCAGCGGCAGCATCATGGGCCCAGCTGCCTGTCCCTGGGTGTCTTCAACTCCCAAGGTGCCTGCAGCCTCCTAGGTACAGCTGCTGTTGACGGTGTCCGAGCCACGGGTACCAGTTATGATGCTCCTGTGGCCCCAGTCTGGATAGAGATGTTGCCCTTCCCACTGTACCCTACCTTCAACACTGGGATGCTGCCTCCCTCCTTGGAGAGGCAAGCCTCCCTCCTTGGAGAGGCAAGCAGTATAAGCCAGAAGGGGTAGCAGCACTTGTGGGAGCAGACCCAGTCTCTTCCTGAGCTTTCTGGTGCCCCTATTTTGCATGAGCAGGCAGGGCCAGATGAACAGTCAGCTGCTACTGCCTTGAGCCAGTTCTACCTGAGCAGCCAGATTCTGGGGTTTTTGCAACTCCAAGAGGTACCACTTTGTCACCCTTCCTCCATAATGGCGATCCATCATGTTTGCTGGAAGTCCCACCTAGTCAGCCCAGAGTGGACCAGACAAGGTCTGTGGAAGAGGTGGCTCAAGTTTCTCCTGAAGCTCAGCTTCCCAGACCGCAAGGCATGGCGACAGACCCCATTCTGTCCCAAGTGGCCCCTGCCTCAGAACCCAAGGAAAGCTTTCTTTTCAATGAGGCACTAGATACGATGGCTGCCACTCACTCATTGGATTCCGGAAAGCCCTTAGACCTCGACACCAAGGAGGAGGAAGCGCTGCTGTCTAGACCATCCACTCAAAGCAGACGACCATGCCAGGCTTCTGCTGGCCAGAAGCCAGTAGTGTCCTCGGGGTCATGGCCCCCAGGCCCGGCAAAATGGATACTACCCTTAAGTGCTCAGAGCTTTTAGCATGTTAAGGTCTTGATCAGGGCACTCATGGGAGACCATGTGTTGGTCCCACACCTGGAAAAGCAGAGAGGGGTGTTGGCTTAAGTGTGCCACAGTTTGTTTTTGGACAACACTAAGCACAAGTGCCCAACTATTTTTGTGCCCTTTGTAGCTGATTTTTATAACCAGCTGACAGCCAAGGCATGTAGCAGCCAGGTCTCCATGGACTTCCCACAGGCTTTCTGAAGCAGAGGGTGAGTCTTTTCCTGGCAGGTTGATGTCCATGCAGGGGCAACAGTACTCTGTTCGGTTGCTCTCAACCATTGCTGCCGTGACCCCAAGCATGGTGCTAGGGGTTCCCCATCTCATCTGGTGCCCAGGCTGTGGATTCTGCATCAGCTGGGCCAGCCAAGATGGGGAAGATGAAGACCCTGACGGGCAAGCTAGCCCAGAACCAGGAAGTGAAAGGTCAAGAAGCAGAGCTTCGGACTATCGCCCCAGGAGCTAACCCTAGACTCAGGGCTGCACCATTACTGGCTCCTCATTGTACGCAATAGGAGGATGCCTTTCTGCCTGTCGCTTGGAGTAGGAGGCTATCACCCATGATTCATGCATCATCAGCACCCTGAGTCATGACTACATGCTAGTGGTCACCCACATCCCCCCCACCCCCACCCCCGCTACTTCACAAGCCCAAACAGTTCAGCCTGCCAGCACAGGAGCACAAGGCCTTGGTGTTCCTAGAGGTGGTCCAGCTGTAGGACAAGAATGCCATAGAGCCAGTAGAAGACCACCAGTCTCCTGGGTTCTACAACCTCCTGCTTCTTCTTCCAAAGAGAGATGGAAGATGGCAGCTGTTCATATACATGTCAGTGCTGAAAAAGTACCTGGAAGTCCCCCTCCTAAATGGAGATACCTCATTCTGTAGTGGCAGCACATAAACCCCAGGAGTGGTCAGCATCTCAGAACCTCAAGGATCTATTGTTTCATGTGCCAAACACGGTGACTTCATGCAAGTACCTGCTTTTCATATCTGTGGGCCAGGTCTTCTACTTCAAGGGTCTCCTGTAAGGACTGGCCATGGCACCTCTGGTGTTTAACACGTTCGCTCATGCGGTTGCTGCACACCTGTACAAGAGGTCCATACACATGGATGTGTATCTCAACGACTGATTGCTCTGACTGCTCTGGCCTGAAGCACTCCTTCATCGCACACAGTTCATCTTGGATCTATCCCAACACCTAGGCCTGATTGTGAACCTGCCAAGTCAAACCTAGTGCCAGAACAGATCTTTGTCTCCTTCAGCATCCAGTTTGATCTGATCGCCTTCATCTGTCACCTGTCAGAAAACAAATGGGAAAGAACTACAGCTGATCTTGTCTGCCTTTCTGACTCAGTTGTCCCAAACAGCCAGGCAGTGGCAACATTTGGTAGGCTCCATTGACATCAGGTCCCAATGGGTTGGCTATGCCTTCAACCACTGCAATTTGCAATCACCTTGAGGAACAAGTGGTCAAAGGACCAAGGGTACCAAGCCCAGATGCTCATGAAGGGATTTTTGTTCCCCAAATATTGTTCCCCCAGGAAGAAGTATGTGTTCCTCAAGGAGAACAAATATTTGTTCCCACTCAGGACTCTGCAGGGTGGACCTCAAGCTCAGGACATGGAAAACATGGTTCTTGCTAACGCCTTCTGGAGCTAAGAGAAGTGAGATCCATGGTCTAGCCTATATCAAATTCAATGGTCCCCCAACCACTCCCAGGGGACCCCATGACCTCACTTGGGCTTCTTAGCAAGCAACCAAGTGGTTTGAGACCCATCTATGGCCTTCAGGGCTTTACTATTCCTGCCATGTGCATGGCTCTTCTCAAGGAAAGAGCCCTGTGCCTGGACACAGAGGTCTGCACTCTTTCTCCCACTGGACTGACCCACAAGGAACAGGTCTGCCAAAAAATGATCTCTTCTTGGATTAAGCAGACCATCCTAAAGGCCTATGAAATCATGCTGGATAGCCCTCTGGTTCTAGCACAGGTCATTGTGGAACATTGCTGTGGTTGAAATTCTTCATGGAACATTACTTACACAACATGATCATGCTGGAAGAAGGCATATAAGCCTTCACTAGTGTGGAAAGTTTCTTTGCATAGGTTCCCTGCTAGTGTCTGGCGGTCTTTCCCTGTCCTCTCTGGGCAGCCACCATGTTCCAGTTCATGGGGCAGCAGCCCATCATTGAGGAACGCCCTACCTGAAGGCAGCTGAACATATAGAATTCCACATGGCTGTGTCATGGGGAATGGATTTTAGACAGCACTAGTTTTAAAACCGTTGACTGCTCGCCAAAGGCTCGCAGTGAACGGTTTGAAATGAGCGCAGTCTAAATCCATTCACCATGACATGTCCATGTGGATTTTTTTTCTCCCACAAAGCGTTAAATCCTATGTTTTTGTCAAAAACCTGCTTGGTTCAGCGTGCTTGCAGCAGCTGTTTTGACTCCATTTTGTTCACTTTCAACATTGCGTTGCTAAGGTACGTCACTCACCCAAGAAACAACTGTCAGTTACTCTTTTCTATCTTATGTAATCCGATTGGCTTACAAATAACAACCAATAGGAATCTGTCTTTTATTTTATTTCGGTCGTAAAATCATTCCACATATATGTTGGGAACGGTTGTGTTTCCACATGGGTAACTATGGGAGAACTTAGCTTTCTTCCAACATTAGCCTCCTTCATAACCCTCTTGGCCACACCTACTGACACCAGTCGTTCTGGCCAAGACTCCACCCATCAGATCTTCATGGCCAGACGAGCAGGCATAGGTCAGCAATCACCATGTTGATGGGTTGTCACTGAGGGTCCCAAGCCCATTGTGCTGGGGCCCTGCTGTGGCAGCCTCAAGGCCATGTACCACTGAGTCCCCGGTCACTTCTTCACCCAGACTGATGTGTCCTCCAGCCTGGCAGTCCTGATGGTTGAGTCTGTATTCTCGCATACATTACCTGATCATGTAACTGCTTGTATATTGGCAATTAGATGGTCAAGAGGTGACACTACAAAACTAATACATGAGTTTTTTAGGAATTTTGGTATTAGTGAGTAGACTCTCCTCTTGACCACATTCAAAGGCCGACCTGACCACGCCACTACCCCTCCATGCTCAGGAATTCCACTGACTATCTCAGGGAGAAATGTGCAGGGGGTATGCGCCTTTTGCCCTGGATACCCAGTTCACAGAACAGCCACCAAAGGGACCCCAGATGGATCTGGTCTTTTTAGGTAAGAATTGAGTGAGTTCCCACTCAATTTCTGGGACATATTAATAGCCTAATTGAAATTGGCAATAAGATGGTCAAGAGTCAGTATACTCACTAATACTGAAGTTACTAAAAATTACACATTTTAATCAATATCATGAGAAACCATACAGTAAATCTTTCCAAACTTATCATAGACATGAATATGTCGAAGTTTAACATGACATCATTTTGATGCTACTTTCTCAAGGTCACAAAGCAAATTGATTTCAGGAATGTTTTTTTTAGCCCAGCTGACTTGTCAGTCAGATGAGCTTTTAGGAGGCTCAGTCATCCATCATCTGTCTGTCCACAATTGACATATATTACTTATTCTCCAAACCCACCAGCCAAATTCACTTTAAACTTAGTGCAAATATACCTTGGGTGGGTCTCTACAAAGTTTGTTCAAGTGGTCATTCACAAATGAACTTTTTATTTTTTTATGAATTTTAACCTCATCTGATTTGTCAGTCAGCTGAGGGTACAGGATGGTCCTTTGTCCATTGTTGGCATCCGTCCACAACAATTCACATTCTCGACCTTCTCAAAAACCCTATGCTTGATTCACGTGATACTTGATGGAGCTATACCCAGAGTCAGTCCCCACAAAGGTTCAAATGATCACACTCCAATGATTTTTGGATTTTTGTGATCTTTTTTGCTCATTTTTTGGCAAAATCTTCCCTGCAACCCTTCAGCCAGTTGCTTTGAAATTGCATAAGGACACTTCTGGGGACCCCTGGACCTTAATTTGTTCACCAGTGCTGTATTTTTATTTATTTTTTTTAACTTTTGTGTCTTTTCCCTATTTTTGACTTCTTCTCTAAAGCTGTCACTCACACTGTTCTGAAACTTGGTGGTTGGGTAGCATGTGGGAGAGTTAAACAAAGTTGTGCACTAGGTGGTGATATGAAGTATTATCAAGTAAAGTCATTGGGAATTGCGATAGAAATTCACATTTTCAGTTTCTTCTCCAATACCGTCTACTTGGTGGGAATGTACCTTGGGTGGGTATAAGTTGTTCAATTAGTAAGGGCCCATTGATTTGTAGATTTTTATATTTCAATTCAATTTTTTGGCTTCAAAATTCTTTTGTCCAAAACCATTGCACCAATTGCTTTGAAACTACAGAGCTACTTCTGGGAACCCCCAGACCTTTATTTGTTCCATAAGTGGTGCTGCAATTTTCTTTTGTGTGTGTGTGTGTGTGTGTGTGTGTGTGTGTGTGTTCACATTTTTGACTTCTACAATACCGTCACTCAGATTGTACTGCATCTTGGCAGAAATGTAGCTTGCGGGAGGTTAAACAAATTTGGGCACTACATGGTGATACTCTGGATCCCTGATTTTCAGCAAATTTCTCAATTTGGGTACCTTCCTGCATCCATTCCTGTTGATTACTATGCAAGTCAATGAGGATTGCAATGAAAATTCAGTCTGTGCATATTTAAGGTCAACTGAGCACAGGACTGTCACAAGGTTTTCTTTTTTTTTTCTTTTTTTTTTTTTGCTTTTTCTTTGATGGTGATTATGTCTTAACCTTGTGTATATAAGCATGTATCTCCACATGAACATTATACAGACAAAAGTCTAGGATGTGTGGTGTCATGGTGGTGCACTGGTGGCATTAACAGGGGTCAAAACACATCAAACATATTTTTGTAATAATAAATTGAAATGTACCTACAAAAATTACACCAAGCATAGGTTAGGACAATGGTCAAAGTCTGTTTAAATTTTAGGTGTCTTTAACCTATCTTCCAAGGTCTCTAAGGACACTTAATTCAACATGTTAAGAAATAATAAGCCCAATGATACCAAATGTATCACAAATGCATATTCTGAGGAAGTTTGATATTGAATAATTTGTATGAGCCCAAACAACTTTATCAGATTGGTGGTACATGTATATTGCCAATGACAATGACCATCACACACACACACACAAAAAAAAAAAAAAGATTCCTAAAGTGCATTCCTTCTGTGACCTTGAGAAAGGAAGTCAATGCCATCCCATACTATCCAATATCAAATTTTTACACGCACGATACATACTTGTTGCTCATTAGGTATCGTTAGCCTTATCCTTTCTCAGAATATTATTCAACATGTTTTCAACACGATTCTGTCCATATATCTTCCATAATATACACTACCAAATTTCAGCAAGTTTTCATCTTTCTCTTTAAAAAAAAAAATATCAAAATTTTAACATTTTAGTCCACATATAAAATTAAAAAAATAGAATGAATAAGTTCCAGTGTCACCTGTTGAACAAATGGTAGTCTTGGGTCCCCAGAAGTGTACCTATGCAATTTCAAAGCAGTTGGCTTTCTGGTTTTGGATTTTGTAACATTTGGCAAAAAAAAAGAAGAAAAAAAAAAAAAGAAAGGAAAAAAAAAAAAAAAAGAACCACAAGATCCCTTAAACCATTTGAACATAAAAATCTGTACAAATTTGGTAGTGAGCCACATCTCCACCCAGTTTGAAGGTAATTGGGCCAGTGGTTTTGGAAAAGAAGTCGAAAATGTGAAATGTGGATGATGGGACGATAGGCAACTTAGTCTCCTGAAAGCTCAGCTCTATTGACAAGTCTGCTGAGCCAAAAATAGGTCAGTCACCCAAAATTTACAGAATTTGACCACGGGGATTATACATACCAGAAATAAATTTTGTACTTCCATCTCTATGATCACAATAATGACATGAATGTGATTTATCATGATATCAGCTCCAATTAATACCATCAGCCATTATGACCACACGTGATACATTTTTGTCTGTTATATGTTCCTGCAATGGTATATAGATATAGACCTATATTCACAACTTAAAATATTATGACCATCACAAAAAGAAAAAGAAATAGAAAAAGAAAAATCATTACCTGAGATGCATTGCCTATGGGAACTTGAGAAAATAGGTCAAGGTCATCCACATTGTGCAATATTAAACTACATTTGCCTTATTCTTTCTCAAAATATTGATGAATGTGTTTTCAAAACCTTTCAGTCCATATCTTCCATAATAATTACTGCAGGAGGCACCAAATTTTTTTGGTCATTTTGCCTGATGGACATTCCTGCCAAGTTTCGTGATGATTGATGGAAAGCTGTGAAAAGGCTTTTCTTAAAATTTTCACATTTTGGTCAACAACTTGCATTATATATGGATGGTGCCACCAACATCGAAGTCAATCTAAATCACTGAATTCTTACAAGTCCTGAAAGTTATATGGAGTTATCTCGAAAACTGTGGACTGAATGGTGTTCACAGAAAAAGTTTATAGACTGTTGACAGACATGATGATCATATGGGCTCTGCCACCTGAGGTCAGCAGAGCAGAAAACTGAGGCTGCTAACATGCTACAGGGCTGTCCAACTGGAGCATTGTAGCAAAGTTTTGCTACAAAGCTCACCCAAATTGCTACAAGTAAAGAAAATTTGCTACACAGATTTTCAGCTGGACAGCACTGTTGCCATGTGTCACATACAAATGCATAAACAATAGGAGTGTGAACAGTAACGAAATAGCCAAACTCATTTTGGATGTGAACACCATGCTAACTTGATTCCAGGCTGGATTGGAAATGGAATAACAAAAGACCCCCTAAGCCAGCCTATGTGCAGATGTGAATTACCAGGGAACTGCTACAGAGGTCCTGGAATTACCAACCAACATGTAGTATTTTTCATATCAGGCTTGCCAAAAGCATCCCCACACAGTTGGTGGTTGATGCAGTTCCATTCAAGAAAGCAAGTCTAAAGGGTAGAAAGAGTTAGTTGGTGGCAGAAAAATTATGCTCTGGTGACAAGGCTGAATTTAGTTTGAGTCAGTGTCAGTGAGACCTATAAATACATTCCTAACAAGGAAGACGGACATTGTGGACACTAATGATAATGATGGTGATCGTAAGATTAAGTGCTTGTGATATGCTGGGAAATATGAATTGAACGGATGCTATGTTGGCTTAGGGCTCCAAGGTCCAAGCCTATTGCCATAATAAGCCATGTCATACAATAAAAAGCCCTGATACCAGCCAAGAACATGGGTCTGGCTGAACTCGAAGCCTCAAATTGATGGTTTTCATCTTTCCTACAGAGAAACTAAATCAACTGCCAAGTGCTATTTGGTGACAGTGCTGAGGTGGGTAACAATGTCACAGCACATTGGAAAGAAATTTGTCCTATGTATTGTAGAAGAGGACTATAATGTCAATGACATCTACAAATGCAGATGAGACCAGTTTCTGCATCAGACCAATGCCAGAAAAAAACACAGCAGTGCATATCCTGAGGACATCCAGATATCTTTGACGGCCAAAATCTGCTAAAATTATATTGACCATGATGTGTGCAACCCGTCATACAAACCCAAGCCAGCAGCTGCTATTTGACCTGCATGTATGTTGACCTCAGTAATGAGCTTAGTGACCCAGACCAATGGTAAAGGTCAAAAATAAACAAGAGGCCCATGGGCCTAATGCTCTGCTGCCACCGTTGCTATATTGCACCTGTCCATTTCAAAGTTGCAAGTCCTCAAGAGGCTTCTGAACATATAAAGCTTCTGTAGATTAAGTGTGCAAGAAGTCCACCAGATGGCACTTTGCTCCACATATAATCATAGCTTATTTGTGCAATTCCTGTGATGGATATTGCTGCATATGCCAAGACAACAATGAGCGAGTCCTTAAAATTATGTCCTTAGTGACCTTGGGACAGAATATAAAGATCAAAACTAGGTCAAGGTCACTGATATTATATCAAACTCTAGCTTGTACATTGTCTATATATCCTATAACTTTGGCAAGTCTAATCCAATTACTTATCAAGATATGGCATTTTGTCTTAGAACACATTTTGGCTCATAATTTCTGCCAAAATATAGCTGGCGCCACAGGTATCATTAGCTACTTAGACTTTGACCTCCCCACAGTCCTACTGCATTTGGTGAAGGTCTGCCAAAAATTAAAGATGCTAGAGTGTTCACAAGATTTTCATATTTTGACCCCTATATTGCATAATATTGTAGGTGGGGCCACCAATATAAAAACAAACCTAGAATTTCATACACCCTTCAAGTCCTGAAAGTTGTACTGGGCTAACTTGAAAACTGTGGGCGGTATAGTGGTCACAAGATTTTCACAATTTGTCTTGTATATTACATAATTCTATAGGTGGCCCCACCAACACTGATGTCAACAAAGATTTTTATACACTTTATACCTCATAAAAGTTATATGGGCCTAACAGAAAAATTTCTGGGGTGCACAGCATTCACAAGATTAACCCTATATTCAAACTGGCCATTTGACCTTGACCTTCAACTCAGATTAAAAAATGTACTGTTCAAAATAGGCACCCCACATCCAGCTTTCCATATATGGTCTGTTTGTTCAAATGGCGTTATAACTTTTCCAGTTATTAAAGAAAAACAATAAACTTGGACAAGCCCCTAAGTCCATAATTACTGGGTCACAGTGACCAAAATGTGAGTCACCAAGTAGTTTTATGTAATCAAGTGCAATTTAGATCTGGAAGCTCAATTCTCTTAGCCATTGATGACCAAGCTACACCCTGCCATTACAAAATCACCTTTTCAACTTTACAGGCATGGTGACCTCAAAAAATAGGTCAAGGTCACTGATATGACATAAAATTCTACCAATTGGACATGGTCTATATATCCTATAAACTTGGCAAGTCTAATACTCTTCCAAATACTGTAAATTGCTTTAATTTCGCTGTATTCTTATTTTCGCTTATTTCGCTGATGGCACAAAACCGTGAAAATAAAACACAGCGAAATAGTATTTTAACATTGTTAGAATGGGAATTTTGTCCAAAACAGTGAAATTAAAACTACAGTGAAATGTCAAAAATACTAAAACCGTGAAAATTTGAACACGCGAAAATAAAGCAATTTACAGTATGCAATTTTATATCTTAAAACACATTTTAGCTCATAATTTGTCAAATTATAGGTGGCGACATGAGTGTCACTAGTAACTTAGACTTTGACCTCCCTACAATCCTATTAACTTTGGTGACGATGCACCAAAAATTAGAGGCCAGGGTGTTCACAAGATTTTCACATTTTGACCCCTGTATTACATATTGTAGGTGGCACCACCAACATCCAAAAGAACCTAGATTTTCATACACCCTAGAAGTCCTGAAAATTGTATCTGGCTAACATCAAAACTTTTTAAGTTATTGCGCTCACGAACAAAAAGTTTACAGACGGACATGAGGGATACTATGAGCTCTGTGACCTTAGGTCAGCTGAGCTGAAGAACAAATCTTCTCATCACCCCAGGACTCCAATAATGTGGAAATTGGAATAAAATTTTTCAAAATGCCCTGTATAATTTTCCCACCACAAAAGCAGAAAACTTTCCTTTTTTCTTCTTCCACTTCAATCTTTTCGGGCTCGTTTTCTGGGTGGTATGGTTGTAGTGTGTGCTCCCCCCCCCCCCCCCCCCCCCGACACATGCCTCCTTACTCAAATTGAGTGTTGGCGAAAATATAAAAATTTTAAATGTAATTTGATGCCCTTTACTTGGTCAGATTTTAATCCACTTCTGCAAGTTTCTCCACTTGCTCGTTTGAAAGGAGGGAAAATTTAGACCACTGGGCGTCATATTTTAATTTCAACCAAATTAAAATCTACCCCACTCCCCTTATACAGATCAATATGTTATGGAAGTGCTAAGGGATAGTTCAACATTATCATCATTTTTTAATTAGTACTTAGGGTACTAAATTTCATTACCCCCCTCCCTCTCCCCCCCCCCCCCCTTAGTACTTTAAAATGATGATTTTCCTCCCAAATCATATCATATCAAAATTGCACAAAACAGGCCAAAAATTTACCATCATTTTCCATATCCTGTGAAAGTGTACAGACCCATTTAACCCCCTCCCCCCCTTGCGTACTGTAAGTACTAATTAAAAAATGATGAAAATGTTGAACTATCCCTAAGAATATTGGGCTATATCTGCCAAGGAACCACTCACAGTGCTACTGTGCTCAAACATGCCAAATGATGTCAGGGATAGAGGAGTTCGGGCTACTTGTGGTAAGCAGGTCAGGCATGCAAGTGGCCCGTTAGAAAAATATCTGAAAATTCCCCACATCTATCTGAAATACCTCCACATCTATGAAATCTAGCCGCACAAACACAAAATATGAAGGGGACATGAACAATTTAGCTAATATCAGGTGTTAAAATAGCAGAAATCCGCAAAATAAAGTCAGACATGTCTGGCAGAAGTCAGAAACCTTGACCAAAATGTAAGTCACCAAGCAGTTTTATGTATTATGTAATCAAGTGCAATTTAGATCTGGAAGCTCAATTCTCTTAGCCATTGATGACCAAGCTACACCCTGCCATTACAAAATCACCTTTTCAACTTTACAAGCATGGTGACCTCAAAAAATAGGTCACGGTCACTGATATAACATAACATTCTAGCAATTGGACATGGTCTATATATCCTATAGACTTGGCAAGTCTAATCCAATTACTCTTCCAAATATGGAATTTTATATCTTAAAACGCATTTTAGCTCATAATTTGTCAAATTATAGGTGGCGACATGAGTGTCACTAGTAACTTAGACTTTGACCTCCCTACAATCCTACTAAGTTTGATGGCGATGCACCAAAAATTAGAGGCCAGGGTGTTCACAAGATTTTCACATTTTGATCCCTGTATTACATAATATTGTAGGTGGCGCCACCAATATTGAAGGGAACTTAAGAGTTTCATACACCCTAGAAGTCCTGAAAGTTGTATTGGGCTAACATCAACTTTTATTAAAGTTATTGCGCTCATGAACAAAAAGTTTACAGACGGACGACTTGTCTGGCAGAAGTCCGAAACCTCGGTGTTCCAAGCATGTGGCCTGCAGAATGCACGAAGCCATCCTGATGCGAAACTGAAATTATTACTCAACATTTAAAGTGTGGCCTTTTTTTTTTTTTAACTTTGTAAATTTCCATGTTTACTTTACAGGACCTGCTTTTATTGCCTCCTGATGGCAACACTGTTTACACGACCAATTACTTATCCTACAACATGCCTTGATCTGAAAATTAACGCTCACAGATTAAGCTTGCACACAATTAAATTTGAATGTTCAAACTGGATAATTGAGGGATTGCGAATGCTGCATTACATAAAGGCGTGTTTATGTAACTTCGAGGAGATATAATTGCTTCACTTAAAAAGAGCTTTCGATTAATTCCTTGCCTATCAACAAAAACACAACACTTTTTGGGGGTGGGGTAAACTGAACTTTATTTGTTGAAACAGAAAGCATGTCAAGGCTCTGGTTGAGTTTTATAACTGTGGCAACACTTTTTCTCCTATTTAAATCTCATTTCCAGTGACATTTTCAAAAAGTGTACACCAACACTCTCATGGAAACTGACCACAAAATGTTGGTTTCAGTCGCAATTTTCCGAGAGTGAACCATGTATATCTATACGGTGAAATCCACCAAAGACCCAAATCACCACACACAGTGCTCCCTCTTGACAGCAGTTGTAGCGGGCTCCACAAAGTTGACCATCTAATAACAAAACCACCTTATAATGAGAGGACTTTTACACAGAATAGGAAAATGTAGTTCCGAGGGAGCCATTGTGCTGTTTAAGAAACCAACTTGTACTGAGGGGTGCTATAAAGAGGGAGCACCGTAGTCATCTGTTCAACACCACTTGATCTCTGTTCAACTTGTGGTGCCTGCAAGCAGGACTCTCTGTAGTGGTTCCTTTAAAACAAACTGAAGTCACATGGGATTTCTCATACATATGGAAAACCTGTCTATACTTGATCTCTTTCAGTGCCAAGGACGACGCAAGTCAAGCTACTTGAGTCAGGCTAGTCTGAATTATCATTTATCCCAGATGTGTATTCCTCATAAAAAGACTTTTCATTCAAGTACCAGCATGCCTATAGTACCAGAGAGAATATCCCAGGTCAACAGCTTTTCTTGGCATGCATTGGGTGCGATGCGTTCAATGCCCACTGAGAAAAGCTGTTGACTCAGTCCAAAATTTGGCACTGAAACAGTCAAGATATAAAATTCACAAACTGTGTACCTCTGCTTTGCACCTACAAGGGTGAGGAAAAAAATTACCTCAGAGAAATTTCCTGGGACAAAAGATCCCGTCTCTTGCACTTTTTCCCATAAAACACTTGTCCTGTATCAGTCTCAAGAATTGTACGTAACTGGCAAGTCATTTCTCACCCTTGCCTGGACAATGCATTAAGGCAGTTTTGACTTTTTCTAAATATGAATCTTATTCCAAATAAATGTACCATTTCTCAAGAATGCACCTTTCTTAATCACACAACTGATGTCCAAGCATGAGATAACACCAAAACACTTAAATTTGCAGTCTTTTTGTAATGTGCACCACATTCCGTATCAATTCAAAATACTCGACAAATTTCAATTCATCCACCTTGTACTGAATTTTTTACTCACTTCATACAACTCTTCTAAATGCAGGCAAATATTCACCACTTAATTTAACACTGGTCATTTAATATCAAAGTTTTGTTGTGGTTTAAGTGTTCAACATATTTTGCTTCCTGCCTCAGTCAATTCTCACAATAGACCAGTTCATAGGACTCGGGTTAATTTGGTTGACTTCGGCCCGAGTTCGCGAAGTGCACCCTGCTTTGTTTACATTTTGTAATCGACCACGCTGGCCGGATTTAATGTGGAAGGATCAGAAAGTAAAACACAGGATGTGCTTGGGTTTAATGAAAAATCAAGCCATTAGCAAACTAAACATGCACATTTCACCACTGATGTGACATTTTAGGTAAAAGATTTGCATTGTTCAGCACAATCCAAGCTGTTATCACTGGCGTTAGCCATGCCAACCCTTGTGAACATATGAAAGCGTGGGCCCGACTCGGCCACTTGCTGATTGGACAATCAGGCCAACAATGGAATGCATAATTAATTAGGGTCCGGAAAAGTTTGGTACAAGTCGGTATGAGCAGGTCTATTGTGTATTGTATCAGCATTGCTAAAATGCAAAAGACCCAGAAAATCTGATCTTGGGTATTTACATTGACAACAGGAATCTTTGCAAAAAATTACAGTATATTTCTCAGTCATGAAATCTCACGAATGAACAGGTTCTGAATACTCAGGCTAAAGCTTATGCTAGAACCCAACACACTGGCATAGCCAGTAGGATGAAAAATGTATAAAACACTTGAGAATATCACTCCATGCTTGCACTTGAACAAAGAAACAACCAGAGCCTTGACAGCATTAGAGTATGGAAATCCAAAGCTTCAGTATAGGTAAACTGTAATTTTTTTTTCTGTATGAAGTGAACGTAATAAAAGCTAGGTATGCACAAAGAAAGAACCATGATGTGAAGTAAAGGTCCTTGGCTGAGTTTACGATTGTATGGATTACCAAACTGCCCAGTAATAATACTCCAAAGCTTGGCAATTGTTTTTCAACAGAAGTCCCCAGGGCTCGTAACTCTGGCATTTAATTAGCCCCAAGTTCATGAAGGCTTGTCCATCCATGCAAATATCATTTAGAAAGGCTTAATTTGTGGCTGCCCCCAGGGCTCTGTTTTGCAATTCTAACTTGCCCTAATTGGAATTTGACTTGTACCGGGCTAGCAGACATGTAAATTCTTGAGCCCTGTACTCACAAAACTCTGTACATCTTCTGGGGTAAAACAAGAGAAACTGCTCAGTAACAACCCAGTTACACTAGTGGTGCCTTGTGTTCATGCAAGAACAGCGGGTGTACCTGCAGATATGGTATGACAATCAACCAATGTAACTTGCACTAGAACTGTCTCTACCAGTAACTGTTGCAACATGTTTTTACTTCCAATTTCAATCATAAGCAGCCAAGGACCTACACATGCATTATGAATGGCACTATTGTATTTATTCAGAAAATGTGGCATTTTCCAGACTTTTTTTGCATATTTTTTTTATTTTTTATTTATTTATTTTTTTTTGGCAATCACTCATCAACAAATGTCTTCAGCTCAACAAATTTAAGCTGAACACTCACTCTACATTCCTGTACCAACACAAAGCTCATATTCACAAGTTTTTGGTACGTCAGGCATTTCTCTGAGGAAAAACAAGCTTCTCTCCACATTTTTTCTACGCTTACAAGGCAATACATACCCTATCTAGACCTTTGGTTTTCTTCACAAAATCAGAAGTCCTGGCACAAAATGCCCTACAGTCTAGCTGATCCTCTAAATCAGCACTTGTTTTGTTTTCCCGCACAGCATTTAACTTTTAATCTGACACGTAAAGCTGTGAAGCAAAGTAGTGACACATCTACACCAAGTTTAAATCATGGTAGCAACTAGCAGCAACCTGAGTCAAGTGTATCCTGCAATGACTGAAATGATTAGCCAGCATGAGCATTGGTGCTGGTACAGGAATGCACCCAACATTTGGATATGACAAAATATTTCTGGACCCTGTGGGCTGCTGCAGCTGTGATGTGATTGGTCCCTTTTCATCACATGATCACCATCAAACACAGGGTCCTTTCTTTCAATAAACGTACATGTTCAGGGCCAGTTAAGCCAAGCCTGTAAACCACCAACATGGATAACTTTAATCAAGCATAAAATGTAATGAACTTGTATGGACTGAAACAGTAATTTCCCTGTTGAAGGTGCACACAGCCAAGTTAGCTGACTGTGAACATGTACCAGTGCTCTGGTATAAACTGGTAATTTACTGGATATTAGATAATCACTGGCAGTGTGTTGCCAGCACAAAAACCGCTTTATACCAATTCACAGTCAGCCTCTGGATAAAATCATACACTGCAGCAACCTATTCACACACTCACGCATCTCTCGCACTCACAATGTCATATCCAGAGGCCGACATATATGGACATCTGTGTTGGTCTCAGATTGCTTTGGCCCTAAACAATGTCCAGGACAAATGCAATCTGTGAGCTGCCTCTTTGACGTCCGTCCAAGGCACAACGAAAAATACTTCAACAATTTTGGGAGTTCACTCTCTCCAGAACTCCCAGAAACAGCTGGCTTCTTGCACAGACTACCTCAGACTGCACGGGCTGTGTTGCTGGACTTGGAACTTTTACTTTCTGACCTCATTTGATTGCATCAAAGTTAACCATAATAAAAGTACACACACCAGTGGCAACAGTAGAGATATTCTGCATAAGAAACTGTTTTACAAGCTACTGTAGAGCAACCATCAAAATGCGTGGTCTTCCCAGCAGCTTAACATGGCAGGCCTATTTCAGCATCCTTCTGCTCACAAAAGTTACAAGTCTATGATATGCAATCCTTTGTGAGTGGCCTGCCCAAGGAAATATTGTGGCCTTATTTCCAATGTCGTCACATACATTAAAAAAAAAAAAAAAAGCTCTCCTTTTGATGTTTGGGTAAATCGCACTTCTTGCTACACCACATTGTTTTTTGAGGGGGGGTTCCACGAAAGGCCGCTCCATGTACATTTTACTACATCCACTGTTGTGCCAAAGGCCAGCTGTATTTTGATTGGTCCATTATTTGCCAGCTTCTGCCAATGACATTGCAGTCCACAAATATGTTGCACTCTTGGCAGGTGAATTGCTTTGCAAAGTCCATGTCACCCTCAAGACAAGTAGTTTGGACTGGATGGCAGTGGCGAGCTGGACACTCAGCTCCACGTATACAAGTAGCGGCTCACTTCACCCAACGAGGTATACACAGGCCAGGTACACATCCACAAGAATAACACACCAATAGCAATGTTCCAGATTTTTCTTCTGTGCTACCTGTGACCAATTTTGCAATGTCTCTTGACATGTACCTGTGACACTGATTGTTCATGCATCCTTCTGTTTACCTTGGTGGGACCCTCGGAACTCGTGTCCCGTTGTTTTGGTGCAACATGTACCAAGTCCCACATCCTGTATGAAGGGGGGAAAAAAATACAAATCACGCAGGGACAAATTGCACCACAAGAACTTATTCTGTGGGAGCCATTGTTGGTTACATAGTTTGTTTCGTTTTGATGAATTCAACTTTGGAAGCACAGTGTAAATGTGTTAACTGGTCAACATGGTAACCCAACTGTCCTGGTCTTGGCATTGACATGAACGGAATGTTTTAGCTGCAGACCCTTTCCACCTCTGGCTACCAGTCCATAACCTTGGGAAGAAATGTCAAATCAGAAAAAGGCCTAAAAAGATATGTTCATGTATAAATACACAGTTCTTGCCAAGGTCTCAACAATGTCATGTTTTTTTTTTTTGTCCTTAGGCCTGTAAACATGTTTAACTCATTTGGAATCACAAAGTCTTGCCCATTGGACTCTTTTTTTTTTCTTCTTTTTTTTTTTTCAAAAGTGGCATTTCTCTCTTTTTTTAAGCAATTGCTCAATCAAAGCCACTTTCCCTGCCAGCCAAAGACCAGAGCAACTTCTGGACCTGTGATGTATACATGTATGTATATATATATTGCTTTAAAACTGATGGCCAGGCTCAAGGCAATTCCATTCCTGTGTACACATAATGCAGGTTTCCTTCCAGTGGTTTCCATTGCCACATGTAATTTTGCAATGACATATTCACGATATGCTGTCCCTGTTCGTGTATGTGATTCACCAATGAAATACATCTACCAAATTTCACCTGTACTTCAAAGTATTTCTCTCCATCTGGTGAATGTTCCACGAAGAACCAAAGTTTCTGTTTGATGGCCTTACGAGCCAATACAGACGAGATCTACGTTCTCCGCAGCAAGTCCCATTATACAAATTCATGATGCACAGTCTTTTACTGCATGCCCTGCAAAAATGGCTGACCGTAGTTGCCCCACAGTCTTCTGACATGAGCATGTGATGGGTTGGGTGACAGATATGTACAATAGATGAACGAGACCATGCAAGATTTCTGTGCCATTCTTCAGCTTATTGCTCTGTTTGACAACCTCTGCATCAAATTCTAATACTACCCTCCAGATGGCACTTCCAGCATTGGAACTGTTCAGCAAAACCCCTGCACAAAATGCCAATCTAAAGTTTATTTATAATATGTACAAGACAAACTGCGGACAGGATATAAGTGAAGACTGTGACTTTTGACTTTTAACCTTAAAGCAGTCACATTCCACACTCCCATGTCCTTGTTCACCTTCTCATTGGTCTAAATATGCTGGAACTGGCATCTTGACCTTTGCCCTTGACTCTGTGCTGCAAGGTCTCTAGAAATGATGGGGAACTGATGACTGAAATGATGCATGTACATAAGAAAAACACCTATATGAGCCCTCAGACCATGTGTCCACCCACAAATAGCACTGTTAAACCTGCTGGACATACTTGCTTCAATGGACACAAGCTCTTTGGACCATTCACAACTGGCATGATCCTAGATCAGCTTACATATGTACAAAAGGACCAGTATGGTCACTCCAGAAAGAGTACACCCACTGACGGGAACTGTCTTTAGAGTTGAGGACAATCAACAGATCAAATTTACCCAAAACAACTGTTGCCTTTTTACACCTTTGATTTCAACAGATCAACCCACTACACCCTGAGGAGAAAGATTCAGTCAATAATATTCCAGCTCCACAGACATAAACGCGTCCATTATTTTATCAGCAATGAATTCCCAAGAACGCATAAAAACAGGCGGACTGTATGCTGTACTGTGCAGACATGTGATAGGCAATCTAACTCATTTCCACCTTTATACTCTAGCTATGTCATTCAACCATCAGCACAGCACCAGTGCACCTTGTTTTCGTCACTGGAGGTTCTTGCTTACATACCAAGTTTATTTCACGATATCAGAATTTGTAATGATGTTATCCTACTGCTCAGCATCTTGACTTCCCAGGTTCCAGTGGTTGACTGCACGAGATTGTTTGTATGTTTATATTATTTTGTTCTTGCCAAGAATCAGCCAACTTATGGCTTCCATCATGGATCAAACCCTCAGTGCTGCCATATAGTGCCAAAAATTTATACTAAACAGTTTTATAGCACCATAGGCTTTTAACTCATAAATTCAATACATTTGAACATTTGTTTCCTGTATCCGTGATATTAAGCTTGTTACTTTTCAATTGAGTCGGCAGCGCTGTCACTTTCTGTATACAACCGACATCTTGTAAACACGAAAACAGATCTACGCATTCATCCCCCTCATGCATGCACACAAATGCACAGACATCTATCTACCTCACCATACATACTTGCCACGCAAAAGATACAAATAAGCAGTTAAGTTTCCAAAACACACAACCAAGCTCCTCTTTGTTCTCTCCGAGCCAGCTGGTATGTTAAAAGCCATTCTTTCATTTACAACAATCTTCCAGGGTTCATACCATGGCTGGAGCCATTTCACGTTGGCCTGACCACTTGTGGTCCAAACCAGCTGCTGCATGCACTGCACAAATCTTATCTCAGCTGTTTGTGCGTACTTGACATATCAAACATTCTGGACGATAACTGTTTTGCCCCCTTCCCTGCTTACCTGTGTCATTACCATACACTCCAGTGTGATAACTGCAATATTTCTGACATACAGAACACAAGCTTTGCTTACATCCCGGCTACTTGCAAGGCCCAGAACACAGCATGGTCATACCTCGTGGGCACTCCGTCCACATAGCTGTGGTACAGTCTCCCTCCTGTAAGGTCCCTCAAGCCAGGAACCACCATTTTTTTGTCAGCACGTGTGGCCATTTCTAATGTGTCTCATAGGAAATCCCTTTGTCAAGTAACCTTACACAAGGAAGACCACTGTGTCTTATTGCTAACAAGATTCTTTTTGTGGAAAAGGTACAGTGACCTGGCATAAATGTAATTCCTTAAAATCTGGCCCTGTATTTTTCTAGACATGCAGGGCAACCTTTCCAATCGGCTTACAGCCAGAAATGTCATTGGTGCATATACAGCTCCACACAGCAAACCCAGAGAACGAATTCAGATCTTGTCGCACTTTGGGTATTCTTATGTTCATTTACATCACCAGAAAACAATATATCTGGACTTTATAATGTGCCAGCTTATAACAGTTTCTCTGGGCGAGTGCTGGAAAAACTTGAAGCATCTAAGACCAATTTGATGATTGTCTAATGCCAGTTTGTGACCACGCTGTGTTCTCGCCAAGCTACATGCCCCTTTTTTTTATCACACTCTCATTTACAAATATAAAATAAATACCAAATTTGTCCAGTATAAAAATTTTTTACAATAAATAGATCTGTACTATCAGAAGCTGTGCCAGCTCCGCTCTACATCCTGGCACTTAAGTTTATGCAGGCAAAGTTGGGCAGTCAAAGTCATTTCCCCCTAATTTTTTGGGCTTTTTTCCAGATTTTGTTTTGTCCTCACAGCTCAAGCTTTCGATTATGTACTCTCAAATTAGACTGAAGCATTGCTGGGGATACAAGTGGAATGGAAGTTTCACCCACCCCCAAATTGCACATTTTACTTGTTAAGTCAGGAATAGGTGTACATCGGTGAAAACAATACGGACAAAGCGGCTGATAGTGGCATATTCATAATTTACAACTGAGGTTAAGTAATACTTTATGACTGCTGGTCCTAGAATTCCTCATATCAAGTAGCATGGAATATGAAACAAATCTATTGCCTGGCAATATGAATCACTTGGATTTTTCCTTGCCAAATATCTTACTTGATCAGTATCTGTACACATTTGTGTTAAGATTGCTGGGCACGCCACATTCCTACTTCTTTATGAAAAAAATATCCACCATTTGTAATGGCCTCAGTCGATCCATATAGCCAAGGAATCAAGTCCTGTGCACAAGAATATACTTGCCATTTTTTTTGAAAGTCTCTTCAGTTCCTGTCAAGACCTGGGACTCAAAACTACAACACAATGGAAGAGCCAATAACCCTCATGCCCCAAGCTAAACGCTGCACAACTGGTGACGCATCATTTTCATTTTAGACACTGATGGGCAAAATCCATTTCAACAGTTACTAGGACAAAACGAATACGAACACTAGGGGTTTAGTCAGCAGGCTGTGCAAGATATACCCCCCCCCTCCCCAATCACAAAATGTTGAAACTCATCATGTGGTCCCTTTATGTACTCAAAGGGCAGGTTCAATACTACATGAATCTTCCATTCCACTGGTACCCCACTTTAGAATAGCATCAATGAAGCATAATAAATTGGTTGCCTGCAAGTCTATTTGTTGGGCGGCTGTACTTGAGGTACTTGTTGAACTTGCTGCCCATCGATTTTCTGAGCTGTCTTTTGTGCTTGCGGTTTCTTGTTATCCCCAGCTGGGTGTCGAAGGAGATTTTGGCCAAAATCCTCTGGGGGCTCTTCTCCAAATTCTGCCACATAAAGGGCTTTGTCGATTTCCTTGGGGATGGGCTTGATCTCAGTGCCCAGTTCCTGTTCAATCTTGTGCAGGGAAAATCTGTCATGAAGCAACAAGAAATAAGTGAATGTTTTAATAACACAGTAACTCCCTCAGTGCTAGCTACAACAAGCATGTGCCGATATGCAGTCCTGACAGGTCTACCCTATCGGACAAGGATCTCCCACAGTCTATTTCTTTTTTTTCTCAGCCTTACCTTCTGAACTTTTCATATGAAATTTGTCCTGTTTTGAATAGTCTTTCCAATAAAAATCTATTATTTCCCCTTAATCATTATTAGACTTAAATTTCCCCATGAAAGCATATTGAAATCTCCTTATTTCCTGTCAAAGGATGTTGACAGGTATACATATCAATTATCATATCGACTTAGGATTCATATTCCTTGTAAAAAGACATTTTGTTCAGGTACCATCAAGCCTGTATTTCAACAGCAAAAAGGAATAGTCAGCACCTTCCCTCACTGTACTTTGGCAGCACAGTGTGATAGTCTCCAACTTCACAAAGAATGAGTTAACAACAAAACCTGCCATTTGTTTTATATTTTCCAGCTCAATTTGTCAACTTTCACTTATACGTCACACTTCCAATTCTACAGTAAATATACTTTAAGATTTTTCTTCATATAAAATTTGTGCAAAGCACAAGAACAGACATATGTGCTATCAATGCAAACTCAGTATCAAATCAGCATTTTCAAACAGTGCACTGCCTGATTCAAGCTTTTGCCTCAGTCTTTGAAGTTACCAACACACTTCACTTTCCCTGCCCAAAAATGCACCATACTAATGCTGTCCCCATCTGAACAGGCCCATTAATTTCACAAAAACAAGAATAAACTGGTTCTACCCACGGCAAAGGAAAACAAGTTGTACCTTACCTGTCGTCATAAGTGATGAGATTAAGGGCAATTCCCAGGTGGCCGTATCGCCCTGATCGACCAATCCGATGAAGGTAAGTCTCTGCATGCTTAGGAAAGTCAAAGTTGATGACAACATTGACTGCCTGGATGTCAATACCTCTTGTGAACAGATCTGCAAAGGAAAGTCACCAGTGTATTTTGTGTAAAGCTCCAACAATGCGCACCATACATATTTTTAAGCACACTTGAGACGGTTGACTGAAAATTATCACATACCTGATTATTTTGAGTTCTGTTCCATCCTGACAATAAACAGTCAGTTATGGGTAAAAAGGTCATGAAAATGCATTGAAAAGATATAAAGCAGCAAGTTAGAATTTTATGCAATCACAGAAATAGATGAAGAACTGTACAAAATGCAATGAACAACACACACATTTGAAATGCATGTTAGATCATCCTAAACATTAGCTGAACTGAACACAAATGGGGTGGGTTACTGTACAATTTTAACTTCAATGTAAACTTAGAATTTTTTTTATTCAAATAAAGTTCACTCCAAAATTGCCAAATTTACAATGGCAACAAATTTTAAAGCTCACTGTTTGTCAATTATCAGGTGTAGATGTGTTTCTCAGAATGGTTCCTTTTGTAAAACATCAACATGCTCAGTTCAAGGCTACACGTTTCTTCATCACCGAGGCAGTACAAGAAATAATACAAGACTCAGTATTTAATCATTTCAGTGACATTAGCCGTTGAGTGCTGATTTAAGACTGAGTCAACAACTTTCCTTGGGGTACTTTGTGTGCAAAGAAAGCTGTTGACTATGACCACTTTTTGCTTTAGACTGTGCTTCATGGTATTTGAATGAAAGGTATCTTCATGAGGAATTTGAACCTGTTAACCATTATGTGTTTAATGATAATGAGAAAACGACAATAGCTGTGATTAGCACTCTAAGGGTTAATTGCATGCAACAAACCATGTTGATTCAAAGATCAGATAATACAAACATAGATGTGAAGTCCTTATGAATGGAGCTTGCCTCCTAATAAGACCTTTCTGTAGGTTTTATCCACTCTACTTGATCTGCCCTTTGGTCACATGGTCACTGTTTTGGCCCTGTAACAGTGACTATCTTGTTGGTCTGCTTTGTTCGCCATAATGATAAGACCACACAGCAACAAGGCACACATACTACAGATGGTTACCATGACAATCACCAACTTCCTGATTGGCTCATCAGTCCATGAGAAGAACGACAGTGCACTTTTATCATTCTGACTATTAATGAAACCTTGCAGTCCTGGGCCAGACCAAGTGTAGCAAAAATAATTCAGGGCCTGGTCTGTCTTGGAGGCAAGCATGGAGTGAAATTAAAATGGTAAAATACAAAGTACATTAAGCTGCTCTGGATGGACGGTCTCCGTGCTACAAGCTAGCTTTTCCTTGTACAATGAGAACTGACCACTGTAAGTTTCCTATTCAATGTAAATAGATGTAGGGATGAAATAGCAAATAGTCTCGGTAACTTACCGGAACAGACCAGGTTTCGGCACATGCCCTGTCTGAAATCATGGAAAACTCGGTTTCTGTGTTGCTGGTTCATTTTGGCATGGATGTAGTAACAGGAGTAGCCAAGCTCAGTTATTTTCTTGGCCAACAATTCCACTCGCTGTGTTGAGTTACAGAATATTATTGACTGGTTGATTTGTAACTGTAAAACAAAATATTGTCAGGAAGATGAGTGAGGTGTGGGGAGGATGTAGGGAGCATGGACTGAAAACAACAGACTTAAGTCTGAAGCTGACAGACTCTGGCATTTAGCCCTGGTCCAGAGTGTGTAATACATGCATACTCATTCAACATGTTTGTTTCTGGTAGGAGCTACCAAAAACTGTACATGTTTGTCTTTTTTTTTTTTTTTTTAATTGATCTTTATTTGTTCTCCATATACATACACATTAATACAATATCACACATACACAAGTTCAACCACGGAAATAAAGATGACACCATACAGCCCCAGTATTTGGTGAATAACACTTGCTTAGATTGATCATATAATACTTGGCGCTCAACTTGAATTTTATATTTCAGGTAGGATAGAAAATTTATGAATAATATCGCATTTTGCTTACAAGCTTGAACATGAGTAAAATACTTTGCTTGTAAAATACAATTGTTCGATGCATATGACTTTTTCCTCTTACATAAGCCGAAAATAATGTCAGAAGAAGATACAGTAATGGTAGAAGTTGTTTGAATCATGTTTCACCAATCCTGAAAATTTATCAAAAATATTTTTACCTGATCACACTCTACAAATCTATGGATAATGGAGTCTGTTACAGGGCAATAGTCACATACTTCAGAATTAACTAAACCCATGTTTTTGAGTCTGGATTTATGAACGACAAATCTATGAAGCAGAGAAAACTGGAAAGATTGTAACCTGGTCCCACAGTACATTTGTATGAAAGTTTGAAAATATCTATCCAGTCAGGAGCAGGAACATCAAAAACTTAAGACCATCTACTTTGACACAATGGTGCATCCTTAAACTTTGAATCAATCAGAAACCAGTCAATTTGCTTAGAAGAGAGATGCCGGATGATTTGACGTGTTATTCATGTATACAACAGGAAATTCTTCTGGGATTTTTATATTGTTAATTTGAATTTGTTGATTCCAGTGCCCTGGTATGACAGATAGTGAAAAATAGTATACCAAAAAATGTGTCACAATACCATATTTGTTTGTTAATTCCTCTTCCAATAAAAATTCACCATTGTTGTCAACAATATCCCTAATAAATTTGACTCCTCTCTGATACCAGTGCTTAAAAATTATTGGGTTTTCTTTGAATTGTAATAAAGTTGTTGTCCCATATCATTTCACTCATAATATCAGTTCCAGTGCTTGGAATATAAGTTAACTGTATTAAAATGTGTCTCTCAGAATGGTTCCTTATGTGAAACATCAATGTGTTCAGTTCGAGGCTACACATATCTTCATCATTGAGACAGTACAAACTATAATACTAATTTAGTACAAATTCTATAACAAAGACATCTTTTTAATCATGCTGCCGTCCATGTACATGTATGTCATTTTGACAGGAGACACTTTCTGTCAGTAAAGGTCATTGGAATTCTGCCACCTTAACAAAACAAGGACTTCAGACCCTCCAGGACTAGGTAAAAACCCAAAGATTTCCAACTTTTGGTAACCAGAAATGTTTTTTTTTTAAGGAATGCAAAACTACCAACAACTACTTGAACAAGAAGTCTGCTTCCCAGAATGGTTCTGTTGGTTGTGTGTGGACTTGTAAGAAATGTCACTCCTTCAAACCTAAACGTTTTCATCATTTAAGGCAAATCAGCTTAAAACACCTGAACTTGACCACATTTCTACACATGTGGACACAAAACTTTCAATGCTCTGATAACAGAAAAACACACACACACACCAGAGTTCATAACATTACAATTCCAAGATTGCCCCCAGAAAAACGTGAAAACACCTACCTTTGAAAATAATGTGTTGAGACAGTGCACCTTCTGTTTTTCTTGTACAAAGGCATAATACTGTGTCACTCCCTTCAACGTCAGCTCATCCATCAAGTTAATCTCATAGGGGTTATTCAGATGTTTCCTCTGAAATTACAGTAAGTGGAAACCTGCTAAAATTTGTGATCGATACCACACAGCTTTGTGGATTTTTTTCTCATCCTGTGATATTTTAGTTTTCATCATACCTACATGTACACATATATGTGTAATACTTTACACCAATTTGTGACACTTCCAAGCTTTACCTGATAATTACCAACAAATTCACAACAAAAGTCACTGTACATTGCTTTCTTATATTTATCTTTCCTTCAAAAATAAATGCTGCTGTCCTCGAAAGGTTTCTTCTGTTGTTTAACATTATAAAAATACCTGTACTTAAAATGTGTCTCTCAGAATGGTTCCTTATGTAAAACATCAATGTGTTCAGTTCGAGGCTACACATATCTTCATCATTGAGACAGTACAAACTATAATACTGATGTTGTACAAATTCTATAACAAAGACATCTTTTTAATCATGCTGCCGTCCAAATGACGCGAGAACCCTTCAATAGACGTGTATTACTCTCATTTTTCCATCAACACAGGAAATTTCTTCACCAGGACTGGAGATGCATGTGCTCAATGCTGATACAGAGGCCTACCTTTATGGATCTGACACTTAATGTGCACTAAAGTACATTCAAATGAACACACAAAACTACACAAAGTTTTGTCCACCATATTCCTAGAGTTTTTTTTCGCCTGCAGGAGGTGGCATCTCACGGATAACTACACAGGTCACAGGATGGCTTACCATGAATTGTTCCACAGTCAGTGGAAAGGTGGCAGAGTATAGCAGAATCTGTCTGTCATTGGGCAGGTGCTTTATTATGTTGTCTAGCATTCCCTTGAAATCCTGGGACAGTAGCTTGTCAGCCTGTGACGAGTATGAAAAAACATTTTAGGTATCCTAACAGAATCATGAACATTAATTCTATGTGTGCATCTTTTTTTTTTTTTACAGGGAGATGGGTGGTATATTATTCAGTTATATTTGGTTGTACTCCTTATAAAAAAAGACAAGGCAAATCAGAGAGCTTTCTAAAATCATGTGGATCATAGCCCAATGCTCAAGAGTCTCATCATGTCTGCAAGTATACCATGTATACCTCACTATTCAAAACACCTTGTAAGATCAAAAACAAGTTCAAAAAGATTTCTATCTGAATGGCAGCTGTGGTGGTTGACACAATTGTGGTCCCTCTCTTATAAGGCCACCCCAAACCCACCTGACTGGTGGCCTTACGTGACGGTTGGCCTTGCCTCAAGGGGAAAATATGCTTCTGGAGGCCATCCCAGTTTCCTGGCATCCTCACACTGGGAAAGACTAACCTCCACCATCATATTGATGACTCTGCCCATGTGCAGTGTTTGGTCAGCCAAAAATCGTACTCAGTGTTGGAGAACTCAATGAAGCTGTTTCATGTTGATACAACACAATTTTGCCCTTTTTACAATCACTAAGGATTAAATGACCCATGTAGAGCTGAAATACTGCTAAGAAATAAAATCTTGCTTATTAATAATGGTGCATCTCCACCAGAAAATTATTTCTCTCATTTTAAAAAGCTTAACTTAGCACATGTTCAGGAATTCTTTTTTTATTTATATGCTGAAATCCCACTAACTGATGCCTCTTTTGGCCCTTGTTGATTAAAAATCCTACTAAATCCCACTTTTTTTGCCAAAATCCTACAAAAGTAGGAAAATTTTACTCAGTACAGACACTGCCTGTGGGATTCAGAGAGTTGTGAGTGACCTGTGCACCATGTCATTGTGGATTCACATTCATCCTTGTATTGCCAATGGTCCCTTAAAAAGCCCATAGGCACCCACACAGGAGACACACTTTTTGCACCTTTCTGGTCATCATCTTACTTCGGGACGTTTTTTTTTGTTTTTTATGTACAACTGCTCAGGCACACCCCTAGCTATTCTGTGCATCTTACATAACATTCTACATGACAACCAGATTTTCTGCATGAACAAATACTCAGAGCAGCCTATGTTAAACCTGTGGAGGTGGCTTTTTTTTCTTCTCTTTCTGCAGGAGTACATGTATGTCATGACAATGCTATTTCTGCTGTACAGAGAAGTAGCCTCACAAAAGGGGGATCACTGTATACTCATGTTGCTAATGTGGCTTCATTAGGCCTATACTCAATCCATATTTCGCAACTTTCTGTTGCATGCAGGGCAACTCACAGCATTAACAGCGAAGTTTAAATAGGTTTCTGCGTAAGTATTTAAGCCCATTTCCTGGAAGTCCGCACATTTCATTAGCTTGGGCTGGGCACTAGCTCTCAACCTTTGCCAAAGAAAGCTGTTGAACTGAGGCATGTTCCCCCCCCCTCCCCCCCCCCCCCCCCCCGACTCCACCACAGTCATCATTCAAATTGCTTGTCATTAATATGCAAATCAGTTAAAAGATTGAAGCACACAACAATCAACGCTCAGTCACTTTCAGGAGAAAGGGTTCAGATGAATGGAGGTCTCTTTTTAACAAATTGAGCATAACAGATTTTGACGAGATCCTACACCCAGACCACAATAAAATGAAGTACTTTCATGTCAAGTTATGGGTAAAGCAGTTCACATGATCCAAAGAACTTGTTTTAACTCTTCCGATGCCAATTTCGACAAAAGTCAATGCCTTTAGAATTAACAAAACAACACTCGATTCATCTTCTTTGCAAAACCGACCTTTTGTGCAAGTACTAGCACTGTAAGAGAGCATGCAAATATCCTGGGTCAACAGCTTTCCTTGGCCTACTTTGAGTGCAAGGTGCCCACAGCACACAAGAGAAAAAGCTGTTAATACAGCCAAAACTTGGCACTGAAAGCACTGAAAGCAATGAACCTGCTTTGCACAAGCTTAAAGGTGCCACTTACATGAAACAGACACTGATGATTGGCAGCTACTTACTTCATCTAATACCAGTATTCCACATTTATCACACTTGACCAGGTTCTTGTTCATCAGATCCAAAATACGACCAGGGGTGGCAATAATTGCGTGCACTAAAATTAAACACAAACTGACAGTATTGACAATTTTATGAAGCCCCCATTGCTGGGGAAAGCAAAAAGTACATAAATAAGATATTAAGAAAAAGGTATATGAAGCATAAATTAAAATACATGTTTTAAAACAAGACTAGCCAGATTGCATTCCAAGGACCATGCTTTAATATAATTTTTCATTCAACAACAAAAAGCTCAACGAGTCCATTACCCCTATCCTCTGTGGTCCTTACTAAGTTGCATTAAGTGGCTCTACTGAGTATAATGTCAACAGATGACTTTTCAATGGCAACAACTCTATTTATGTGCCTGGTACAACTTCCCCTTCTACTACATACTTGCCAAGAAGGCACAAAATTTACATTAAGGGAACTTCACTTAAAAGACATGTTGTAAGAAGGCCCGCATGCCCTTCTGAATACAATGATTAATGGTGACAACATCTATACAGATTTTAAAAGTTAAGAGTGATGCGATTTGCATCCAATACCAATTGCAAACCAAAAGAATGATTTTTTCTTTTAATGAATCATCCACTTGCAAAATAACAAAATCAACCAAAAGCAGCTCAGACATAAATCCCTTAATTAGTTGCAGAAATTAACTTTGAAAGAGTTACTTACATTTGATTACAGGTACAATCAGCCCTAACTGAGCTCTATTGAATGCTACAGATTTCTGGAATCATCGTGACCTTACAAATCTGATCATGGCCAAACTCTTAAGAATCTTCCAGTTCACACTCTACCACAGAATTTGTCTATTACACACCAAGCTTCAGACCATTCCAATGTTTTCACCATGGAATGGGGTGGGGGTTGCAATATCAAGGTCAAGTTGCCAGGAAATGGACCAACAAAACATGTCACTCGGGAACTTGCATTCATATCCAGATGGTCACGCAAGCAGATCCCAATTTAGAATGAATCATTTTTTTAGCACTGGTAGATGAAGGATGATGTCGAAATGGAGGTTTAAGTCACGACTGTGCCACACGGTATCTAACAAGCATAATAATGCCTTGTGATAGTAATTATAAGGGTGGTCATAAAAGCTATTTCTGGCGCACAAAAGAAGTTATTTCATACCATAAAAAAGTGCACGAAGAGCAGACTGAGTTATGGTTGTATGGAGGGGCAACTTACCTGGGTAATAAAGCCTCATAATATCATCTTTCAGGTTGGTGCCTCCTGTTGTCACCATGACTTTGCAGCCCAGGTGTTTACTGAGCTCCTTGCAGATCTGACTAGTTTGTAATGCCAATTCTCTTGTCGGAACCATGATCAGTGCTAGAACATGAAATGATTCATAAATGTATCAGTGTTTCCATTCGCACCCTTTGACTTTTTCTCCGGGTATCATCAGTGTCAGGGGTCACACCACCAACGCTGCAAAAGCACCAAAATTTGGACACACCTTAGAAGTACACTATAAGCTCCTTGGAGTTTCAGTCCCCCACATGTATGTATGGCAACTTAACTGTATGTACTTTTGTCATTAATAAAAATTTTAACTCAATTTAAAGTATGACATTTCAGCTCTACCAGGGAAAAGCTGCTAGACCTCAAGACAACCTCTCCTATGAGGCTCTCTGTTTGATAACAAAATTTAAAAATCCTTCTACTGCTAAGAAGTGTCAAGACCTCTCCAGCTTAACTGCACACACCCACAAATTTCCACCATGATGCCAGTTTGGGGTCTCTCTGCAAACACATATTAAATTGTGAACATGCAAAAAGGTACAATCAAGATGGCTGCACACAAAGTAAATTTTGTTTTAATTCTAATAAGTGCAGAGTGCCCCTGGAAAAAGTATGGGGGCTTGAACTAGCCATCGGCAAATTGGCCAGTAGCGAAAGAGTGGTTGATCTGGTCAAAAAAAAAAAGAAAAAGTTCCCCAATTCGGTGAAGATAAAATTCTGCATGATGGATTTTCCTCTGAACTCTACCTGCAGAAAAAGGAACTTTCATCATCAAAATAGTGGAAATAAACTAAAGTCAACTTCAAATAGACTTCTATAGCAAGAAACCTATTATTAAACACAAAAGTTGGTGTGTTTTTTTTTTCCTATGATAAGGCTTAAATAGCTCGTTTCTTCCCCCCATTAATGTCACAAAGGCAACTCAACCTGACCAAAAATACATACTTGTTTTGAGATCATATTGTGACTTTGACCTCCCAGTTTTGGTCCTAATGTTAGAGTTTGTTGTCCGAGTACTGCATTTATTCATTAAGGTGAAACCTTTATGCCCTGGATGGGCAAAATTAAGTGAAATATATGAGTAAAAAGTTAACATTTGCTTGGTAGCCATGTTGAACGCACTGCCATCTGGTGGCCAAAAAGGGCAATGCATGAAGAAGCTTGTCTGCTTCAAGCGATCTGACATACATACATACATGTAAATACTTAGTTAAGAAGCATTTTTTTTCTTAAATAAGAACTCTGATAATGAAAATCTACTTTATGCAGCTGAGATTTTAAATACTGTATGCATATCACATTATATGTTTTTTGTCCAAGCTATCATTCTACCAGTATAAACATTGCATTGTATTTTTTCATCAGCGTTGTCAAATCACAATTCTCTGCATAATTTATGCATATGGGTGTATCATTACAAAAAAACATGTAGGTGTACAACAGCTTAAAAAGTGTCACAGAAATTTTCCAGACAGGAATTTCCCTTCAACAATATTTTGCCCAAGCTAAATTTTATCCAATAAACTTTGCAATATGTTCCTCCTCATACTTTTGATTTTCACATTTTAAGTACTAGGAATAAAACTTCATTGAGAAATTGTTCACCCTACATTTAATAAAGCTAAGTTCTTTTTCACACACAAATACTAGTTTCCCCTGCCCTTGAAAATATATGACTTCCATAAAAATGAAGCAACATCATATCATTTATGTGTTTCTTTTTGTTCAGTTGAGTACTCCACAGTTTTGTCTATGATGGGCATGATGTATAGAAAGTTTGGAGCTACCATGATCATTGGGAGCCATCTCCGGATTTAGGCTGATTTTGGCGTGCAAGTCAGAGAGCAAAGATGAAATCACTTGGATCATAGCCCAATGCTCAGTCTCATCATTCTTCACAAATACACTAGTAAAAGAACTACACACGTATTTTTCCTTAAAAATCCTCTGGATATATTCTGGGTCTCCCCAGCATGAGCATCAGCTGAAGTTTACACTAATCACCACAAGAATTCTTGAGGGGCCAAAACTATTCGTAACAGGACAGATGGTTAGACTACTTAACAGACTGTGCTTCTCACACACGTGCACCTGTGCAGTAACATCACTTTTCACATACATATGCATACCTTGTAATTCATCTCTACTTGTGTCGCACCGCTCTAGGATTGGTATAGCATAAGCACCAGTCTTTCCTGTTCCATTCTTGGCACGGGCCAGGATATCTCGGCCTGATAGAGCAATAGGAATGCTGGCCTCTTGGATTGGAGAAGGTTTCTCCCAGCCTTTCTCAAATATCCCCATCAAGAGCTCCCGCTTTAAGCAATAATCTTCAAACTCGTTTCCTTTTGTGTTTGTTACATCCTGATGAAAAAAACAAAAACATACTGTATGTTATAAACAGTGTTCTTGTAAAATTCATCTGTTTGGCAAAGCCTACTTATCAACTTCACTTAATAAAACAGCTGTGAACAGCACATCTGACATGCTTTTCTGTGCCCTCAATTTTTTATTCTATGCAAAAAAGAAAAAAAGAAAAAGATGTAAGTCTTTTCAGGTTTATGGGTAAGGATCATCACTGCTGCTTCAGTAGCAGAACTGGTTAAAAGTTCTCATCATCAAAGACCTCACATCACTTCAGCTATAAACAAACACTGAACATGTTCCACAGAACTTAAAACTCTTGTCAGACTGTATCCGCATATATATGTACACGTACAAGAAAATTTCTGCAATCAATGCATTCTTAAACTTACTGTGGTTTTAATTCGATTGTCTTTTGGGGGTAATTTCAGCTTCGCCTTCCATCCTTGGTCATCACTGCAACATGAAACAGAACTCCATTATAATTGTAAATGCTTGTCACATGAGAAAATCGGGTTGACAACACAAGTTTTAAAATTGTTCACTGTAAAGTTTGGCTGAGCAGCAAACTGTTTCAAATGTGTGCTACCTATATTCATTCAGAATCACATAGATTATTATTTTTGGCCTTCCTACTTGACCCAATTCATTACAAATTAAAAAAAAAAATGTTTGCCAGCGACATACTGTGACCTGCACTTAGGACCAGCGGCGTCAATTATATGCATACCTGCTGTACACACACTATTTCCTGGCATACATATCTACAATAATTATATGGCTTCAATACTAAAATATGTATTATGATACATGTAAATATATGTTATTTTTTTCCTTTCAAATTTATTAAGAAAGCCTCTGCAATTTTATGTACACACATGGTCACTAACACAAAGTTTGTCAATCTAATGGAAATTTGAGATGGAAACAAACTTCCATGCAAATCACTGAGTAACAAATGTTTAGAAGTTCTACTTGTTACTGTTCTTCCTATTTGACAAAACATGCGCTGACATCACTCATGCCTATTTGGTTGCATGCTACAGCAATTTTTTCTTTCTTAAACCGTTATTTGTACGTAAATGGTCATCTCAGGCTCAGATTTCAATCTTCAACTGATAATCAGCAGCAGAACTGGTTAAGTTTTTCATCATTGAAGACCATCACTTGCGTTATGAAAGAACTTCACTCCCGCACTATAATCAATCTCACTGTTGTGCCCCAGGTACAGTAACGTACCCTGATGTCTGAAACATGCTTTACAGCACTCTGGAATCAAGCTGAGTTTAATCACAATAGTCGTCTTTCTTTCTACTCTTTACAATTCAGCAGTTGGAAGTACTGCAAATTTTTAACATTTCAAATATAATTGAGCAAGAGACACTTTTCATATGGACTTACATTTGCCATTTCACACATAAGGAAATCAGGTTGACGACACAAGTTTTAAAATTGTTCGCTGTGAAGTTTGACTGAGCAGCAAAAGGTTTCAAATGTGTGCTACCTATATTCATGCACAATCACATAGATTATCATTTTTTGGCCCCCATACTTAACCCAATTCATTACAAATTCAAAAAAAAAAAAAAAATGTTTGCTAGGGACATACTGTGACCTGCATTTAGGACCAGCTGCTTCAATTATATACATACCTGTACACACTCTTTCCTGGCATACATATATACAACTAGAACAGACTGATTTTCCAACAGAAAATCAAATGTCTCCCGGTGGAACACTTAAGTCTCTGAGTACGCTACAGGTGATAACAAATTACAAATGACCAAGTTTGCTTGAAAATTACAATCCTATTTTAGCTCTCACCTAGATACATTACTCCAGCAATTTTCATCAAGTTCTTCAAGACTTATTGCAGAGAAACCAATTTCACATAAATGACCCTGTGACCTTGAAAATTAGGTCACGGTCACCCAAATACAATCCCAACCTTGGTCTTACCTTGATACATAATCCTACCAAGTTTCATCAAATTCCATCCATCAAGTTCTTCATGACGTAACGAACGGAAACCAATTTCACATAAGTGACCCTGTGACCTTGAGAATTCGCTCAAGGTCATCCGAATACAATCCAATCCTAGGTCTTGCCAAGATACACAATCCTACCAAGTTTCATCAAATTCCATCAAGTTCTTCAAGACTTAACGCATGGAACCCAATTTCACATAAGTGACCCTGTGACCTTGAGAATTCGCTCAAGGTCATCCAAATACAATCCCAACCTAGGTCTTGCCTAGATACATAATCCTACCAAGTTTCATCAAATTCTGTCGAGTCCTTCAAGATTTATCGCACGGAAACTAAGTGTTGAAGAACCTGAACAACAACAACTACAAGAAGAAGCAGAAGAAACGGGCACTAAAACAATATGTCCCCCGGCTTCCACCGGGAGACATAATTATATGGCTTCAATACTAAAATATGTACTAATATGTAACAGCCAGGCTGTGGAAGCTCCCGAAGGCAAAGTACGACTCGACGCTTTGTCGCCATACTGTGTTTGGTGTCTTTCCAAGCGTGATTCATATTTTGCGATGACTGTGTTTTGTGTAGTTCCCTGCAGCCTGAATCATATTTTCCGTGCAGCGAGGCAGGGAACCAGCCAAGGCCATAGCCTGGGGCCGGTGAACGTTTATCTTTGCTTATCAACTGTCATTCCCTGAAGAAGGACTAATGATCCGAAAATTTGAGAAAAATATTAATAATTATGCACACGACAATGAACTTGTTCTTTTATTTGGGTTAATCTGTCGCGGAGAATGATTCAGTTTTGATGGGTTCTAGACTACACTTCCGCTTCCTGTTTGCTTCAAAAAACAACTTCCGTGCTGCAAGCAATTCAGGCCATCCAATAGCAAGCAAAGGGAGCATGAATTAATTTGTTTCCTGTACGCACGTAACGGTTTAGCTCCCTTCGGGAGCTATGATACATGTAAATATATGTTGTTTTCCTTTCAAACTCATTAATAAAGCCTCTGCAATTTTATGTACACATATGGTCACGAACTCAAAGTTTGTCAGTCTAATGGAAATTTGAGATGGAAACAAACTACCATGCAAATCACGGAGTAACAAATGTTTAGAAGTTCTACTTGTTACTGTTCTTCCTATTTGACAAAACATGCGCTGACATCACTCATGCCTATCTGGTTGCATGCTACAGCAATTTTTGTTTCTTTTTAAACCATCATTTGTATGCAAATGGTCATCTCAGGCTCAGATTTCAATCTTCAACTGATAATCAGCAGCAGAACTGGTTAAGTTTTTCATCATTGAAGACCATCACTTGCGTTATGGAAGAACTTCACTCCCGCACTATAATCAATCTCACTGTTGTGCCCCAGGTACAGAAATGTACCCTGATGTCTGAAATATGCTTTACAGCACTCTGGAATCAAGCTGAGTTTAATCAACATAGTAGTCTTTCTTTCTGCTCTGTACAATTGAGCAGCTGGAAGTACTGAAAATTTTACACATTTCCAATAAAATTGAGTGAAAGACACTTTTCATATGGACTTACATTTGCCATTTCACACATGAGGAAATTAGGTTGACAACACAAGTTTTAAAATTGTTAGCTGTGAAGTTTGGCTGAGCTGCAAAATGTTTCAAATGTGTGCTACCTATATTGGTTCACAATCACATAGATTATCATTTTTTGGCCCCATATTTGACACAATTCATTAAAAATTTGAAAAATTTGAAAAAAAAAAAAAAAATCAGAAAAGTGCCCAAAGAACATGGATGCCCACATCAGCATTGGAAAGAATATGGCATGTAACTGGTGTAAGATGTTTCCTTAAAGTTTCACAGTTGATCCTCACATAATTTTTGCGATACATGCAACACAAATGCGACAAGTCTAGCATCAAATCAACATTTTCCCCAAGTTAAATAATGATTAATCAATACAAGATAATTAATCCAAGAGAGAAACAAAACCCCAGGTGCAAGCTTTCATTTATTGATAGATGTTTCCTCAAAGTTTTCATGGTCAAAACTCAAATACTTTTTGAGCTACATGCAACACAAATGTGACAAATTTAATGTCGAATCAACATTTCCCCAAATTAATTAATGATTAGCTAACACAAGATAATTAATCCAAGAGAGAAACAAAACCCCAGGTGCACACCTTCATCTACAGATGTTTCCACAAAATTGCATGAAGCTCAAATACCCTTTGAGATAGATGCGACACAAATGTGACAAGTCTAAGGTCGAAACAACATTTTCCATAAGATAATGACTGATTAATTAAGACTGTATTTATAATCAACCCAAGAGACAAACAAAACCCCCGGTTCACACCTTCATATATTGATAGATGTTTCCACAAAGTTTCATGGTTGTACCTCAAATGCCTTTGGAGACATGCATGACATAAAGACACAAATGTGAGAATTTTAACGTCGGACGGACACGGACAAATCTATACGCCTCCCCCCACCCACCCCCCACCCCCGATGGGGGAATACAAATTCTGTTTGTTTGCCAGCGACATACTGTGACCTGCACTTGGGACCAGCTGCTTCAATCATGCACACCTGAACACACTGTCTTTCCTGGCATACATATACAATTATATTGCTTCATTACTAAAATACAATGATACATTTAAATATATGTTGTTTTCCTTTCAAATTTAATAAGCCTCTGCAATTCTATGTACACACATGGTCACTAACACAAAAATTGTCAGTTTAATGGAAATTTTAGATGGAAACAAACTTCCATGCAAATCTGCGAGTAACAAATTTTCAGAAGTTCCACTTGCTACTGATCTACCTATTTGACAATATATGTACGGACATCACTCATGCCTATTTGGTTGCATGCTACAGCATTTTCTTCTTTCTCATACCATTATTTGTACGCAAATGGTCATCTCAGGCTCAGATTTCAATCTTCAACTGATAATCAGCAGCAGAACTGGTTAAGTTTTTCATCACTGAAGACCATCATTGCGTTACGAAAGAACTTAACCCCAGCACTACAATCTATCTCACTGTGGAATCAAGCTGAGTTCAATCAACATCTTAATCCTTCTTTTTGCTCTTTACAATTCAGCAGTCGGAAGCACTGAAAATTTTTAATATTTCCCATCAAATTGAGTGAGAGAAATTTTTCCTACAGAGCTAACTTTGGCATTTGACACATATTTTAACTTTGTGATGACAGTAATTTAGGCTTCTGAGACTGTCTATGCATTTGAACAAGTCTTTCTTAAATACTTGGTACCTCTTGCTCCAAGTTCAACCTCCTCTGTGCATACACTACTGCCTGCCTTTCTTCAATTTTATGTGTGTTGGACCACAGCACTTGCATCATGCTCCTGGTTACAAGGTGCTCACCGGAAGTGATATGGTGCTAGATGACAAGAGATGCAACAAACATACACAAGCAGGAGTACTCTGCACTTACTTGATCACTTGTTTTGCTTCTGGTCTTGATGGACTGTGGTTATTCTGTTCTACTTTGGCTGCCATCTCTGTGGCCTACAAACTTCACGAATGCTTTGGCTGTAGGTTGGATGCTTCCTTGTTTTGCGGACTTGGCAAAAAAATCAAGTTGCAATATGGTAGCAGGTACCTTGGACACATCTATCTGCAAACAAAACAGTCAATGATATCAAATTTTCAGAAGTACATTTGGCTGAGGCAACAGTTTTCCTCAGTGCCAAATTTTGGACTTAGTCGACAGCTTTTCTTGGAGTGCATTGGGTGCAATGCACACAGTGCATCCCAAGAAAAGCTGTTGACCTGAATGAAAGGTCTTTTTACAAGGAATATGAATCTGGGATCCTAGTGATAATTCAGACTTGTCTTACTTAAGTAGACCGACTTTAGACATGATTGGCACTGAACGAGTTCAGCCTGTAGACATGGCCTTGCTCTAATTTACAGAAGCACAACTTCTATTGTGAACAGCAATGAAAGATGCTGAACAAAGAGTGACAACCAAATGAACATACAACAGACCATCACAGTGAAATATTCAATCCCTGGGGTTTATTGTGATTTCACAATCATGCCATGATTTCCGTATTTTAGCCTCACCCGTAATTTTTGCCTTTTTTGGCAACTTTCAACATTTTTGTGATAATTTGATCATGCAACATGTTATTTTCCTCTTTTCAATGTCAGCATTGTAAGTTATTGAGTATTTTGAAGTATTTGTAAGAAATTTTACACATATCAGGTACCAAAAAGCGAAACTAAATGATGTGAATTCAAAGTTTTTACTGGAAATTCCCCAAAGCTTGGAAGTTGCAGCTCGTTTGATCACTCTCTGATCAAGCATAGTGTACCCTACCACACTTTTGTTATGCAGTATACAGCAAAATCAGCTGAAGCAGGGGTTCTTGTGTGCCAAGAAATGATTTTGATTATACATTTTTTCTGGCCAATCATGATCCCATTGTGGTTTAAACAGTGCCAGCCTTAGGGGCACAGCAAACGAACCTCTTACAATGGCGAAAAAAAAAAAAAAAAATCTGCTGGCTGCAGCAAATTGCCCATTATACTTCATCCAAAGATCAGGCCGCCCAGTTTCCACTTAAGCTGACGGGCCAAAATTTTTTTAGTAAATCGCTCATTGCCGTTTTTGAACCACCAGAGGCGTTCCACTATAATAAAGCATATGAGAGAAATATGGTGGCCATGCAAAAGAAAGTCAACTAATTTTTAAACATAATAATAATAAAAAAAAAAAAAAAAAAAAAAAAGCTTTTGTGCTTTCTGTGTTAGTATTTGAGATCATTAAAACAGAACATATGGTCAACATGTTTCATGGCTGTCAATTGTAAGGAACAGTCTGCAACTTTCCACGAAAAACAGTGTTAAAATTTCTCTCATAGTTTCAGCTTTTCCTCTGGCTACATCCCAGGGAGTGAACATCAGGGCCTGGGACACATCAATCATCTGCTGATAATTTCACTAGGGTACACCATATTCATTCTATTTAGTGCTCTTGCGCGAATTTGCTCCCCTTGTACTTGTTTACATCCACGGATATGTGCCAGATCAATAAATTCTGGGAAAATCATTTTTCTTGCTGTTCCAATCAATACCATGACACCTGTGGGCATACATGTAACTACATATTTGCACTAATAAAGACATAAGCAGTCATTCTCCAAAACATCTCTCTGATAACCCTGCAGAACACAGTGAACAACGTTCATGCAACTGACAAAAGTTTGTTTCAGCTCATTCTGCACACATTTACATTTCATTCAAATAAGACTAGACCTGCATTTCAGATTCCTTATACTTTGCAAAAAGAGAGCCCAAACGAAAATTTCAATGTTTTGTGTGTTTTTGGTTTTTTGCATGGCCAAGCTGATCACACTTTAGCTGTCATTCCTGTCACTGTAATGCAAGTGCAGCTGTAGTGTCACATCAAAACCAGGCATTACACAGTTAACATGGAATACCCCGACTTTGAAATGCACCATGTCGGGTTCATGTTATTTCTATTCTAAAACACAATTATGAATCAGAATGTTCAAAGTGTTTTAGTCCCTTCCCCCTTGAACCAGCCAAAACTGCATGGTGGTCAAATGTCAGGTTTCAATGTTTTGGCCCAATTTCAACAGTAATGAAACACAATTCGGATGAAAACTGCAGGGGAGACTTGTCAAGATAACATACCCTGGGTCAACAGCTTTCCACGGCATGGATTAGCTTAAAGTGTCCTACTTATGCAAAGGACAGAGCTATTGACTCAGTCTTAATTTGATGGGGAAAGGGTTAAAGTAAACAGCACCATGGCACTCATCATTAAGTATGGGGTACCTGTACCAGGATTCCATACCACGTGATCATGCTCTAATTATAATGCAATACAAGGCTCTTGCCAAATGCAACGCACTTGCTTTGTTTGGTACGCCTGGAGTCATTGACAGGTATTACAATTTTCGCCCTAATTACATTCCCAAGGTTCTTGCTCAGGAATTGTGAGGTTGGGGACGTTTTTTCATAATCTTTGTTTGGAAAGACAACTGTAGTGTAGCATGATACTGACTTGCTGTGTACTTCAAACTGCTTGTTTAACCTTTTCTTCTAAACCAATCACATTGTATTCGCACACCGAGGAATCACATATTAACGAAAAGAGCCCTTCTTTGCAGCAGGAGTCAACTGATAATTTTTTTTTTCAATTATGCAGTGGTTTCCCTCTTATAATAATTCGGTGAAACCCTACATCATAAATGGATTGAAGCAAATTGAAGCTAAACAGGTATGCTGCATTGCATAAAGAGAAAATCTGATGAGAGTAAGGATGTAACCAGTCACAGAGGTCCACAGCAGCTGTGAGAGGGCAGGTTGTCAACATTTCTGTTACCATGCCTAAATTATTTACTGGAGAAGAGTCATATGTTTTGGGAATGCAAGGAAAAAAAGTCTATGATCTGAAACACATAGTTCCTTGCACTTTTTTGGGTGGGTGGGGTGGGGTGGGGTGGGGGCAAATTAAATTGGTAGTTTGAAAAGTTTGTTATTCGTCATCCTTGCTAATTTTAGATTTATAACGCAATAACAGCACTTGTCTGCGATGTTCCAGCTTCCATGGATATTAAAAAACACCGTCACTAAACGATATTTGGGACTCTACCAATTAACTCTTCTGGTTTGTTCTATTGTCAAGAATTTAAAAAAAAAATCTACGAACACACATTACCTGTGAGTTTTACTTGTTAAATTTATCTGATTAGGTTGCCACTTTGAGTCGTTTTCATGACTTAAATATAACTTCTTGCCAGGCAAGCAGCACCACATACTAAATGAAAATATGTGTAGTTTCAGAAGAACAACCGGGCACCTGAGGGCCACAATGCACCCACTGTGGGTTGTGAAAAAATCCTCCAAAATGCAAAATTTTAGCTTCGATTTTGTACCTTTGGTACCCTCAAAATGTGTAACTTGCATGAAGTTTTTTTTAACAATTTTTCCGAGTGGTCATGCCCCTGCACCCCACCCCCACGCGGGACTTCTTGCCTTTGACCTGGTACTAGAGGGTGGTTTTTGTTGTTTTTTTTTCCGCCTGACTGAAGCCCTGAGCAGACAATTACAAACATAAAAAAACTCTGGACACTTTTACCCAATGTTGCTTGCAGAATGTTAGATATTCTTATTGCTTTTACATATTTCCAATTAAAACCTTGACAAACTTCAATTCTTCACAATTTTCTCGGGTGGTTATATCCCCACACACCTCCTGCAGAACTTCGGCCTTTGGGGCTCAACAATGGCCTACTACTGGCCATCAGACTGGTAGTTTTTTCTCCTGGCAAAACTCTTAATTATTAAGACACATGCGAGATACTCATGACACTTTTGCCAATGCTGCTTGCCATTCAGAATGTTAAATTTTCTTATTTCTATCATGTATATAACCTGACAAACTTTTCAGAAATGAAGAATTTGCAAACACCACATGGTAACACCACATAGTGCCATTCCAAGCCCTTTGAAAATACCCACCCACCCCATGCCAGAACATTTGCTGAGCTGTTTGTGACAGTGCCCATTTTTAAGATGCCACCCATTTCTAATTATTCTTAATCTTACAAACAGTCCAGCTGTAAGTTTACACAGTCATGCCAGCTGGACACCTTCTGGAAGTCTAACCCTCAAGCACAGCCCCTTGCTTTGCTGTGCCTGAATACTGCCTCAACTCGCCGATTTGCGCAAGATACATGCATTCTAACAGTAGGGAACAAAGTGAAAGTAGGAGTTCATAAAAATTCGAATGTCACTGGGATTTGATTTTGGGAAGTGGAATTTCGCTTCGGTGTTCACTGGAGTTGTGACCAGTTTGAAACACACGAGAAGCTGGACACTACTTTTGTCAACCTTTTATTGTGTACTATTCATGACATGTTAACTGCTATTCTCACCACCTGAAATATACCACGTTTAAAGCTATCAACAAGCACAAGTCTGGCAAGTGTCAACGCCTTGTCAGTTGAAACGCACAGCCACAAGACCGATTGTTTTGAAAACGAATAAAGAATGGACATTTCGTGATCCTATTTTACATGGTCAGCAAAGCTTCTATTCCACGATTTTTTCACTACTTACTGAAGTATAAGCGTTCTTTGCATTTTCACCTAAATTTTACGTTTCTATTACACGAGAACCGAGGATGAAGAAAGATTTTAGTGACCACTTCCCATAACCTACCACAACAATATCCAATATGGCTGCTGCTGATATGCTAATGATTCTGAAATAACGACCACCGGTTTCGTAAACTTTCTGTGTAACCTTTGGATTATACAAAGCTGAAAGTACAGATATGGAGAAAAAGGCGAAAAATTATTTACTGAAACTACATTTTCACCTGCATATAAAATAATTTCTCACTTTTTGGGACAGGTCGTAGGTCAAAAGGTCAAAAAATTACTTCCGTGAGGTCATGAATTGTATCCTGGGAAAAGTACCGCGCATTGATAACACAGTCACGTTGTTAACGAAGCCAAGCCAGGTATGTGAGACAAGATCAGAATAAAATAAGATAGATTCATTCATCTCAGACTCAATGTCCATATAAAACGTACACGGTTACAAATATAGAACTAAACAAAAAAAAAAAAAAAAAAAAAAAAAAAAAAAGGCAAGAGTGACATGTCACATGGTAATACTAATACCAGACTCTAATGTCATATTATTGATAATGTATTAATGACAGACAACTAATTTCAATCAGTTATGTGATAAGGCTGTTCCAGAAGGGCTACATAACAAATTCTGCAAATTTGTACTGGGTGTGCACAGAAAGGCCTCAAATGCAGCAGTTAAAGCTGAACTTGGTAGCTTTCCTATCTTAATTGAATTATTGTGTGGAGCAGTGAAATATTGGTTATAACTCCAAGATAGTGGACAAGATACATGATTAAAGTATAGATGTCTCATGGAAAACTACAACTTATGTAGAGATGATAACTACTGCTGGTTGAAATATGTCAAAGAAATTCTAACATATGCTGGGCTTCATGACATTTGGTCAAATTTAGATGGTACAGCACCCAATACTGTGATAATAAGATTGAGACAACATTTGGAACACCGATACAAAACTCATTGGCTGGAGCAAATTAATGGAAACAACAATGATGCCTCACACAAACTGCGTACATATTGTAAATTCAAAAATACGTTTGAGATTGAAAATTATCTGAGAAAGAATATTCCTGTCAACAGGAGGAAAAACTTCAGTAAGTTGAGAATTAGTGTGCACACTCTTCAAATTGAAGCAGGAAGATACACAAGACCAAAAACTCCGGTTGAATTACGTAAATGTTCAATTTGCAAATCCAATTCGGTTGAAGATGAATCGCATTTTATATTAGATTGTAGTTACTACTCTGAACAGAGGACACAATTATTTAATGATCTTTCATGTATTCACAGTGGTTTTACACAATTTGATAAACCTGAAAAATTCAATTTCATCATGACAATAGGATATGGCAAGGCAGCTGTCTATAAACCTATCTTGTCATTTGTAATTCCGCTTTTGAAATGGGACATGAGTTCATGGGTCACTAAAACAGCAGTGGCAGCCAGGAGCACCCGTAATTCTTCAGGTAGTAGTGTGTAGATATATTGATTGTTCATGTATACCCCCATGCTAAGGGACTGTCTAATAATTGTACGGGTTTTATTTGTCTTGATGATGTGTATGTATGTCTTTTGACGACACCATGTAAATGGTATATGTCAATAAAGTTATTTCATTTCACTAAAACTTTCTTGAGACATGATATTATAGATAAATTAAATAGCTTTATTTCAGACCATCAGGTCTATATATCGTGAACCAGTGGCAATTTACAACATGGAAGATGAACCAATGGCAAAGTACAACATGGAAGATGAACCAATGGCAATGTGCAACATGGAAGATAGGCCTACACAATCCAGATACTTGGTATACTTGGTTGGTTTATCCCCCTGTTCCTTTGGCCCTTTTTTTGGGCAGGGATCTCAGTTTCTGCTTGAAATTGAAAATGTGCAGAGTTGGAGCCTCAGCTGTCTCTGGTTTCAGCTTGTTCCATGTAATAATGATACTATTCTGTGGCACTCCGGTTCTTTGCTGCGGTCCTGACTAGCTTAGTAGCTAGCCAGGTGGCCTTTAACAAGCTACTTTAATGATATTGGAGGATATGATAAGAACACAACTGAAGGGTTAATGAAAACAAGCACAAACACATCAACCAGAGGTCACAAATACAAACTTGAAACTCAAAGGGCACGATTAGATCTTCGAAAATACAGCTTTTCTGTGAGAGTAGTGGCAGCATGGAACAGTCTTCCAGAAAACGTGGCTTGTGCATCATCAATAAATTTGTTTAAAAGGAAACTGGACAGTTTTTGGGAGAAACAATGTATAAAATTTGACTATACTGAGAGTCTGACCACACAACTGGGAAGAGCTGGAAGTACAATAGTGTGTTTGGATGAAAAATAAGATAAAGACAGTCTTATTGACATTATCTTTATTATAAAGGATTTAATTGCATGTACAGTAATATTTAAATACTTAAATGGCGAGCTGCACATAGAGGTCTTTTGACCTAAGTGCAGAAACATGAACTTATGAACAAGTTTATGAACTATTAACAAAAAAAAAAAAAACCACAGCCCTATCCCACTGTCACAAATTTGCGCTTGGCATGCCCACAGCCCCTGCTGGTGATGCCACCTGGCAGGGTCATGGGAGCCCTAATAAGGGCTGCCTTCTCCCTTCCCTTCTATGTTTGCCCTCTATTCTCTTCAGTGACTAATCCTAAGATATTATTCCTACTCTTGCAGCACTGCACCAAGAAGCCTTTCACTGACTCTAAACCTACTCTACTTTCTGGAAAATTGCTCTTCAATCCTAGTATCCATGCTAACTTATCATTCTCTGCCATGTCCTTTACTTGCACTAAGCTTTTACACTTCCCACCTCTTGTTCTCCACTGTACAAACAGCCGATCTCTAAGTGCTCTATAACCTGGACACCATGTCAACACATGATCAATGGTCCCATCCACGTCCTCCCTACACACCCTACACTTCCCATCGCTCCCATTTGTCCAGTTCTGTTTCCTCGTTTCCAGATTGATCACTCCTGCTTGGCCCTGAAACAAAACTCGAGAACCCTTGCTACCATCCCAACATTTAGCCTTCACTGGCTTGTCTACAGCTCTATATGCTTTCAGTGTGCTCTTCTCCTCAACCCCTCTTTTCCACTGCTCCACATGTTTCTCTTGAATCACCTTTCCTATATACGATTTCCATGCCACTTCAATCTCATCTGGCCCTTTCAACTCATATTTTTCAGCTAACTTGTCTATTTCTTGAACCCATTTTGTCTTTTCACTAACAGCCTCCATGCATGTACACCTTCCTACACCATCTTTCTTCATTCACCTGTTGCAAATATCCCCACTAGCCAAACCTAACCTTAGCTATTTTATCTCTCATTGGTAACCATCCCAACTCTCCAAACACGGCCTCTGTAGCTACACACAGTGGTGCCCCAAGCACCCATTTCCGCATCTTCCCTCCATGTGTCTACGACCCAGTTTGAGAAGAAATTCGCATAGTCCTCCGTTCTGCTATATTTTTTGAAAAGCATGTATTCATGTCCTCTCAAACCGCTTTTGGGTTGTGAGAAAAAAGCTCCACCACCTGTGTTTAGACCATGAGCATACTTATATGTTTCACACAGATCAAAATACTCTCTTCTATCCTGTAAAGTTTGGAAACTGATTCCCGTCTGGTCTTTACAAAGGTTGAGACATCTGGTCTGCACTTCTAAAGGTTTGATATCTGATTGTTGCCAGGGACTCCAAACTGGAACCCCGCATTCTAATAATGGTCTAATCATAGTTCTATACAGTGTACTTACTTTTTTGGGTGTCAAGCTAGTGAAGCACCTTTTGATAATTCCAATCCTTTGATTTGCTTTTTTAACCACATGGGCAATATGTCTTTTCGGTAATAAGTCATCTGAGATTATGATACCAAGAGCTTTTTGTTCTTTTACTTGTTTAAGGATAACTTCATTCATGGTATAAATGTAATTCAGTGCCTCTCTACGCACTTGGTAGCATTGAAATTAAGTAACCATTTCTTTGAGCAAATACTCAGTCTATTTAAGTCGTCTTGAAGAGATTCACATTCTTGGATTGTTTCTACCTTATTGTGCACCTTGGTGTCATCAGCCAGCAATTTAGCTGTGTTTGATGTAATATCTGGGATATCGTTAACATATACCAGGAATAAAACTGGCTGAAGAATAGAGTCCTGTGGGACTCTGCTTCGTACTTCCATCCAGTGTGACCCACCATTTCGGAGAAGGACACGCTGTGGCCTGTTTTTGAGAAATCTCTCTATCCAGTTCAACACCTTACCTCTAATACCCACTTGTTTAAGTTTGCACAGAAGCTTGCTGTGAGGCACAGTATTGAAAGCCTTTGTAAAATCAAGGTATATTACATCAGCTTCAAGCTGGTTATGGTAATTTTCAGTCCAACCATTAAGGCACTCTAATAACTGTGTCACGCAAGAGCCTTTTTCTTGGAAGCCGTGTTGGTCACAGCTGCAAGTGTTATTTGCATGACAGATGTCCAGAATGTTATCAAGAAGAATTGTTTCAAGTAATTTTGCCACCTGACTGGTTAAAGATACCGGTCGGTAGCTTTTGACAGCTGTCCTATCTCCCTTCTTGTGTAAAGGCATGATGCTAGCATCCCTTCAGTCTTGGGGAATTTGCTCAGTTTGTAGAGGAGCACTGAACAATATTGACAAGGGAGTGTCCAAATTCAGGCAGTGTTAGAGGACATTTACACTTATGTTATCGGGACCATTGGCTTTATTAAGTTTGAGCCTGATTATCTTTTCTCTCACAATTTCCGGGGTAATGATACTGTCCCTGATAACATGTTCTGGATCAGTCAATCAGACTCAGAGAAATCAAGTGGAGGTTCTGTTTGGAGTGATTCAGAAAAAAAAGGTGTTTAAAATTTCTGCTTTCTTCTTCTGAGATATGTTCGTTGTAGTGGACTAAGGTTTCTACTGTGGCCTTGCTCTTAAAAAAATATCTGGTATAGTTCCAGAATAATTTTGGGTTTTCATCCAATTTGTCCATTAGTTTCCCTTCGTAATGAGACTTTGCATTTGTAACCGTTTTGTTGTAATTTTGTACTTCTTCATGATACAAATACTTGTCGGTCATAAGAGTTGATTTTCTGTGATCTACCCATTTCTTTCTTTTTCTCTTTTTTCCAAGACTGACAGATTTATACCTAGCCCATGGTGGTTTGTACCTCTCACCTGGCTTTACCATTTTTGCTGGGTATGTACTTATCTAGGGATTCATAATACTTTTCCTTAAATCTGACCCACAATAGTTCAATATTCTCTTCTGAATCCAACATATCCCAGTCAGTATTTGGAAATTCTCGATCGAGGGCTTCATAATTCCTTTTGATATACAAGAACACTTTTCTCAGGGCCCTGTTAATTCTGGGTATAGGACAGTTAATTTCAACCTTTACAGTTCTATGGTCACTTGTGCCAAGTGGCTCTTCAATCAAAGAGGACAGTATGTTAATGGTATCACCAACAAGAGCTAAATCTAAGATATTATTTTCTCGAGTTGGTTCACTCACGAGCTGTGTCAGAAAATTGTCCCCAATACAATCTAAAAAAGCATCCTTAATGGGTTGGGAACCAGTGAAAGTACATGTACATGTATCCCAATTTATTTTTCTAAAATTGAAATCTCCCACCTACACCATTTAAAAGAAGTTGCATAATAACGCCTGTCATTTGTACTGAGTGGATGGCACATTTAAAATCCATGAAACATACATACAAGTAATTCCCTGGGTTTGCGTTGATATGTATCTGGTATTTGTCAATGAGAGTCTTGGTTAGCTGTCCTGCTATATTTCTTGAACCGAGTCTGATGAGGTGGTATAATCTTGTTGCTCTTGAAAAAATGTACAGTCTCCAAGTAATTATGCTACAAAAATGTTTGCTGATGTGACTTGACATAGCTACTCCTCAGTAATTACTTTGGTTGTAAGCATTCCCTTTTTTGCGAATGGGAAAAAGATCATTTCCTCGCCAAATATCTGGAAATATACCATCATGTAATATTTTATTAAATAATTTTGCACAGATTGCGGCCAGAATGTCTGGTGCACTTTTAAGCATCTCATTTAAAATGCCAACTTTGCGTGGAGATTTTAATGTTTTAATCTCTGGATGGCTGCTACAACTTCATGTATTTGAATTTTGAAATTTAACTCATTGAAAATTTTATCTTTATTAAGTGTTGTAATTCACTCAGGTTGTTATTATAGATATGGGAAATCGATTCAGTTGAGCAAATTTTGAAAGTGAGAAGTCCATGTTTTATTGTCAATAGGATTGACTTTCTGACTGAAATTTTTCGTTACATAACTGGACATACAGGTTCCAAAATAAAGTTGGACTTTTCTCTTCTAGGTTTTCTAATTGATAGGTTAATCTTCCCTGAAATGTTCATATTTTTCTTGTTTATGAGCCTTTTTTACTGTTTTCTCTTATATATGCATTCATTCAAGTACCTTGTGTTATGAGGATGTTCTCTTAGAGTAGCAGCAAGTTTCTTCACGTCTTTGTACACCAGATCATTGGCTCTTCTATCTGAGCAGGCCAGTTTGTATTGTTATGATGTTCAAGATTTAAATTTTGGGTATTCTCCTAATTTGCATAAATTAAAATTCGACAACTTTTGATTGTGATCAATAGGATGTGCCTATAGGACAAACCTATATATTAAAGTTGGAATGGCACTTCTACCTATAATAATTTTGAAGATATTCAATATTTAAACTTTTCAAGTGTCCCTAATTAACATAAGTTATAATTCTGCAACTTTTATTTGTGGTTCATTGGGTGCATCTATAGCAGAAACCCACATATATTGAAGTTGGAATGGTATTTCTACCTATATAGTGTTAGAAGATCAACATTTAAACTTTTCAAGCCCTAATTAGCATAAATTATAATTCTGCTACTTTTGTTTGTGGTCCATTTGATGTGCCTATAGTACAAACCTATGAATTAAAATTGGAATGGAACCTCTACCTTTCATAGCTTTGAAGATATTCAACCTTTAAATTTTTAAATGACCCTAATTTGCATATTTTTAACATGGTCACAATTCCAGAGCAGGTGCATGATTTCACTACTAGGTCAATAACCATGCCAAGGTTGGAACTTTTTGGAACAGTGTCCTAGCAAAAACTGAGCACAAAAATTGACACGGTAATAAATGAATAATGAATAAATAAATATAGAATAAAGTATTTGAGGAACAACAAAAAGTCTCTGCTTGCACACAGACTAAAATATATTCCAGGAGTCTCAGTAACGTTCCTCCAAATAGACACGATCAATTTAATATAATGAGCAGTCACATGATAGTCATCAGAATTCTGCGCTTTATTCTTTTACAAGTGTTCTCTCAGGTCTTCTTATGATGATTTGTAGGCTTTCTAGGTTACAGACTACAGTTGTAATTGGCTAGTTGCGCATCCCAAAGGAGATAGTCCATAATTGTGAAAATAATGTGTTTTCAGCATGCTGTAGCAACTGTTTAAATAAAGTTAGCTAAGTCAGGTTTGCTGCATCGCAGAGTTGCTTCATTGGTGGTCATATAGGTGCACTGTCTTCCAGGCCAGGTGGGAACTTTATGGTGGGGAAGGACAATGATGTGACCCTGGCAAGAGCACAGTTCATACACCTGTATAAAGCTGACATCCAGGTGTTGTTTCGTATTTCAGTTATCACAAATTAACGAGCTGGGAATTGTATGACAAAAATCCGTCCATATTTTTCTGACATTTTTATCTGTTAAATGCCGTTCACGGAATTTCAAAATACCAAAATGCTGATTTTTTAGACTGAAAAATGCTAATATTAAAAATAGAAGGATTTATAACTGTGGTCTGTGGCCTATTCTATGGCTATAATCTGTTTGTGGTGTATGTATCCAGTGGGTGTCCCAGGTTGCAGGTTGGCAATAGGCTTTAAGGTATTGCCCAGGGTTCTCTCCCTGAATGGACATGCACTATAGAAGAATTACTGGAAGATGCATTTACTGGACAATACCAGGTTGTCCTGTATTTGTCCCTGCCGCGGGGACACATAGAAAGAGAAAAAGTCACTGCCTTTGGTCTTGAATTCTACATCTCTCTCTGGGTGGGAAGCTTCAATGTGTGACAGCTTAAATGTACAATCCACTGGTGGTGCTACAGAAACTACCAGGGAATGGCTTGGTGTGGGAAGTGATCTTATCCTGTGTACGATCTGTTTTCTCGTTTTAGGTCTGTATAGATCCTGCGTCTGGGTTATTTAGTTAGGGGATCAGGCAGAGGTGAAAAAGTAGGTATAACTAGAAAGGAAGATTTGCTTCAACGCAAATCTGTCTGTGTGCCGTCCAAAGTTGTAAATATTAAATGGTACAACTTTTGTACTTTGGTACTGCACATTCCATTAAGCTTATGGCTGGATGAGAATTTCCTAGCCAAAATAACCTTGACCTTTAACCTTACAGGTTACACGTAAATTGTAAAAATGTACATTGTTATAATACCCACAATTTAAGTTCCATATCATTAGAATTGGATCGAAATTAGCCGAGTTATGGCTGAGTGAAACTTCCAAAAGTCCAGATGACATTAACCTTTGACCTTTAGGGGTCCATGTAATATCCAAAATGTGCAGTGTTGTAATAGCTACAATTTGAGCCCAACATGATCAAAATTTGATAAAAATTGACCAAGTTATGGCTAGAAGAAAGCCACCATTGAATGTGGCCTTTGACCTTGAAATGACCTTTGACATTGAGATGACCTCTACCTGAAGTGAACCTTGACCTTTAAAATAATATTTTGACCGAAAAATGGCCTTTGCCCTTGACATGACCTTTGAGCTTGACATGACCTTGACATTTGAGATGACCTTTGCCTTGCTATGATCGAACTCCTTTACACTTGGAACTATATCTACTATAGTATATAAGATATTGAAGATCTAAAACTTTAATTAGCCCTATTTGCATAATTTTGAAAAACATGACCTCTCATTATAAAAAGGCAAGACTTCAAAAATGTGCAGTGTTACAATAGCTACAATTTGAGCCCAACATAATCAAAATTGTATAAAAATTGACCAAGATATGGTAAGAATAAAGCTACCATAGAAAGTGACCTTTGACCTTTAAAATGATATTTTGGCTTTATAATGACATTTTGACCTAAAACTGACCTTTGACCTTGACATGACCTTGACATTTGAGATGACCTTTGCCTTGATATGATTGAACTCCAATACACTTGGAACTACATCTACTATAGTACATAGGATATTGAAGATTTAAAACTTTAATTAGCCCTCATTTGCATAATTTTGAAAAGCATGACCTCTCATTGTTAAAAGACCTGTCTTCATCTATAGAAGTATAATTGTGCCAAGTTTGGAGTTTCTACGTATAATACTTTTCAAATGAAATGTCGGACAAATTTGCCGGTAAAGAAAGAATGAAAGAAATAAAGAATTCCTAGAAAAACAGTATGTCTGTGTTGGCAAACAGACATAATGATGTTATGAGGTCCCTCTTTGTGTGGCACTTGCCATCCAGTTAACCCTTTCCCCCCCCCCCCCTTTATCTGGCCAAAACCAGCTGGGGGTCAATTTCGTCTGCTTCAGTGTTTTCAACTAATTTCAACAGTTATGAAAAACAATTTGACTGTGAGAAATGTACATGAGACTTATCAAGATCACATGCCCAATGCCAAGGAAAGCTGTTGACTCAGTCTTACTTCAAGGGGGAAGGGCTAAGATATTGAATCATCAGATAAAATTAATGATGCAAGGGACTTACAGAGAAGTCAATAATCATGTTAGATTATATACGACCAGTTTTGGCTAAGATAGCCTTTATGATAGGTTTACAACACTGATTGAGTTCTGAATAAAATTGTAATCAGAAACTTGAGTCCTTTATTTTCCATCATATTTGTTATCTGTATATGGTCTGGATACTGCCTTTCTGCTATGTATGTCTGTACACTGATGTTGAGGTTTCAAAAGACTGAATCTAGTTTATTGCAGAGGTACATATAATATTAAACTTGAGGTACCTTATGTGAGATAAATTTGCTTTTTTTAAATAGGCAAACTTCTATAAACAGGGATGAGAATTGGTTGCCATTTGGCAACATTCAACCAAAATTGCTTTCCTTCAACAAAGTAAAATGTTCTCAGTTTGGTCTAACTGCTGCAAAACTTAAAATCTTTGGGGTAGGGCATATAAGATGCCAGTTTGCTCTAGGGGTGGCCAAAATGCACTGTAACCATTCCCATTCCTGTGTAAAGAAGGGGGTATGAAGGGTCCTTAAGAGTTAAAGCTACTGAAATACATGTGTATGAGAACACATTAAAATTGAGGTTCCAGTTCTCACATGCTTGTATCATGAGGTCACTCACACACACCTGCTGCAAAGTATTACCATGGTTACATATGCTACATGTTAGTGACCGCATGGAAAATAGTTACTACTGAGAGATCAAGGCCTACTCAGTTGTACATGTAGGTCTGGATGAATAAAGATGTTCAATTTTGAAAAATTCAACCTTTACTCCACATAATTATTATAATTTGTATGTATCGCATGCTTAACTTTCATAAGATTGACAATTCGGAAAATCGATGCCATTGCCTTGTTATCAAAATGGACTCCATGTCCACAAGTTAATAAAGAATGAAAGAAAAGTTGTCTTGACAAATTGGGGAACTCTGCATCTATGCAGTCCCAATTTTTATTGTCAACACGCAATCAGCCCCACCAAAGCCATTACCATGACCTTCCATCATTGGAAAGTTCAGGGTTTCAAAACAATGCGTAATAGTTAAAATTTTAAACTTTTAAATAAGACAATGTACTTAAAATAGGTACAGTGAACCCTCATTATAATGACACTCCGACATATTCATCATAATGACACAAGTTTTGAATGGCAAAAGTTGATTTTTTGTTGTTGATTCATTTATCTGACATATTCAGTTGTCTGACACATTTCTAAGGGAACAGATGGTGTCATTATAGTGAGTTTTCACTGTATTTGTGGCTGTGAATAAAACAGTCAACTTACATGACGATGTCATGCTCTTGGTATTGCTTGCTGAATGGTGTGGTAAACAGCATGTGTATGTAAATGCTTGTTTATAAAAAAAGTAAACCGCTACACATGAAAGCACAGAATTTTACAAATTACATGTACATGTATAAACTTTTTAATGAGAATACGCTGTGCGATATTTTAGATATTTTACTCAAAATAGAATATGTAGAAAATGCTTTAGCTAGGATGATGCAACTGCATGTAAGAGAGCCTCCTTTCCTCTGAGGAAGACCCACGATAGGGTCAAAACGTCGGGGGAGGCTCTCCTCTATAAACTTCTATGTACTTGTTCCTTTGTGTGTTTTTTTAAATCTCTATAGTTGGAACCTCCACTGATGCCATATGCATGTAATCAGCTGCCAAATGAAGTTAAGTCCTGTTGCACGTGTGTTCTGTAAATGAAATTGTGCTGTAAACAGTGCTCTTTGTGTCAACAGATGTTGCATTGTCCCGCTGTTTGCATTTTGCATGCACTTGTGTGCGTTAACTTCATTCCAGACTGGTATTATGTAGATTTGATGAACGACGAAGATTTTCACGATCCTGCTCAAGACTACAGACTGTAAAATACATGTATAGAATTCCAGTTACAGGTTGAAACATAACCCATCATTTCGAAGATTTGTGTCTTTTTGTAATCTTATCTCCTCATAATATAAAATAGCATAACTGTGTCAGTGCTACATTAAGACGGAGTCTACATCTTTCCTTGGGGTGCTTTGGGTAAATGTACCACGGAAAGCTGTTGTTATAATTTGGATTTTAGTAATGGCATGTTGGTACGTGAATGGAAGGGCTTTTTACAAGATGTGAGAATCCAACATAACTATCATACATGTATTCCATGTGAACACGGTTTTTGTTGTGTTCAACAGGGAAAAAGTTAATATCCCTTTGTTAAATCTATGCTTCAGTATACATGTACATAGTGAAATGCAAAATTTATGCTTTTTTTCAGCACTGAATCGAGTTATGGCTGCTCGTCAATCATCCAGAGATAAAGGTGCCAATGAGGCACAACTGAAGATGAAGGTAAAAGAGGTAAGATACAAAGAATCATATACGGGTGAACCATTGGGGATTATGTTGGGATCACTCATTGTTGGATTTTCATGTTTTTGCTTGCCATGAAGATCCAACAACGAGTGATCCCAACATTATCCCCAGTGGGCCACCTGTACTGGATTTTCTTTCTCCCATGTGTAAAAAGGGCAAATACGCACCAAATTGAAGTTCTGTTGGAGAAATACACACAAGTTACAAAATGACCCCATTTGGAAAGTGGGAGGAGTCAGTATTTTATTAAATGCACCATGTCCTCTCATTGGTTTGTTTACTACTTGAAACCAATGAGTGACAAATCAAATGAAAGATTGGACTTATTTTCCTTCACACCCATGTAGAATAACCCATTGAGGATAAGCTTCAGACATTGGAGAAAGTGGGAGTAAGATTTAGGTCTGACAGTCGAGCTACATTTGTGTGAAAATCAGTGGCACCCTACGAAGTTGATCTTGACTTATTGCACATAGGTATGCAAACAAAGATGAAAGCATGTAAAAGTGCATCAGTGTTGTGTGTAATCTTTAAACATGTGATAACAATTTTTTATGAATCTGTTGAAACCAAAGAAATGACCACAAGAAGAGAGTTGTATAGAAAATATAAAAAAGAGGTACCCCTATTTTTATATATATGAGCTAAGACAAGGGCTAGTGGCCGCAATGGAAGAGGTTTAGAGTTCTACCGGTTTCATACTTGTGTACTCGTCAGGAACTGAAGGTTTAACCTTTTTGGGGCCCGTATTTATAGGTGCGCGTAATTATCCGTCATCAGGTCATACACATGAAATGTTATGACGTGGAGACGGGACGTGCCTTGGCTATGGTATGGTTACAACGGCCTTTGAATTCCAAAGAAACGTTCGGAAAAAACATTGATCCTCCAAATAAGGAGAGGTCAGTAAGTGTACCAACTAGGTAGTTTGATACAACGTTGTAAAAAAAATAAATAAAAAAATAAAAATTATATATATATATATATATATATATATATATATATATATATATATATATATATATATATATATATATATTATCTTTATGAAAGCTTTCAAATGACTCGCACACACACAAAAGAAACACAAATATCATACAAGTAAATTTTGGTGGCCTATGTTGATGCATGGTCTTGAGGGAAAAAGAGGTAATTTTACTTTTGTTACAGCTGGAGGAACAAGTAGCCTCATATAAACAACGTCTGGATGAGCTAAGGAAAGCCAAGAATACAACCATCCTAAAGAAAGAGAGGGAGGTGTTAGAGGTCAATGCTCCTCAGCTTGGAAGGAGGTACATGTAAGTGAGACTTTCACAGAACTGAAGGGAAGTGCTGTGATCCCCACATCCAAAATGTAACCCCACAGACATGTAACTGCATGCACTACTATTAGGGACAAAGAAGAAAGAAAAAGACAAAATAAGAGTAATGAAGGAAAAAATATCTCATTTTGACTCTGGAAAGGCAACATAAATTGGCAAACTAGCTTTCAATCCTCAGGAGGAAATGGTTCATTTCAATTTGAAATAAATGCCCTGATCATAAATTGGCAATGTTTACCTCAATCTAAATATAGCCGGGGGGGGGGGGGGGGGGGGGGGGAAAGCATGTTGGGGAGAAGCTCCTATTTATATAACTAAAGTCTCTTTGAGCTTGTTGTTGTTTGTTAATTCAATCCTTTTTGTCTGTTTGAGGAAGAAAAAATATTACTGTGTAATTTTGACCTCTGTCGGTGTCTAATTTTACCCTCTTCCTGACAAGTAAGGGCAAAAATTATAAAATAAAAATTGACATTCACCACTTTTGTTTAAAATGTACATAAGAAACGTACAATTTAATTTGTATCGTTCAACAAATACAGACTCAGATGTTGATTATTATACTTCTTAAATTTGGACATATCGTTTCCCATTTCAGCTAGGCGACTGGTGCCAAAGGTTGCAGGTTCGAATCCCACTCGTTCTGAACATGAAACATATATTTTTGGCATTTCCTTAATGCTGGTGGATTTAAGTCCCCGATTCTGGAAATAAATGCCGACTCAGTAAATATACTGCATTACCGTGTTGATATGGCACTCGCACATAACTACCTCCATTGAACCATTCTTTTTAGGAATGGGGATTTGGTCGAGTGGGTATGTGCGTTTCCCATTTCAGCTAGGCGACTGGTGCCAAAGGTTGCAGGTTCGAGTCCCACTCGTTCCGAACATGAAACATATATTTTCGGCATTTCCTTAATGCTGGTGGATTTAAGTCCCCGATTCTGGAAATAAATGCCGACTCAGTAAATTTACTGCATTACCGTGTTGATATGGCACTCGCACATAACTACCTCCATTGAACCATTCTTTTTAGGAATGGGGATTTGGTCGAGTGGGTATGTGCGTTTCCCATTTCAGCTAGGCGACTGGTGCCAAAGGTTGCAGGTTCGAGTCCCACTCGTTCCGAACATGAAACATATATTTTCGGCATTTCCTTAATGCTGGTGGATTTAAGTCCCCGATTCTGGAAATAAATGCCGACTCAGTAAATATACTGCATTACCGTGTTGATATGGCACTCGCACATAACTACCTCCATTGAACCATTCTTTTTAGGAATGGGGATTTGGTCGAGTGGGTATGTGCGTTTCCCATTTCAGCTAGGCGACTGGTGCCAAAGGTTGCAGGTTCGAGTCCCACTCGTTCCGAACATGAAACATATGTCTTGGCACCATAAAAAGTCCTACTATGGGGAGTATACAGCAAGTATTGTCCGGAGACAATGATTCTAGGCAATGTTTTGTGTATGCACAAACTTGGTTGATTGTAATGAGCTGTCATAATAGACCCTTTTAAGACCCCAGAGGGCAGTACCTGAGGGTGATCATTTGCATAGTTTTATTTATTTGCATAACAACAAATCACTTTGAAGCTTTTGTGAAGCAAAAGTCCAAATTTATGCAAATGAACACCATCAAGTGCTGCCATCTGGGGTCCTAAATTCCACTAAATTGACTGCTTGAAGGGACCAGGATGCTAGAGTTGTGCAACTGGAGAAACGACTTGAAGAAAGTGAGAAGAAAAGAGAGAAAGATTTGGAGGATCTGAGAAACAAATTTGCTGCACAGATGGAAAAAGTGAAGTCCGAAGTCATTGTAAAGGTTTGGAAACTTATTTTGTACAAAAAATGTAAAGATGATGTATATTTTTCATGTATTCTCCCTACCTCGTCATAGACACCAGCCGATTGGAATACTTGATACTAGTTTGCATCTCATTTACATGAAAATAGATAAATAGCAGAGTTTCACAATTTTTCATGATCATATGTGTGCGTGTGTATTAAAAGCAGAATCTGTTCATTGTAGTTTTAATGGCTGTGAAATAAGCCGCCTGCTAAATTATGGCTGGTCTTGAGTAGCTGGTAAATCTGTTTTTAGATATTAAAATAAATGTAAATATTTTGCATAGTTACATGTATTTTCGAAGAATAATACAGAGCTCCTCTCTGTATGAAGCACATGTACTTTTTCACAAAGTGTTGGTAGATCAAACAATTATGTAGGAATGTATATGCCATAGAGAGTGATTAATCTAGGCTTGGCCTGTTTCCCAATCTATGTAAAAGATATGGGTCTATACTACGTGGCCATGAAATATAATGCAATGATGGAGGGAGGGGATCCTTATGATGAAAAGATGCGAAAAAAAAATCTATAGAAAAAAGAAACTAGTGAAAGTAAGTACCAACTATGGGTTACATCCTTAGTCACATTCACAAATTTTCAGATATTACAATAGACTCTACATAATAAAGACATCGACACAAACATTTCTAAGATTTGTTGAAGGTGCTGCAAGCGATATGCATGTAAAAGTAGTAGTTTTGTAAATTTGAAGGTTAATTGACAAAGCAAGTGGCCAAAATAGGCAAGCTGTACCCTCACCCCCTCCCCCCCCCAAAAAAATTAAAAGAAAACGAAAAAGGTTTTAGTACCGTAAATATTTCCCATTTTAACACAACATGGACTCTTTGCACGCACTCCGTACAAAAACAGGGGTCACAATATTTATTTATTTTCTTTTGTCCACTTCAATTTTTGCCCTGAATTAAGTTGATGGAAATTGAAGGTGCATGTATGTTGCATTAGACCGTACAGACTGAATCTTAGAAATAAGGGCTTCTATTATTGTCTGGTAATACACCATACCAAAAATGACTATTTCACATGTGAGGCAAAGACTAATCAATCAAAATATTTTGGGAGTTATTTACTACAAGCCAAAAATTGTCATGAAAAAAAAGACACTCACCATTTAATATGTGTACTGGCTTCAGTTTCCAATGCCACTTATCACAGACCTGACTTTTTTTAGCAGGGCAGTAGTGATGATCTTGAAGCTGAAATCCGGAGATTAAAGCTAAAAATAGCAACCCTTGAGGCAGAAAACGCAGCCCTTGGAGTGGAAAATGTGGATTTGAAGAGCCAAGTTGAAGAGCTCATTCTGGACTTGAGCGTCAAGGAAGCTCGTTGGTGTGACACAGAAGAACAACTTAACCTCAAGGTAAGTATGGTAACTTAAAGGTCAAATGTCACAGATGACGGTCATTTCCCATATTTTAGCATTAATGTGTACATCAGGACCACATTTTTCGAACCCGAAAGAATTTTTGTATGATTTTACCTCCGGGATACGAAAAAAAACGTCTTTTATCACCCTCACCACTGAAAACATTATTGAGGTTTTTGCTGCATTTTTGCCGCCAGATGGCGCGCTTTGTGACGTCATTTTTGTCAAAGCGAGTGGGAAAGAAGATGGCAGAATACATGTTTGACCCTATGTTCAGTTGCGAAGATGATGAAGAGAGTAGTTTTGGACCACAGGTTATATTCAGATCCGTAGTAAAACCATACATGTACGAGCCCTTAGCAAAGAGGAGACGTATTGAGGAGGTGGCGGTGGTGCCGTGCGACGCCGAGAAGGAGAACGTGGACCCAGAGCCGGAGGACCCAACAGATGTTTCGTGGTATGTAGATTATGCTCAATTTTGCGAGAGGAATAGACGACACTCGGACAGAGTTTAGTAGATTTTTCTCGTGTCGTGTGGTCACAATAGCGTACACTAAAGTTTGGTATCGAATTAAAGTTATACAGATCAACAAATTCCGCGTAGCTGGCAATGAAAGACGTGTGTATGCTGGGGCATTTCTCCATTTCCTTTCTCGGGAGTACCGTGCCCGTGGAAGACTTCAGAGTTCAGTAAAGCCCCTTGTCTCGTTTGTAAACTCGAGTTTGTCTGTATTTTAGATGCCATTGGTATTGTGCATGTGATGATACTTGTAACAAACGAATGACATTTTTTAAAAGCCAAATCTGATCGAACCGTCTGCACAGATCGTGAGTAGCTTGGAGTGGGGCAGTAATACACAAGGCCACACAAGACTGGCTACCGGGTCACGCTTTATCGCATTGCACAATCACTGATGCTAACAGTGATAATTAGTTTATGGGGGGCGGGAGGTAAAGGCAGCTACTGTTCTGGCTAAGTTGAATACACAGGCGTGCATGCAAAGTCAAAAATACGGTGCTGAGGAACGACTGGGTAAAGGAAACGCTATGAATATATTCCATATTTATGAAAGGGTTTTTGAGTGAGAGCAAGTATTTCCCACCCAAATACTGTCTTGATGGGTGAAAAGTTCGTAGCAATTTTCAACATAGTTGTTGCTTCTGTAACATAAAAAGTGTGAAGTGAAAAAGCAAAAAAAAAATTTAAAAAAAAAGGGGGGGGGGCATTCTGACAATTTTGAAATCCAAGTTTTTCATTGAAAGCATAGCTAGGAGGCAGTGAGGCTTATTCAGACTATATGAGTATCGAAAAGATTTCTTTCTTCTCTTCCTTCCTTTCTCTTTATTCTCTTTCTTTCTCTTACTTTTCTTGCTTGTTTGCTTGCTTTCTTTCTTTTTCTCTCACTTTCTTGATTTGACTTGCACCAAAAAAACCCCAAAAAACTGGGCATTGTGACAATTTGAACCATACACTAAAACTGTCAGAACTTTCCTAAAACCCTTTTCCTGTTCATAGTATAAATAGTGGTGAACTGTGATTTTTGTCACTTGTAGGCAGGCTAGCACAAGTAAAGAAAGAAAAAATTATCTTGGGTCTGACAGCCAACATTCTGAAAAACGGCTGGGACTTTCCAAGAATTAATTCATTATTGAAGATCGACTTTGTAATTCAAACATTCAAAATATTACACTTTCCATTCCACTTTGTTGAAGAAGATAAATTTATGTTGCCAAATCTTTCTTTGTATGCCTAAAGTTGATGGCTAGTCACAGCCCATATAGATCATTTGAAACAAAAGCAAAATTAATCATGAATGTATTAATTCAGAAGTATTTTGTGTAGCATTACTTTTTTTGAACCATCAGTTATAAAATATTAGTTCAGTCTTGGATGTCATCTGTAATCTAATCTCTCGTGGAAGCAAAGGAGACATACAGGGCAAGTAGGATGAGGGTGGGGTATATACTTGCCAAGATATTATTATTGGTGAATACAATATAAAATACATTTTATCAAATTATATATCAACCATACTAAGACCTTTCCATAGGAAGGTTACTGATTGTGCACCAAGGTATTTGGAATAACAAACACATTTGTGTACAAAATCACATTTTATTCTGGTTATCTCATCAGATCTCTGACCAATATGTACAATTTTCCAATATTTACACTTTTTTTCTGCAGGTGCAAGTGTAAACATTGTGTACCAATGGAGACAAAAGAGGAGAGGAAGTGCTGCTGGAACTATCTGCCAGTGAAAGCCCAAATGGACAGACTACGCCTGGCCTGTATTACTGAACACCCAGGATTCCATGGCAACTGCCAAAACGTCTACGTCCTACAAAGGTCCTTTTGGGAATTCCTGAACGAGTATGGTGAAGTTGGGGATGATGAGCCAATCCACAAGTAAGTATATAACAAGTCACTGTCTACAACACCACTTGTACAATTTAGAAAATCAAGAAAGCAAGAGCCATGTAGCAAACTACATTTTCATTTCACCGTCACAAACCATATGTTTTTCAGAGTCAGTTCACTGTAGTGCAACTTTGTATTATTATGGGTACTGTACTTCTGCATAGTCTATACAGTTCAAATACTCAGTTTTTGTGTCTTTCTATTTCAGGCTCTATCGCTACGTGGCTTACAGATCCTTCACCAGGTGGATCTGGGGCAAGTTTGGAAAGGGGAACAGGATTCCAATCCCAGCCTGCGCAGTGTTCCGTCATTCGTGGTAGCTTCCCAGAAGAAAGCCAGACTTACAAGGGATTCTACCTCAGAAAGGCATTCTAAGTCAGTGGTCAAACCGGGCCTAGTGTTCTTCGGATACATTTGCTTTGTCAGGCCTCTCGTATTGGCTTGCAATAGGTGGGATTACGGGCTCGGACTGTTGAAGTTGAAGAACGAGTTGCCTTGCAAGTGGGTAGCTCGGGTACTGTGTCCTCAATCGCAGTACTTCTTCCGTGAGCTCTTGAACATATGCTGTAACAAAAACGATAATAAATTGACAATACTGCATGTGATGCACAAGTATCAGAAAATGGACCCTCAACTTACCATAATATTACCAATGAAAAGCACAAGGACCTTTGCCTCCAAAATACTGATCAACATGTGCACTTTTTCCAGTAATTCAAATTTGGAATAAATATTACTATATTTGGTTCACAATGCTTCATCCCCTAGATATATTTACACGTACCATATGTACATTTTCCAGTCATCGGCCTTATTGTTGGCGCTCCCTTCTTTGCCTTGGGGAAAGACACACTGTACTGAAGCTCTCCATCCTTGGCCCTTGCCTGTTGACGTCTGCTGTTCTCGTTGAAGTGAAGGCAAGCCAATAGCAGCCTGTAATTACACTAGAAATATTCAGCTGGTGAATGGAATAAATGTATTTTCATCTGATTGTATTAAAATTAATATTGACATCTACTGTAAATACGTATTGGTGCAATATTGTCTCGAATAAAATGTGTTCAAGTGAGTGTAATAAAGATTTTCTCAAGATACCTGGTTTTGTTTCTGCCATTTTCTTTCTTTTTTTTGCTTTCTGCAGGCGTTAGTTGTGTAAAAAAACATAACTATTTTATAATAAAAGTAGAGTACCATGGGACTGCAAAATGATGTACATGATATGAAAAAATAATAATAATAATGATAATAATAATAATAATAATAAAAAGGTGATTGTGCACCAAGAAGCATTTTATTTAACATTTTTCCCCTTTTTTTCGGCACTTGCTTGCCTACTGTTGTTACTGAGTGAAAAATGTTATACCATTATGTAACTATCAGAAATCACTATATCTACATTTATCAAGTAACTAACTTGAAAGTAAAAATAGTTTTTTCTGCAGTTCCTAGTAGAATAACCTTTTGATTATCCACAAATGAATGGTCATAAGAACATTATTTATTTCTGTACACTGAAACATACTTATCTGGACTGGCATAATGTAAATTATAATAACCTTTGGTGTGTCCACATGGATAGGAGCAGATAGATGTGGGCCTGTCGCATTGGAACTATGTACAACTTGCTCTGTCCCTTGCAATTGAGTACCAGTTTGCTCTGTCTGATAGGCCTACCCCATTGAATTCAAATACAGCTTGCTGTGTCCCTTCAGTTACCTGTTATTGCTATGGCCTGGTCGTGTTCTGCAATTAGCTAAACATGAAAATAAAAAAGTCAGTACTGTATGAACACATGATGAAACTGTCACTTCAATAATAACCCCAACTCACGAGCACAAAACCCAACACACTAAATGTAACTATGGCCAAATAAACATATTTATTGTTCACTCTAATTAACAGTAAAAACAGTAAAAGAATTATGTTATTTATATATATATATATATATATATATATATATATATATATATATATATATATATATACATTTTTGGTGTTGTGTATAATCGATGTAGGCCACACGTTGGTCTTACTATTGCCACTGAACGTCGTCTCGTGTTTATGCTGTTGCGGGAAACTCAGCACGGTAAACAAGCGAAATGCATGGATCTGACCAGGGAGGTGGAATGAGTCGTGCACGTTCAGATTGAGACCATCGACACAACAGACGACAATAATTAACCCGGTAATTCACTGTACATAATTTTATACAACTACCATAACTTACTGCAATACAGCCAAATTTACAAACGTTTGATGATGAATACACATGGGACGTTGTGAATTACAGGCGCCAATTGGCCATCACCGATAAGCAACCCCCCCGGGACTCAATGAGAACACAGAAATGGACAAGCGCTACTGTGTGTCGCCTGTACTTACCGCGAGGTTCTGGCGTTTGGTCAGTGCGTTCGATCGCCTTCGCTTCGTCGGCGGACATTCTGAATCTGTGATATCTCCCTGTCTTTTCGGAGTGTTCTAAATATGAAGAGTTGGAATTACATCCTTCTTCAGCCGCACTTGCATTCCAAGTTTGCGTGCTATCTCTGGGTTTCTCGTCGAACGCGTCTTGAGCAAAATGGTCACTGCACAACACTGGTTGCGTGTGATGGTCTGGATTAAATCCGCCTCTTTTGTTCGCCGCCGTCCATGCTTTCCTTAACTTTTTGTTTCTTGGAAACTTGTAGAAACTTCCACCGAAGTTTGTACCGTTGGTACAACCAACGGCAGCGCAATACACCATAACTGCCCGGGAACTATTGTAACAACCGGCGATCAATACAGTAATGGCCACCGGGTACTTGACCCCAATGACAAGAATGACGTCTCGATTGTGCTGCGCTCCAGCAGGCCGTGTCCAAAATGTTCAGGAACAATGGCCATCTTTGAGGCTGCCAAAAAGCGCTTTTTGACAGATTTGGTTCGTATTTTTTACTTCAACTGGTAACTGTTGATTATTAGAGGGGCCTTGCATCGAAAAAACACAAATTTAATAGCAAATTTGAGCTTGTCATTTGACCTTTAAGCTCAAGGTTACTGTGGTAACTCAGGGTCAAAGGTTACCATGGGGACTTAAGCTCAAGGTTACTGTGGTAACTCAGGAGTCAAAGTCAAATATTAGGCTGAGGCCAACTTGAGCAATATGTAAATTATTTGCTTCTCTGATAGCCATACATGTATGTGTGATAACAAAATCTTTTGTCAGAAGACCTGTCATTATCCTAAGCCATTCCCCTGTCTTTGGACTTCAAATGTGGGTTGCAGTCACTAACCCTGTCATCATGGGGTAAAAGCAATATGTACATGGTGTATGTATGTGAGGACCTGTGCACCCTATGTTTTCAATGCACTGTGGAATGGGTCGTCATGAAATGACTGCGATGTACATGTGTACCCTACTGTAGTTGCGATACAGCCAGTAAACATTGATGTCTATCACAAGTTTTTTAATTTTTTACCTCAGCTGACTAGTCAGTCAGCTGAGGTTATAGGATGGTCCATTGTCCTTCACCCTTCTGTCCCTCCATCTATCCACAATTAACATTTTCAACTGCTTCTCCTAAAATGTTGGCCAGATTCACTTCAAACCTGGTGGCTGTCTGCCTTGGGAGGTCTCTACCAAAAGTGTTCAATTGGTCATGCTCCAATGAATTTTTCGTTGTTTTTTTTTAATAATTTTTTTGTGGTTAAGTTTTGGCAAATCTTAAAAAATCTTCCTTCTCTGAAAGCGTTTAGCCAATTACTTCAAAATTGCATATGAACACTTTAAGGGACCCCTGGACCGTATTTGTTCAACAGATGGTGCTACATTTTTCCCCAAAAATTTTTAATGAATTTTTGTATGTTAAAGCTATTTTTTACTTCTCTGAAACAATTCCTGAGATTGTGCTGAAACCTGGCAGAAAATTACCTCTCACAAGGGTCAAAGGAAATTGTGCACCAGGTAGTAATGCTCCATATCCCTGGTTTCTAACAAATTTTTTTAATTCATCTATTTGTCGGTTAATGTATACATTCCTGTTGCTTACTATGTAATTCAGTGGGGACTGCAGTGGTACTTCGCATTTTCAATGTCTTCTTCAAAGCTGTCGGCTATACTGTAAATTGCTTTATTTCGCATGTATAAATTTTCACGTTTTTTGCATTTTTGACATTTCACTGTAGTATTAATTTCACTGTTTTGGACATAATTCCCATTCAAACAGTGTTAAAATACTGTTTCACTGGGGTTTTATTTTTACAGTTATATGCCATCAGTGAAATAAGCAAAAATAAGAATACAGCGAAATTAAAGCAATTTACAGTATACTCCTCAAACTTGGTGGGGATCGACCTTAGATGGGTCTTTAACATGTATCTTCAAGTGGACATGCTCCAATGACTTTCTGGATTTTTTTATGGATTTTAAAAATTGCTTTGGCAAAATCTTTTTTAAAAAAATCTTCTCCAAAACGGGACACTTGTGGGGACCCATAGATCTTAATTTGTGCAACAGATGGCACTGTGATTTAAAAAAAAAAAAATCTAAATCAATTTTTGTGTGTCAACGCAATTTTTGCCTTCATCTTCAAAGCACTTCTCAGATTGTGCTAAATGTGGTAGAAATGTGTCACATGGAACGGTCAGTTAAAGGTGTTACTGGGTGGTGATGCTCTGGATCCTTGGTTTTTAGCAGATCTTTCAGTTTGGGTGCTTATTGGTCAATGCGTACATTCTTGTTGATTTCTACGTAAGTCAGCGAGGATTGCCATGGTGATTCACATTTTCAATTTCTTCTCCAAAACTGTCCGACCCTGTTTCATGGGTACCCATAACTGTTTGTGTGCTATTTGAAACCCATTGCCCAAGTGGCCTTATATAGGAAAATTTCTCGTAAGATTTTCAAATTTTCCCAAATATACAAACTGAAAAAAAAAAATTACCGGCACATGACCACTTAAGGGTAGTTAATAGAATGGCACAAGGCATAAATCTACCAAGTTTCAAGTCATTCTGGCTGACAGTTTTGGAGAAGAAATAAACAGAATAATCTTCTATTGAGAGACCACCTGCCTTATATCACCACTTTTTGGCCTGTGTTAGGGGCAGTCTCTAAAAACGATTTTACTATATACCAATAATTGCTACAAACAACTACAGCATATGCTAAGATACGCCTATTCTACAGCCAAATTTGTTACCCTGTGTCTTAAAATGCCAGAACAGAGTTTGCTCTAGTTTTGCACATCCCTAGTTCACAATAATACAGTAAGTAGGCTGACTTGACGGCTGCCACCACGATGCATTGAACACATCTCTGTGAACACAGACTGTTACAGTTCCTCCATTTCATTTCATAACTTTACAAATATTGATCAGAAAAGGGCCAAAATAAGGAATGTATTACAGTGAAACCTGTTTTGAGAGACTACCCTTAGGGCAGGCTAAAAAGTGGTCACATAAAGCAGGTGGTCTCTCGATGAAAGTGCAATAACATGGGAAAGATAGCAATAGGGACCGGAAACATGGTCGTAAAAGGCAGGTGGTCTTTCATCACAGTGGTGTCTCAAAACAGGCTTCGCTGTACACTTAAACAGGCCAAAATTACATTAATAC